>LN483461.1:0-547960 GCA_900002565.1 Culicoides sonorensis | reverse complement strand
GAACATTTATAAAGAATAAGAAATCAGTATAAGTTCTATCGTCACACCGTTTGGATTAAAATAAAACAAAAATACTCGGTATAGTTTTAGCGGTGTATTTATTTAATAAATTATTTTTTAAACAACATGCTAGTATTGGATTGAAAAATGTAATAAAACGTGCCAAAATAATAAAATTCTTCCATAAAAAAAATTAAGATAATAAAGGTAGAATTAATTACCCATCAGAATTCGCATTAAGTTTGACTTGTGTGACAATTCATGAAAATAACAAATGAATTATTTCTTATGAAACATAATAAATAAATTACAGAGAGAAAAAGTAGTAAAATAGACAAGTTATTAATATACAAGTAATTGTAATTAGTGAAGAATTTTCATTAATTTCAATATTTAAGGAAAACGATTAAGTGAATTAAAATTTGAGCGCAATGATGTTAGTGCCACCAGAAATGGTGCAACAAAATACCAAAATGGTATACCAAATTAATAAGTATTTCTCAGATCGTGTTCAAATTCGAAAAGCTCAAATACATAAAACAATCATGGAAGTGTGTCGTGTAGTACAAGATGTATTGAAAGAAGTCGAAGTTCAAGAGCCTCGTTTTATTTCTTCACTTAATGATTATAATGGAAAATTTGATGGACTTGAAGTGATCTCTCCGACGGAATTTGAAATTGTTATTTATCTTAATCAAATGGGTGTTTTGAACTTTGTGGATGACGGAACTTTACCTGGTTGTGCTGTTCTTAAGTTAAGTGATGGTAGAAAGCGGTCAATGTCGTTATGGGTTGAATTTATAACAGCATCTGGATATCTTTCAGCCCGCAAGATCAGATCTCGATTCCAAACTTTAGTAGCGCAAGCATGTGACAAATGTTCATATCGAGATTCAGTGAAAATGATTGCAGATACAACAGAAGTCAAGTTGCGTATACGTGAGAGAATAATTGTACAAATTACACCAGCATTTAAATGTGCTGGATTATGGCCACGTTCGGCATCACATTGGCCTTTGCCACAAATTCCATGGCCACATCCAAATATTGTGGCTGAAGTAAAGACTGAGGGTTTCGATATGTTGTCAAAAGAGTGTATAGCATTACAAGGAAAAAATTCAGCGATGGAAGGGGATGCATGGGTTCTAAGTTTCATTGAAGCCGAAAACAAGTTGTTACAAGGTACGAGTAAGTAAAATATTACAGTCAACTAGTTAAAAACACCGTCGGTGTTAAAATACCAAAACCACCAAACTTTACTTGATCATTTTCTTTCTCTTATTCTTTTGATGGTTTCGTCTTTTTTTTTCATCAACAACACATTATAAAAAAACCATCTCAGGTGGTAGCCGAAGGCGATGTTTAAGTTTACTAAAGACATTACGTGATCGACATTTAGATCTTCCAGGCAATCCCGTCACCTCATACGTAATGAAGACTCTTTTATTGTACGAGTGTGAAAAACATCCACGTGAAATGGAATGGGATGAATGTTGTATTGCCGATAGAATAAACGGAATTTTCCTACAACTTATTTCATGTCTTCAATGTAGACGTTGTCCACACTATTTCTTACCAAATATGGATTTGTTCAAGGGTAAATCACCAGGTGCTCTTGAAAATGCATCAAAACAAGTGTGGCGACTTACTAGAATAATGTTGACAAATTCACGGTGTCTAGAAGAACTTTAAATATAACAAATAAAAATAATAGTCATTAACTCATAAAGAAAACAGTGTAAATGTGATAAAAACTTAAAAATTCAATGAAATAGATGGGAAAAAATCTCATAAAATTTCAAACAATTTTGAAATATAAAAACATCAATAAAATCAATTATCTTACGATTTTGTGGAGGTGTAAAATAATTATCAGTATCATTTTATATTAATATTGAAAAAAACACGGCAGAAAATATGAATTTATTGAATTAAAAATCAAACTCCATAAATTTTGGTATTTTATCTTGTGACTTTATGTGAAAAGCAATACAAAACGAAATATAAAAATGTTAATTATTCAATATAATAAAATAAAAGCTTAAACGTATGATAACAGTGAACTATATCCTTAAGTGCATTAATTTTTTTTCTGCAAGATGGTCTAAATTGGCTGAAGATAATGATTATTAAGTTAAATCAATACAACATAAGAAGACGTTTCGGTGCCTATAAGATTTCATTTTTTTTCATTAGAATAATTGAAAGAAATCACGCCCACATTATTTATTTTAATATGCAATAAGAAAACGACATAAATAAAATAAACAACTGCAGAATCGTATGATAAAAATGGGTTATAAAAAATATACATTGATATAATTTTGTTGGAAATCAGGGGAAAATATAAGATTTATATAATTACTATAATGTATTGATGAGAAAATAAAAATTGAGATCATATTAATTAACATTGTCTTAGAAAAATTATTGAGTATTTATCACATTTTATCTGCCATACTGGAAACAAAATATTAAACGATACGTACTGTGATTAGTGTTATAATATATCGAAAGTATTAAACTCAATTGCAACTTCAATTGCAATAAAAATTCTCTCAGATCCATAAAAATTTAGACATCAAATTTAATCTTGAGAATAAAAAAATTATAAATATTTTGCTTTAATTCATACAATATTATCTACTATTATGAATTTAATTTCAAGTGATTTTATTGATAATCAATATACGTATACTAAAAATGGAACTAACATAGAATTGAAATATACTTTTAAGCTAAGCTATGAACTTTTGTTGCTAAATTATTGTTTTTCTTTGTACTGTCACCTTAATTTTAAGTGTTATTTATAATAATTTTTAAGAACAATTTGAAAAATAAAAAAAAGTACTTTAATCAAATAATGTTTTAGAAAATATATTTTATTTAACAGCATATGATTTTCCAGATTCAGAAAACACGGATAGACTAACAAAATATATTTCAAACTCCATAATATTGAATAAACCTGTAAAGGAATTCTAAAAAAAATAGTGTCATCAAAAGTGTTTAATTAAAATATAACAAAGTGATTCTGAAATCATAAAATTATTCGTCAAAGACAAAATGACTAAAAAAATCCGACAAAGCATAACATTTCACAAATTAATTTTTATTTCCAAATCAATCGATTTTTAGTTCCTTTCTTCATTTTCGTACTTTTTATCATATTTTAAATTTTGAGGAAACTCCAACTTGCAGAAATGTAGCAGTATTAATATTAGTCTTCAGAGTAAAGCTATTGTTTGACAGTGAAACAGACAAAAAATAGGTAATACAAGATTGTAATTACGATTTATCACAGATTTTGAGTTGTAAATCTCAAAATGTTTTTGATGCTAATGTGGCCAATATTTATGATTTCTGTTATAGTATAACAATTGAATATATTATTGTACATTAAATATTCCGTTATAATAAATAAACATGATTTTCTTTATTGCATTGTGCAAATGAAAATTACTTTAAGTTAAAATAAAAATTTAAATACATCGATGACTTTGAATTAAAAAATGAAATCAAGTCGATTAAATTAGGAGAATTTGGACTGACATTAACTTAGTTCTTTTATTAAAATATTGATGTTATTCCTCTTTAAAATAAATAACACAGCTTAACACAATGAACTGTAAAAAAAAACTATTGATCACGTTTCAGTGTCACAAATCATACTTTTTATCATAAACAAACCACATTAATTCACTAAATTCTTTAACAATGTTAACACGTGTTCGAATTTTCGCTCCTATGAATGTTAATTTTAGGCATACCAGCCGAGTGGAATTTGATTACATTTAGGTTTTTTTAATCAATCACAAAAATTGATAAAACAAAATGTTTATAACAAAAAATATGCAACGATAGTCATTAGTCATGTACAATAGAGACAGAATTTTAAAAGGATAATAAATAATTTTAAAGATTTATTGGAACTTAAAAAAAATTGAAAATAAGTGTTTTTTTGTCATATTCGTGTATTGCAATATTCATTTCACATATGATATATTATTATTTGATATTTGTAATTTTGTTAAACAAATTGCTTATAGTGAGTGTTAAATTAATTCAAAACCTATAATTGTCGTCGAACATAAATTTTAAAAAATATCATCATCAACATCAGAAAAAAATATTTCTGAATAACAAAATAAATTTTTTTATATTTTGCAAGCTTTTTTAAGTAGAGTGGGCCAGTCATCCATTGGTCAATTATCAAATAATACGAACAAAATTCTCTACATTCCATTTTTTTTAAATTTGAAAATAAGAAGAAAAATCACATATACCGTTTATTGGATAAGATTAATAAGGAATTATTTATTTGAATATCATTTTTTTACCCGATTATTCCTGTCTAATGAACATAATTAAATCCAATAGTTAAACAACATATCACGTCTTGTTTTTTTTTTATTTATATTTAAAAAAATAAAACATGAAACAAGAACTACATACTATAAAAAAAATGATTTTATTCTTTAAAATAAATTTCGTTGAATGAATTTTTAATTGAATATGACTTGGCTAGATGTTAAGTTATGCCATCGTCAGAAAAATAAAAACAAATAAATTGTGTCGCCATTTTGTCTTTGATCTGTTATTCTTATATTATTCAAGCAACATAATGAGACACTTACTAGGCATGCGTCGTGCTTCGTTTCTATTTTTTACACAAAATTCTTAAAAGTAGACCTGAACGCCAATGTTTCTGTAAAGAAAAATAGTTTTGTGTATCAAAAAAAAATTTTCATAACATGACATAATTTTTGAATTTATAATCGAAACCTATAAAATACTATAATTAATCGTTTTGTTCAAATTAAATTAATACCAAACTAAGAACAAAACTTTGCAAAAATTTGACAAATGTCTTAAAAGTTTATGAATGATTGTCTTGATACACAGTTTTTTAATTTTTTTAATAATATATTCACAAAAAAATGTCACATGGCATTTTTATAACAATTTACATATTTGTCCAAATTTAATGAGAGACAACTTAAATAATATTTCAGTAAAAATATTTTATCACTCTACTATAAAAGGAAGAAATGTAATGAATTCTTAATAGATTTAATTTTTAAGTAATTTTAAAATCAATTGTTTTTCGCAACTTTCTTGTACACTTTCAATAATTTACAAATAGATCATTATATAGAAAATTTATTTCAAAAAACATTCTAATGAAAATACAAATGTTTAACTGTCTTGTTTAAAGATTGACTAAAATAATATGTTGAGTAACCAGAAATACAAAAAAATTAGACACCTATATAAATCTAAATTATGTTCCCTTATAAAGAAAGAATAATTTTACAGCCACACAAACTAATAATAAATAAGAATAGCAAAGATAAAAAAGAATAATTACTCTTGACATAGTTTTATGAATTTTATGATAACTTAATTGTTTTTACAAAACTGTGCGGAATAGATGGTTATAAGTTATGAACAAAACATAAATCTGTAAATTGAAATGATAGGCTGTTTACTTTAATAGTGGAAAAAAAATACTTTTAATATTTCGATGGATATTAGTATACTATTATATTAAAATAAAACTAGGTAATATGTGAGAAAAAACCATTTGTTCATTATTATTATTATCGTATGAACATATTAATTTTTTTTACAATTCATAAATCATATTGCAATTGGTAAATCTGTTTGTTCCCAATCTTATTTCCATTTTTCTTTTAGATTGAATAATTGGTCTTCATTTATCCATGGAGGTTTTCTTTTTAGTCTTTGAATAGGAAGGTCTTGTCTGAATTTGAATAATAAGGAGTTTTGAAAATTATCACATTTATTATACAAATTGTTCAAAGCAATTATTATCAATTAATATGTCATCAAATCAAATAAAACATTAAAGAAAATCAAGAAATATTTTTTAAAGTATTCTAGAGTACAGTAAAGATTTTTATTCTTGGAAAAAAAGCTAGTTCCAGTGTTCATCGACAGGAACACTATCTATTTATTCATCTTTACATGTATGGGAGGAGCTATTTCAAAGTAGTATGTGTATTTTTTTTGAAAACTTTACAAATACATTCACAAATCTTTGTACAGTACACAATTGATTTGATTTGGTTCGGAAAACTTATTGAATTTTCTTATTTTTTAATCAATGATACTAATGGCTAAACAACATAAATAAAAAATAAAACTAAAAAATAACAAAGAAATAAAATTTTTTAAAAGCTTAAAGGGTTCTACGTGACATCGCTGCCTATGCCTAAAAAACGCAAACACTATGATTCAACCGGTTTTATAACAGACATTTTTTTTGCTAGAAATGTGTTGGTATATACGATTCTGAACAAGGAAAAACACCGAAATAAGAAATAACTCTGTTTTTTTTTTTTGTAAATAAAAAACGAATCCCAAAAGAGACATCAAAATTTTTTGCAACTTTTTTCTCCTTCCTCCTGATTTGTATTTTTAATAAAAAAACAAAACAAAAGCATTATTAAAACGATGTGAGAATGCTTTTTAACTTTTTGTCTTAAATGTTTTTTTTCAATATCGCTTTTTTGAACAAATGGTTTAGGCACAGAAAATATGAACATGAAATATGAAAGAAAAAACAAATACACATATTTATTGCATTAAAGGTTTATGCAACCATAACAAAAATAAGGACAATAATAATAAATAGCATATCAACGCCATTTTGAATACTAAAAAGAACAATTTGGTAGTAAAAAATTTGCATGTTGGATGTTAACTCATTAATCGCCGCTCCTAAAATATTGAGTTTTGAACAAAAAGTTCTTCTATGATTTATTCTTTAGGTAAAAATGAACACTTTTCATTTCGATGAAAATTTTAGGTTTCATATGAAAATTTTACAGGAGAGCCAAAACAAAATACGTATAAGTCCTACACAAATACATACAGAAATATTGTACGAGAGAGAAAAAAATGCGACTTTTCTTAAAAGTTTAGCTCATAATTTTTTTAATTTTTGGTTTAAATTCAAAAACCATGCAACTGTTTGATACAAAACAACTTAAATTAAGACTCAAAAAAAGATGGCCAAAGAAATTTTTTGATTTGAACGAGAAAAGTGACTTCAAAGAGGCGTTGTAAAAATACAACGTTAGCGATTAATGAGTTAAAGGCATATCCAAATATACTTTTTAACATTATTTCATTCATTTGATTTTGTTTCCCACTTGATCTGATAAATCAGATATCAATTAAACGTTGATACACGTGTAAATTCTAAAAACTATTTTGGTTGATCAGCTTTAATAAATTTAACAAATTCTAGAAGTGTTGTAAGTTTAAAGCAAAATACATTATTTTCATTAAAGTATTTCACATTAAATTGCTAACATAGACAATTTTTTAGCCTACATTATGTTAAAATCACGACAGATGTACTTTTCTCAAATTACTCTTCAATATCCTATCATTTCCATGCAATTATCTAACAATTTGTTTTCATTTATCTTGAAAAACATATCAACATATTTTCACAACAATACATACAAAAATTATTGTAATAATGCATCTCATTTCAATTCATGACCATGAAAAGATCAATAGATTTAAAATTTATCATAAACAAATAGTATTTTGACACCCTCTCTATTAACTGACATAACGTCACACTTGAATGGTGTATTATCTTTAATCTTTGGATTTGAAACAAGATTTTTTTCAATAGAGAGTGATAGTTCAAGTAAAAAAAATATTTTTAAGAATCTTAACTATGTATTTTGTTAAGTCTATGTTTTTTTTGATTTTCTATTTCCACTTGCACGTTTTCAATTTTTCTCATTATCATATCGTCTCTCCACGATAAAATAAAATAAGAACAGAAACTAATAAAAATGAGAAAATTATTACTAAAAAGAACAATTTGGTAGTATAAAATGTGTATCAAAGTGTAAATACTAAAAACTATTTTGGTTGATAAGCTTTAATGAACTTAACAAATTCTAGGAGTGTTGTAAGTTTAAAGCAAAATTCATTATTTTTATTAAAGTATTTCACATTAAATTGCTAACATAGACAATTTTTTAGCCTACATTATGTTAAAATCACGACAGATGTACTTTTCTCAAATTACTCTTCAATATCCTATCATTTCCATGCAATTATCTAACAATTTGTTTTCATTTATCTTGAAAAACATATCAACATATTTTCACAACAATACATACAAAAATTATTGTAATAATGCATCTCATTTCTATTCATGACCATGAATAGATCAATAAATTTAAAATTTATCATAAACAAATAGTATTTTGACACCCTCTCTATTAACTGACATAACGTCACACTTGAATGGTGTATTATCTTTAATCTTTGGATTTGAAACAAGATTTTTTTCAATAGAGAGTGATAGTTCAAGTAAAAAAAATATTTTTAAGAATCTTAACTATGTATTTTGTTAAGTCTATGTTTTTTTTGATTTTCTATTTCCACTTGCACGTTTTCAATTAGTCACATTATCAAATCGTCTCTCCACGATAAAGTATAAATTAAAAACAGAAACTAATAAAAATGTGAAAATTATTTTCTTTAATCATGTAAAAGTACACTTGAAAATTTATATCCTAATAAAATAATTGATATTTATGATTATTTGGAATAATCAAATTGAAGTACATTCACATCATCCTAACATGATGTTAGATGAAATGTGAAATTCAAATAAAAGGGAAATGGATTCAAAATTTATCTGTTTTCAATTTGTCATCGAATTAAACACTTGTTTGTAGTTAAAAGAATGGTAACTTAATTCAACAACTCAATTTTTATTTTCAGTATTGTTAAAGTAGTTTTAAAAGTGGTGGAAATAAAATTTCTACGATAGAGGCTTCAAAATCTTGTGACAAAAACTTTAAAATAACTCATTTGAGAAAAATAGAAGGGTGTCGCCTATCGTCAATTTTACAAATTTTCGTCAATTCTAGAGATACTCATTTTGCCTATAATCCATAACAGAACGGAAGGGGAATTTTGATAAGTATAAAATGTTTATTTAATTATTTCTCATCTGTAGTAATGTTTATTTGATGATCCATTTTAAAACTAATTATTTGAGGCGGCGCCTTATTTTAAATTTTGAAACATATGATTATTTGACACACGGTTTGATGTTCAGTATCTGTTAAGAAGTGAGGATATTTACAGTAGTAAAAGGTCTTAATTTTATATAAAGATCTAATGATCTTACCAAAGTTTTGGTTTAAAAGTTCCTGTGGCTGATTGTTGGACCTTAAGCTCGAGAAGTCCTTCCAAAAAACGTTGCTGCCTGATAAATTTGAGCTTATTTACATATGTTGAGTTTCAATTGTTGTTATTCATGACGTCACGGGTGATATCAAGATTAAATTGTAGTTTTTAAATTGTTTTGCTGTAGTCGATCAATTATTTTGTTATGTTTATTATTCCCAAACTAGCATGTTCTAGTGAAAGTTAGTAATTTAGCTAAGCGGAGTACTTTTCCAGGAACAGTTTTTGTCAAAAATATGTCAAGTTTAGTATCCGATACTTGATTAAAATTTAATTTATTTCGGGAGCACATTTACACTATTTATTTACGTACGGAATATCATATACATTATCTTCTGTCTATCAATTATGATTTCTCTCAAAATATATTTTATTTTTATTTCATATATCATTGCGGTTGAAAAAGGTCATTTTCCAAATAGCAGTAAGCCAAAAGATACCGATGATGATTTCAAAACGGCTGCTTGTGCTGGTTCATTAGTAAAAGTAGCACAAAAATTGGTTGGTGGAACTAAAATCAGTTTCAAAAGCGATTTACTGTCTAATCAAATGCCTAATCAAAATTTATTAATGAATTGAAAAATTACACAAAAAAATTAATAGATCATTAATGTTCTTTTATTTTATTCAATAAATTTTAATATATGCACGTTACTTCTTAACTTGTCTTTTCTCTTTACTTTTAATTAATTCTTCAAAAAATTTAACAATCGATTTAAAAGAAAAATTAGAATAGACAATAACAAGAAATTTCTTGTGTATAAAACGCTATTTAAGTTTTTCATATCGAATCCCTGCAATTCCACGTGAAAATGGTGTAGCTCCATTTGTTTGAAGGAAAAAATCGCCACGAGCACTAAATTTAAAGGAAAATTATTATTTTAAATTAAGAAAAAATTGAACCAGAACTCACTCTAATGGACAATCAATTCCCATTGATATGACTGAACTTTTTGTGTCACAATCGCCCGCTTTGAATTGTTTCCATGAATCACATTTGACAGCTTGAAAGGATGGTTCTTTATTTTTTACAGATTCAGCCCAAAAAAACCAGGATCTTCGATGACTACACAAATCTGTAACAAATTTACGATTCAATGACTTGTATAAGAGTTTCAGGAATATTTTATCTACACAAATTTAATATTAACCAATAACAAATACATGAAAAAAAGCAAGCAAAATGATAGTTAAGGGACCATTAATGCTATTTTATCCTACAATTTTGATTCAAATCCAAAATAAAATCTAAATTTAATTTTAGATGAATATTAACCTACCTTAATATATTCAATGTACACAATAAACCAAATGTTAATTCCCAAATTCATGCAATACGTACAATATAATTTACAAATTCAAATTTTACAACACGTGCAACATGCAAAAATAATTAAAAGAAAAGTGCTTGTAAACTAATTTTATCAATTTTACTACAATTAAAAATCATTCTAAGTTATGTTACATACCAATATCTGATAACATTTTATAGTTCCTTTTCGGACACCCAGGCTGCAAGGTTTTCCCCGAATTTGGCCAGAAATCAACTGTGCCTGTACTTGTTGGTGTGCCATACAGCCATGCATCTGTATGTATAATGTCAACAAATTCTGCGTCCTTATAACTCAAGTGTGTTCCAACAATTGCTGGATAAAATCCCGGAAATGCAGGATCAAGAGAGCTTATTCGTGGTAACTTTAATTTGCCTTCTGAAGCTTCTATCACAGTTCTGCCAACATATCCAGTTAATTGGCCACCTAAAGAATGTCCAACAACATGTAATTTTTGTAATGGAAATCCTTTATTTATTGTCATATCAACTAATTTTTGTCCTATAATTTTTCCTAATTTTTTTGCATTTGGCACAGCATCAAGCAAATAACTGCCATCTGCCATATCACTCCAATTGACCATTATAAGATTATGATCGTTTCGTGTTTGATATGCATCGGCAATTACATAAATATGTTCATCGGTTATCTTTTCAACGAATCCATGAAAATATAGGACAGTGGGACGGTTTTGATCAAATTTGATGTGTTGTGGTATTTTATCCAGGTCATTAAGTGCATATTCGATATGTTCTTCAAATTTTGTACTGAAATTACCGAACTTTAATTGTTCTAGTTCAAATTAAAATCAGGTTAACCTACCCATGAAAAAATAAAATTTTAACTGAATCTAGATTAGCTCTGATTGGACGGCGACCAACCCATACTCCTATAAAAGTAATAAAAAAATAAATCATGTCAAAATTAGAGCAGATAAAAATGTGTTGTAATTTGTTTATTACGTTGTATTATAATTTCTTTATTATTCGTAAACAGACTAAAAATAAAGTTAAAATGTTCCATAATACAATTCAACGTCTTGCTAATTAAATGATGTAGGTCCGTTATCATAATTTTTTGTAAAATTTGAACTTTTTAGTTGGTTTTTACGTGTTTTTTAATAAATGACAAGAGAATCAATATATTTAAACTGAGTACACCTTGTAACACGCTTGAAATGTCAATGGAATTTGTTAATAAAGTAATGAGATGGAGGTCTGTTTTCTTGGTTGATTAATAGAGGAATATTTTTGTTTTGATAAAACTGTTATGGACCATCCGGTTTTTTTTTTTTAATTTATTTTAATGTTGATATGAAAACTATCACTAAGTGCACTAAGTTAAAAATTCGATTATTTTGAGAGATATAATAATTAAAATTTGGTTACAAGGAGACAAAAACTAACGACCAACACGAGTATTTTATCCGACGAAAAATTCGATAATAAGTCTCATTTTTATGTATTTTAGTCTAAATGTGTTATAATTAAGCGACAGGAAAATGACAAATTTAAAGGTCATAGACGTTAATCTAAGAACCATTTCAAAAATAGACCTTTACATTGATTGTCTTTTAATACGTAGTTAAAAGTTCACCTTACTCCTGACCCAACTCAACACGATTAATTTCATATATTTGTGTTTATAAACGAGAATTAGAATTTTTATTACATCAAGTTATGAATTACACAAATAAACTTACTTGGGTTACACACTGATTTCATAATATTTATTACTTATTTTATTAAATAAATATTTTTTTCTCTCGGTTGGTCTTTTTATGTCAGAATTTATTTATTTTATTTTTTGTATTAATTTGTACAAATTTTTAATATCCAAATATTGTCATTTTTTCAATGCATCGGTAATTTTATTATGAAATAACTAAAATAAAATTACATCCAAAAAAATTGGAATTTAAATAATTTAATTTAATGATTAATTTTACTAGAAGTTAAATGAAAGTTGTTGTCGTTGTTCTTGTTTAAATATTAAAATATTGATAGGTTTTCGATACATCCCAGACATCATCATATTTGATATCATATATTATCGTTTAATTTTTTTTTCGTTTGAAGTACGTACTTGATTTACCGCAATCCTTGTATAATTATCATGTCATATTAAAATGGTAAAATATTAAATTAAATTATTTATTTGGTATTGTCAAACATGACATCAGTTAAAAATTTACCAAAAAAAAAAAAATAAATTACTGTATTGTACTTAAATCTAAGAAAAAAAAATTAATCCTTTAGAAAAGTTGCTCATTGTCACAATAACTATGTGTTAAATAGAACCGTCTCTGTTTGAAAGTATCCTAAAATATCACAGGCAAACGAACAAAAATCTTATACGTTGGTAAAAAAAATCAGGACTTATTATCTTATTTCTACTAACAATTCTCTTATTATTTGAAAATTTTCACTTAAATGATAACATGCATTTTATTCAAAATTCTTTTATCCATCTAGTTAATTTATACATCGTTAAACACAAGTATCATAATCACAATAATTTAACCAATTAACTAACTTTTTAAATTGAATAAAAATTTCCTTAATTGTATAGGAATAACATTTAAATCTAACTGCATTGAAGGTCATTCATTAGTAATACAATGACCGATGCATTTTATTGCATTTACTTATAAATTTTATAAGAATATACGTGTTAAAAATACAAAGTTTGATATGTTTACAATTTTTTCATAATTCAAATAAATAAAAACTAAACCGGTTCTACAATTATTTGTCTTCCTTATACTTCCTTATGCCTACAATTTATGACAACGTTTGATGTCATGTGACAGACAAATTGATACACAAATTAATTGAATAGCATAAATTGCACTTTTTTCAGCTGAAATAAAAAATCATTAATTTTTTTTTGTGATTTTTGACGATAAGAATTACCTTACACAGCAAATTTAAATCAAATAAATGCAATTATGTTAAAATAAATTTTATTTATAAATTTGATTCATCAACAAAAAATTTTGCAAAATTGTATTGCTTCGGTCATTGTATCCAATAAATAATAATTGTAATATAAATATTTTGTTTTTGTGATGCAAGCATAAATGAAGCGCACGTGATCAACAAGATAAACAGAGATAGGGTATTTTTAAAACTATGATCAATAATAGATAAGGGGTTAAAAATATTCGGAAATCTCAATTGTCTTAAATTGGAATTTTCTTTAAAACAAGGATGAACTGATTTGTGAAAAACTGATTAATGTACTCAAAATTAAATGCATTCAAATCTATTTTTTTTTTGTTGCAATAATTAAACTTTTTTAATTTTTTGTTTATTAAACTGATTATGTCATAAAAAATCTTATTTTCGAATGATATCGATTGTCCAATTTATGATTATTACTATTAAAATGAATATACATCAAAATTTGTTTAATCATCATATCACACAATATAAAATATCCATTGTTACACCAAAAATATATATATATATATATATATATATGATAAGAGTTCAGAACATGCATGAATAAAAGGTACAAATATCTAATTTTAGATTTTTACTATGTTGAAACATTTAAATTATCATAAAAAACATACATTTGCACATAAGATTGATATTAAAATGCAAACCCTAGCTTTGAATCTATGTTTTGCAAAATTTACCTTTTTGTTTATTTTTTATCATTGTTATTTTGTAATAAATTTAATTGTTACATAAACATAACACAAAATATGTAAATAATAAATTTTTATATATTTTAATATTCTAATTGATACAAGAACAACAAAAATAGTCAACTTTCATTTTTTGATTTTATTTTTAGTTTTATCATTTAACAAAAAATATTACATTTAAATTTTTTATATTTAATATAAATTTCATTATCTGTATTGTTTTTTATATTGATTATGTATAATAATATTTTTTCAATTATGTTGATTTAAACTATTATTCTTATGACTATTACTACTATAAATATTAAAACAGAAATTTAACTATGTTCACACATCAACCGACCGATTAATACTGAAATTGTAAAAGCTATTGTATTTTATAGTGAGAGATTTTTACTTCAAATACGATGTTTACTTCTGTATCTACATTAAATTTGTTGGTGTACTTATGTGTTGACTTACGGCTCATTTTAGTTTATTGTTGATATATGATGTTTTTATATATTTATTTTTTTTTTATTTTATGTTTGGATACGATGATAATTATTTTTATATATTTATATGGTTTTACTAAGAGTATGTTTACTGTAAAATTGAAAAGAAATGGGATATATGGCAGAGATTGGGTCAAAGGTTGGCTTAATTCGGCATCTTTGGACCATTCTTTAGTTAACGGTTTGATACCTGTATATTGTGCTGGGGTATGTTAGATTTAGAAATGAAATTTAAAGTGATTGATTTTGATACTGTTAAAAAAATATACCTTGAGTTCTGTGTGAGCATTAAAACAACCTATAGAAAGGAATTTATCACTTACATATGATATATAATTATAATTTTTATTTTCTTTCAAATTTTCATTGAATTTTTTATGATGAATGCACTTTTGTATACACATTTAATCCCAAAACTCATATTTTTACGTTTGTTTGAAGTTTCGTCTTCTTCATAACATTCTTTGTTTTCTATGTTATAATCTATGAAATACTAGTAGAACGCATAATATGCAATAATAACATTCACAAATTTAGTGAAGACCATAATATTTCTCATCACTAAAAAAGTACTTGTAGAAAAATTTTTATGAGTAATTTGTTTGTCTGAAGTGACTTGTAGAGGTGTGAAATTTGTGTGAATTAAAAAAAGTATAAAATTTTATAGAAATTTCAATGAATGTTAGTTCATGATTTGAAAAGATCTGAATCTGAATCTATTTGAAGATATAATAATTATTATAATAATAATAATAAAAAAAATAAATATATATAAATTTTTTTCAATTAACTATACGTATTTATTTATTTTGTAAGAAAAAAATTGAACCAGTTTTCGGCATTTATTCATGATGGTCTGCGTTTCAAAGTTGCCTTAAGGGAAGTATCAAGTTACGTTTAACGGTAAAAAAAATTTAAGCACTTTTTGATACACTTTAACCTGATACTTATCAAATTTAACGTCTGTCTGATGCTGCAGATACTCACCTTTAAATACTGACCAGAAATCTTAAGGTCATTTGCGTTGTACCAGTTCGAATGCTGATCGAGATAAATTTTGAAACAATCATTAAAAAATTAATAGGGGATCAATTTTAAAAAAAAATATTAAAATTATAATTTTTTTATACTCATTGATATTTTAAATTATCTGTCGGAATGGTAATAGTAACAATAACAATATTCTATTTACAGTGTAATAAAAATCATCATTCAAATCGTGAAGAATAAGTTTTTGATCAAAGGTCGTTAATTTATTTTTTTAAAGTATGTTGTCTAGTCAATCGTAGTTTAGTCAAATGATTTAATTGATTCAAATTTATATCTCACCTATAACTAAGATCACAATTGCAAAAAAAATTCCAAACTTTTTCTTCATCACAGATTTTAATATTATTTCGTTTAACTTTAAAGGACCTTTGATGATTTTTTTATTGCAACAAAGTTTGATTGATTTTATAAGCCGATGAAATGAAAGAGAAGTAAAAACACAGCCTTTATTTTATGTCGTTCGCATGAGACTGGTTTTCATTTTGAGTACCATTCACTTTAAAATTTTTCATGATTTCGTTTTACGAAAGAGATAATTTACTCTTTAATCGCTGCTTGTTATCTCTCTTACATCATCAACTTTCATGAACACGAAACTCGTATAAGATTCGTGTTCATAAAGTACATAAGAATTCAAAGAAGATGAAAACAAAATTATATATCTCTGGATTTTGATGGAATATACAAAATTATACCTTTGAATGAGGATGAAAGTCTCACATTTTTTTTGTTCTAATATGAAAATCTATAAAAAATTACAATTAAATACAATTTTAATGTATTTTTTATTTTTTTTTTTATAATATTTTTTTTAACTTATATTTTCTTTTTTACTATTACATAATATTAAGATTGAATAAAATATTAAATTAACATTATTGTTTTTGTTTGAAACATAAATATTGAATATAATAAAATCGATTTGAATCAAAAAAAGGTTTAAACTAAATTCAAATTTTATAAAAACCAGGAGTTGACATAAAGTTGATTTAAAAAAAGTGAATTTCTTTATTACTATGATTCATTTAATAAGTTATTCAAAAAGTAGGATAAGTTTCATGATGATACGCAACTCAACTGCATTAATCTTACTTTGTATTCCATTTCATTTTATGATTTTTTAAGCGGCTAAAATTAAAGTAAAATATGAAAATCAAAATATGGCAATTGATTGAATGTTCCAAAAATTTACCTGCAATCCCTGCAATAGCTTCTGATGCAAAATGCTTAACATCCACGTCAGTGTCTGTGTTCAATTTTTCCAAAATTGGTTTAATTTCTCCATCAATAGTAGCTTGGTCCAAGAATGGTGACAACTTTTGAAGTGTTTTTGCGACATTGAATCTGACATTTGCAACGGGATCTGTACTCAATACTTTAATGGTGGGCAAAAATAAACGCTTAATTTGATCAGCTCCACAGACATCGGCTAATGCATTAATACAGAATAAACAAGTCATACGATGCAAGTAATTATTATTTTTATACATCACTAAAATTTGCGGGATTATATTTGTTTCGGCCCATGTGGTACCAAATGTTTGAACAATTTTCTTCATATTCAGTGTGGCGGCTTCGCGAATAGCATAAACATGATCGTTCAGCCAATTGAAGCAGAGATCACGCAACTTTTGATTGAAGAATTCTTGGCCCAATTGTCCAGCTAACAAGGGCATGTATTCAATAATTGCAAGACGAACACGCCATTTTGAGTCCTCAGCTAATTCAACAATCGCAGGTAGAAGTGATTGTGATAGTTGTTGAATACCGATAACATCATTGATGCAATCAAGGGTTGAAATAATGTTGAGACGTACTTCTGGCCACTCATCTTTCAATTGGATGAGGAACAATGGGAGTAAATGTTCAATTGTGTTTTGACGTCCCAAAATTGGACTGAGTCCCATAATAACAGAAGCAAGTGCTGATTTTACATGCTGATTTGGATCAGATACCAACTCCTTGACACAAGGTAAGATGTGTGTCATAATAATTTGTTCTTGACTTGCTTTATCCAAATTAGCACAAAATTCTTTGACTTTAGTTGCAGCTGATGTACGAACTTCGGCTTCAGAGTCCTTCAATAAAAATTGGAAAGCCGGAACTAAATCAGTTTTTGTTATTTCAGGTCCAACTGCTTTTTGCAAATCTGTAAATTTCTCAGCAACCATGTAGCGTACTCGCCATGATGAGTCACCGGCACATTGACGCAAAGTTGGCATAACCAAATGTTCAACATCGTCTTGTTGTAACAATTGAGCAATGCTAACACATGCCTCAACTGCAAGTAATCTCACAGAATCTTGATCATCTTGAGCCAATTGAACAAACATGGGAATCAAATCTGACTTGAGATATTCAACTTCGACCACTTTTGCAAATTCACCAAGTTTACCAGCGGCAGCACGACGTACCATTGGAGTATCATCTTGACACAATTGACGGAAATTACTTCGAAGATCTGCTTTTACTTCGGCTGAGACTCTGGGATAACATACCGAAAACAGACCACAAGCCGATGTACGAGATGTAAACCAATCTCCGTGTACAAGTCGAGCCAACATTGGAACTACGTGCATTTCCAAGTCAGCAGCACTGTGCTGCGAGGCAACAGTTCTCAATGATTCGACTGCTTTATCACGAACAACTGTTTCCTCAATATTTGCCAACGATTCAAGTGGTGGAATTAAGTACATTGCAAACTCAGGACCACCAACCAAACCTAAAAAGAAATTTTAAATAAAATCACAAACAATTAATTATTTTAATTATTACTTACTAGTAAAATTTCCCAATTGCTCGGCCAATGCCAATAAAACTTCATCTTCATCATAAATACTCTCCGTTAGGAAGGGGATCAGCTCAGTGCGAGTTCTTTCCTCTCCCAATGCCAAAGCAATAGTGGACAATTTTTTAATGGAATTTAAACGCAACTGAAAAACAACAGGATATTCATCAGTAAAATTAGCAAAAAACTCAAATTTCATTATTGAGAAAATCAAAAAAAAAAGCTTGCTATCTTAATTTTAAAATGGTAAAAAACTGGATGACGACACTCGACAAAACTATCCTAACAACTAAATCAATATCAAGTCATTAATGTATAATTTTCTTTTCGACACATTGATGCACGAAATAAATTTAATTTAAATAAGATCATTGCTTTGTAAATGTCAAGGCAGGCACAATTTGAGAAACAATTTAATTTTATTTACAAGTGATAAAATCGTACAGATTACGTACGTCTGTAACGTGTCTTCATGTATTTTTTTCAATTTATGAATCATTGATTAACTTACTTGAATATCTTCATTTTTCAATTCATCAATTAGAACCGCAATTGGATAAAGCGAGTCATCAGCCCGATCTGGATTTGCTGCCATTATTTTTCTGTACTTGTCCTGGTTCAGTTAAGTATTTGTTTTTTTTATGTACGTAGTCTGTGTAGGTGAAAATATGCTGCAATTTTAAATAAAACTATTAATGATGAACTAATACAATTCTAATTGAATTTCTTACTTTTTAATATTTGCGGAATGTTTATCTTCAAGTATTTTGTATTTTTAATTGTCAAAGTCATTAAATTTCTGTTGGTTTTTACACAGAAATATGTACGGTTTAAGAGTTTTTTATATGATTGATTTGTAGGGGAAATTTCAATTCTAAATGTCAATTGTTTCGTTTTCAACTTCAATTTCTGTTTTGAAATTGAAACCACTGAAATTGAATCTTGTTCAATCAAAAACGGTAAAAATATTTTCACATCAAATAAAAATTTAGAAATCAGTCAAATATAGAATTCAATCAGAAATCAAATATCTATAGAATATCAGGTAATATAAAGTAAAATAAATCCAAGCAAAAAAATACTTTTCTTAAATTGAATATTTGAATGTAAGTAAATGTTTCAAACCATAACCGTTAAATTGTCAAACACGTGATGTTTAACGGTATTAATTGAAGTCGATCTAGTTATAGCGTAATGACTTTGGTAAAAATGGGTAAAAAATAAAGAAGGAAGCAGATTAACTCCGATTTTCTAGCAAAGTTGAGAACTATATATCTGGCCAATTCGAGTTCGGAGGGTCAACAATCGATTAAGGTGACCTTGTTGCACTAACAAGCAGTGGACTGACTGAATAATTTAACCATAATCTAATAATGCTGTTTTAAAATAATCTCTTAAATTAAAATAAAAAATGATAAATACTATTAACACAAAATTCACGGTGATTTAATTTTCTTATAAATCATCCTATGCCAACTTTGATATGTGACAAAATTAAAATAATAATAATTAATATGAAAAATCTGATAATCCAATGACCTCTTAAGCGAATTGTAGACTTATAATATTTTTTGTCAAAATTAAAAAAAGTCTCAATTACAGTTAGAAAAAAAAAATATAATTATTTCAATTTTTAACCATACCAAATTATAAAACGGATTTGAAAAAAAATCAAAACAAATTTCTTATCAACATTTTCTTTCAGTCTTTAGTTTATGAAGATTATCATTATTGAACTACTTAAACTTGAAAAATTGTTAAATTTAAGGAAAAAAACACATCTGATATAACTCGTGCCGGTCTCGTGAAACAACGCATTTAATTTTTATTTATATTTAAAACTGAACCAGTACAAACACCCAATATGCGTAATAATGGAATAATTTTGAAAAAAATATGAAATTAAACTTTACTCAATGATGTCAAAGAAAAATTGAAACAAAAGACATGCCTTCTTTCATTCATGAAACATGTTTTTTCCTCTTTTTTTTTATTAAGACTTGATTTGATAATTAAAATTCTTTTAATTACACACTAATGTCTAGTCATACATATGGTTGTACAATGTTCACATGAAAACTGATAATTACCGCATTATTTTGCCTAACCTTAACATAAACATATTTATTTTTTTTTAAATGAAACGCAGTTTTTAATATCAAATTTAAATCAATAAACAGAAAAAAATTATAGAAATTTTTATTTTAGATTTGATTGGTCAAATCGCAATCAAAATGGCGTCAAAATTTGATCATAGTGACATATGTGAAAATGCTGTTAAAACCTGATTAAAATTTTTATTATTTCTAAGAGAAATTACGTGAGTATAAATTGTAAATGTAATAAATATCATTATTTTTTATTACTTGGAATCTAAGTTGGATTGTCTTGAAAAATAAACCTCAATTTTAAACAAATTGTGGTTGGTCCATTAATTTTGAGTTTGATTAGCAATTTGAGTAAAAAACTTATCAGTTGTTTGATTCTACACGCTTTTTATTATAATAGATTCGCAAAGTACTCAAAGTGCGGACAAAGAGTTCATCTTAATATTGATAACCTAAGTTTTATTTTTACAGAACTGAATGAGAGTTTTTATGGAGATTGTAAATTAATGGTGATCAAATCGAGTTTTTCATTATCACAATTGATTTTTTTTCGTATTCCGAATGGTTATACAAAAATTATTGGTTATACAGGCGAACACAATAATATTATGCATTTATCAACAGTTTCAAACAGGTAAGCAAGCTCAAATTTAACAATACTCAATGTACCATGTTTTGCACCTCATAAAGTTATTAAAATATTGGAGTGACTCCGGGATATTTTGGATTTGAATATTAGTTATTGTAAACGACATTAGAATTAAATCTATGGAATGTAAAATTGATACATAAACATGGACAGTCAAACAGGAATTTCAATAAGTTTTCGAGAAAAGTCGGGAATTTTCATTCAGAAAATCGTTCATATCACTTCTGTAACAAACCCTCATCTAAAAAAAAAATTATCAGTAACGTCTTTACTTAATTTAATTTCACTTCATATTATTATAAAATATTAATACTCATACGAATCGAAGTCTTATCATTATTAATAAAAAAAGTAAGATCCGATTAGTTGAAGTAAAAATATGCAAAAGTCTGAAATTTTAATTCAGTATAAAACCAATCGTTACTTGAATAAGTTCCAAAATTTTAAAGCGAAAAAGAAAATAATTAAAAATAATTTAGAAAACAAAAAAATAAATCGGAAGTTACAAGAGTCATCAAACATCTTGTAATCAAAAATATTAGTTGAGAAAAGGAATCGAAAATAAATAAATTATAATATAAACAAGAACGAAAGATCAATTTCCAATTAAACTTTAATAAAATTTTTAAAGTTTGACTGACAAATTTACAATTTATTAATAAAAATTGGAAATTATTGACAAAATTCATGTCTTAGGTGCTCAGGCATTATGATTAAGACGTAATAGAAAATAAAAAACATTAAAATTCTTGAGTAAAAAATATAAAAAAACTAATTTAAACTAAATATTAAAGACAAGGATAAGCCAAAACAGAAAACTTTTGAAAATGATTTTTATTTTGTGTGTAAAACAAAGCAAAGCTGAGCTTAAAATTGATACATCATAGTCGTTTAGTTTGAAGAAACTTAATTTTCTACTCAAATAATCATCAATTTAATCTTTCAAATTTTAATTAAAATCATATTTCAAAAATAAATTTTATAAATGATTTATTAGAAATTACTTAAAGAGGTACAAAAGAAAAACGCTTATCATCTGTGAATAATTTTTAATTTTTTTTATTAAAAAATTATTGACTGTATTGAAACTATTATTGTTGTGACAACAAAGGTGAGTTAATTTGTTTAGCCCTTTAGCTTATCACGTGTTAATTTTTCGAAAAAATTAAGTAAATTATACGAACGGATACATATTCAATATGAAATCTAATAGAAAAATAGCAAATCATGCCAAATTTCTAGAAAAACAATAATCTTCAAATATCAGGTCAAATTGGTTACTCTAACAGAAAAAATTGATCATTAAAACAATGAAAAAATCAGAAAATAAAATAAATGGCAATAAATATTGATAAAAAAAGACAATAAAAACCCTCAAAAACAAAAGACAAAAAAGTAATAATAGATAAGCTACATATTTGCGTTGTCAAGAATTCTTTCTAGAAGGATAAAAAGTCCTCTATTCCTGATATGCTTGTGTTTATTTTTTACTTTTTGAATTTTAATAATTATAATTATAATATTGCAAATTATAATACTGACTCACAGTGGAATATTTATTTAGAATTCTGACCTAAAGAATATAATTTCCTTATCGAATAATATAAAATGAGTTCGGTACTTCTAATAATCAGAGTAAAATATTCCAAAGGAAATGATTTGTGGAAAAAGCCTTCATTATGATATTGAGATCTTCTCATCAAAGAATCAAAACAACACTTTTTCACAACATTTTATAAAAAAGAAAACATTTATTTATTTTATGAATTCTGGTTAAAGGATAATTTATGCTCAAAATATTAAATAATTTTTATTTTTTTTTCTTATTTTAGATTAACTGTTCCAGTATTGTTTTTTAACTTAATTTATTTACCACATAAACTCTATTTATTATAAACAAAAAAAATCATGGCGCTCGATTTTCTTGCGGGATGCGTTGGAGGTAAAGAACTTAATTGAAAATCATTACATTTCATTCAAAGTTAGCGTTTATATGTAATTCGGGCAAAACATCACATAATTGTATTTAATTCAAATTTTGCCAAAGATTAAAAAAGTAAATAAAAAGGTTAATTACCTTTCAAAAATAAAATTAAAAAAAAATACAAGTGGTTATCATTTTCATTTATGGGACATTTTTAATAAACAAATAAAATAATTAAATAAAAATTTAATAAAAAAAATTATTGATTAAATTTTTATTATTATGCTCCTTTATAAATGAGAACATTTCATTATTAAATCATAAAATATTTTTAAAATTTTATTGTTTTTGTAATTTTTATGAAATTAGGTTGCGCGGGAGTGTTAGTCGGCCATCCTCTTGACACAGTTAAAGTTCACTTACAAACACAAGATCCTCGGAATCCAAGGTATTCTGGGACAATTGACTGTTTACGAAAAATTATTGCAAAGGAATCAGTTCGGGGCTTGTACAAAGGTCTGGCTTCACCTATTGGGGGTGTTGCTTTTATGAATGCCATTGTTTTTGGTGTTTATGGAAATGTTCAGAAGAATTACAATAATCCTGAGTCTTTGCAAGCACATTTTTTGGCTGGATCTGCGGCTGGTATGGCACAAAGTGTAATTTGTTCTCCCATGGAATTGATAAAGACACGGTTACAGTTGCAAGATAGTATAAAAGGGCTGGAAAAGGCCAAAGGACCCCTTGATTGCATGAAACAAATATGGAAGAAAAAGGGAACTAGAGGAATATTTAAGGGTTTAGGAATAACAGCAGCAAGAGATTTACCTGGTAAGAAAAGAAATCCAGATGTTTACATAGTCAAAAAATTAACATAAAAATTTAAATTATTTCAGGATTTGCCAGTTATTTTGTCACATATGAAATGATGGTTCAAGAAAAACATCCCTCCTCATTCCACATCTTAATGGCAGGTGGTTTAGCTGGTGTCTTTTCCTGGATAGTAACTTTCCCAATTGACGTGATTAAGACTCGTATGCAAGTCGATGGATTTCATCATGAACACCAGTACACTAGTTATTGGGATTGTTTAAAGAAAAGTTACGCTTCAGAAGGATGGAAATTATTCACACGTGGATTAGGATCTACCTTAGCCAGAGCATTTCCAATGAATGCCGTTTGTTTCTTAGTTGTTACATGGATAATGAAATTAAATGAAAATTTTTTACAACCATCTAGTGCAGTTGAAATAGAGGCAAGAAATCATCTGGGAAATGATAAAGAAGAATTACAGATGACATCTGGAAGATCACCAAAAAAAATATATAGATTAAAGCGAGATGAAGACTTGGATTATATTCACAGGATAAAGTCAAATACGATACGAGGACTAACCCTTATGGGTGCTTTCCATGAAGATTCAATACAAAGAGCAGAAATTGTTGAAATGGCAAATGAATGGGTTGAACGATATGACGAAGATGTGTTAGACTTTGGCAAAATATTGGCTCAAAAACAAAACAACAACAGAAAATGGAGTGAAAAACACACGGATGATATAATAATGTTACTTAGTGATTAATGTGAAACAAAATGGTTGTAAGTTTAACTATAATGGCATTTAAAAGAAAAAAAACTAAAGCTTTATTTTTTTACATCAATAATCTTAATGATTAAAATATTTTTTGTTTAATCAAAGTATAAAATTGGACAATAAATATTTTCTTGTTATTGTTGGTCTTACCGCCAATAAAAAAAAAAGAAGTTTAAATCTTTCCATTCAAATCAATTCCATTTTCAAGCTGCAATTCCTTTCGTCTTCAAAGCATATTTCATTTGTATTTTTTAACTTTTTATAATAATTATTATTCAACATATATTCTTTTGTGATAAAATTTTCGCACTTCAATTGGTCTATGATCAATAATGATATGAGGGTACCTTCTTCCTTTTATTACAATATTCAATTGTTCTTCGAAGTCTTTAAATTATGTATTAAAATTTAATTGTTAACAGTCAATTTATTCAAATTGAGATAAGCGACTTGAGTACAATGAATGGATTTCTCGAATGAAACAAATACAAATACAAATTGTAACATAATAGATTACATACATACATTATTCAATATATCTTTTAACATATGAACTGGACTATTTGTATTTCAGTATATTGAGTAGTGTGAGATAAGTAAAGTTTTGTTTACTTCATTTTTTCTGATAAATATTTTATTTTTTTGATTAATCATTTAAGATAATTAGAAAAGTTTTTATGTTAATCAATATAAATAAAAAAATATTCTAGTTCACTAATTCAATGAGCATTGTCTATCTAGTCTAAAGGTGAGCATTTTGGATTAATACGAAAATTTTATTGAGATTTAATATAAGTAAAGAAAAAAAATATGGAAAACAAGTGCAACAAAATCGTAAATTCTATTTTTAACCTATGAGACCTCAAAATTAACAAATTATATTGAAATTAACATTAAAAAAAATGATCTTTCAAGTGTGATGAATTTCTAAAGTTAGATTTCTGCAACAAAATTTAAACATTATTTGAAACTTGTTCAATTAATTTCAATCATTTTATTGGTAGTAAAAAAAAACTTAAAATTTTGAAGCTGTGCAGCTAAAACTTTGATGATTACTTGACCTTAACTTGCAATATAATGCCTTATAAGTTCATCATGATGTCTGTAAAAGAAAAAAAATTTTTTTTTTTATATTATTTAAGAAAATATTTATGTTCATGGCAAGTAAAATTCAATTGTCAGACCTAAGTATAAAAAATTCCCGCTCCCATATCTCTATGTTGCTTTTTTTTTAAATAAGTATCATCTCTTACTCTTTCTAATCATAGGTATGTGTTAAATGTGTGCTAATTGCTTCATATCATACATCAAGTGATTCATTATTTTGTAAAGATCCTATTGACACACACAATTGATTGTTGAAAAACATTATTTTTTATATACTATTTCAAGTCTGCTCGCAAGTCTAGATAATAATAAACATATCTCACAATTCATATTCATATATAATAAAAGTAACAGAACTAATAAAAGAAATGTCTGAATGAGTGAGATAATCAAAATTCTCTTTGGGTACACTATGCATTTCCAAATATGATTGTTTTTTTTTTGCAAATTCTTTTTCAAAATCCATTAGCTAAAATTTCATTTGACATTAAAAATTGAAGAATCCGTTTATGAATCTATTAATATACGTCAAATAGCATGTAAAATGAAAGACGATTCTTTGGACTTTGCAGATGAATTATTGTTTGACCTAACATGATATTTTATACAGAAAATACTTTTTCCTTGTGGGACTTATAATGATAAGTCAGCACTAGGAATAGAATCTTTTACATGTCCTTGAAAATACATTGACATTCCTAACTCAAAGTTTTTGATCTAATTTTTTTCAGTTTTTTTTTTTATTATTTTCTTAAACTAAAATTATCACTAAAACTGTAATGGAAAGAAAATATTTGACTGTTTTCTGCAAATATTACATAGTACAAGTTGTATATCTGAAACACATGATTAATTTAATGGTTATTGAAAAAAAAAGTTGATAAGAAAACACAAAAAACACTGAAATATGTCATTTAACAAAATTAGGTGACGCATTTTTTTTTATTATTCAGCAATTTTAACTATGTGATTATTTGAAAGAATAAAACAATGGAAAAGAAATTCTGTATTAATTTACTACAAGCAAGATTACACATTTGAAATTTACGCCCCTCTAAAATTTTATTTAAATATATTAATTAAAATAATTACAATCGACATATAAAATAATTGTGAATTTAAGTTTTTCTGACCATATCATTAAGTTTCTGTGTCAAAAGTTACTCTTAACCCCTAATATTATGTATAATTCGTTAATTAATTAATTTAATTCTGAGTTTTGGTCTATATTTGACAAATTTTTTAATAAGTTTTTTTTCATTCATTTACAGTTTAACAGTTGATTGTACTATTGAAATAAAATGACATCACCTCAAAGTCCAGGCTGGAATGGTAAATTAAGTGAAAATATTGAAATTTAAATTAAAGCTAATGTTTAAAATTTCAGCAACTACAACACAAACTGCTACACGAACAACAACAGTTGTATCACCTCAAATAAGGTTCGATAAATTATATATTCAAACAATACCTGGAATACTAAAAGCAGTTGTAGTCGTTCTCAATCTCATTGGCTTTATATGTATTGAGGTTTCTCGATGGAGCCACCATTCTCGAGGAGAATACTTTAATTTTGTTGCAATGTGTGGTTTTTGGTTCAGTGGCATAATGCTTGTCTTTTACGTATTTCATGTTGTTGAGAAATTTTTCAGAATTCCTTGGCTTAAAATTGAATTTGGTTTCTACGCACTATGGACACTGATGTATTTGATTGCAGCTTGCCTGGCTGTGACATTTTCACCAACAGCGTATACAGTAGCAGGATTTTTTGGTTTTCTGGCAATGATTGTTTATGGATATGATGCGTTTTTGAAATATAATCTTATAAGAGCAGGAGCAATTGCACAAGGAAGTCGATCTGTGGAACAAACTACGACTGTACAACAAACAACTTTACCTACAGTTTCAGCGGTTACGACGTATTAAAAAAAAAAGTTTCGTGCCTTTCTTTAACATACAACAACAATTGATGCCCAAATTGCATTTGAATTCATACAAACTGCGACTTAAAATAAAAAGTGCTATGAAAAAAAAATTAATTCATCGTTAATATAATACTTACAACAAGAAAAAAAGAACACATGAGAAATATACTTACACAGAATTTTCATCACAATATCAAGCCCATTAATTGTGCACAAAAATAATAATAATAATATATTAATATTAATAATAATTGAAAAATCATCACACAAACACCATTTGCAAGCATAACTATAAGTCGGTACGTTTATATTAAAAGCACAAATCATGATAAAAAAATGTAATTTAAATTATTTTTAAGAATATTGTAAGTGAAAAACTTTAAAGCGTATAGAATGAGACGAAAAATTTTTATTGTTAGTTGAAATAAGTTTTTTTTTAAATTTTAAATTGAAAAATAAAATTATATAGTTTCTCAATATATTATTAATGTTTATAATGAAATGAAATATTTTTCTATGAATGTTGAAAAAATAAATAAAAAATTATATAGATGTTCAATTAATGTTTTAATTATTTTCTTTCAGTGCGTTTTCATATCTAATTGTAAGCTCACAAAAAATTGGATTCAGGAATAGCATATATAGACACCACACAATAAAACATGAATCGAAAAATCGAAAATCTCTCATTTTTTCAGTTTTTATTTTTAGGTGAGGTATTTTCCATTTTTCCAAAAACACATTTTGACTCAGTCAACTTAATTGTGCACATTTAATATATATCATTTCGCGCCACATAATTTGATGCTATACAAAGAATGAGAGCAAGATACTGATAATAATGATAAACGAAGAGTTCATGAAACAAGTTCAAGGACAATTTGTCTCAATCGCATTTCAAAGTTATAAATTTTTTTCTCATGTACAAAAAATAAAAATCATTTTAATTTGCTCACAAACCAGGAAGTGCAATTTAACGAATTTAATTGAAAATAGTGTTCAATTAAGTTGAGTCATATTGCAGGTAGTGAAAATTTTCACGTCAACATCTTCTGCATCAGATTACTATCTTGCACTTTTATTTGTTGAAGTGACATTTTTATAATGATTATCTAAATAAAACTGAATATTAATTAAACATATTTTTTTCTTTTAGCAACATTGTATGTTTTTTAAATTTCTGACTGTGTTTGCAGAATTTCTACAATTGTTATAGAGGCCACCATACACCGCAATAAATCGTTTCTATTATATCTTATCAATTTAAATGTACTTATACTGGATTATGGAAGAATTTTTTTGTTTCTTATAAAGTCAGAGTTTTGAAAAAAAATTGTCTTGTCTTGTAATATAATGGTAAGTAAACATTGTACAAAAAAAATCTACTTAAAATTGGTAGCCAGGCATGTAATTCCAAAAGCTCTGATCATCATATCAACACCTTAAAATTAATGAAAAGAAATCATACAAACAACAATTATATCCAGTTATTAAATGCCGAAAACCAATGTATGCAGCACACGATACCTTTTATTAACAAATCTCTTGTTATCTTGTTGATATAAATGTATTTTACTCCAAGTGCACACTCTTTATGACAAGATAACATTTTTGTACGAATTTTTTTAATTTATTTCAAACATAATAATAATAATAAATGCAATAAGAGTATTTTTATTTGTGTGGGTATTTGTGTGTAAAATGATAATCAAATTAGAGAGCTTTTAAATAAAAAGAAGGAACATATAGTAGCAAGAAGTTTAGTTGTGATTTATTCGTTAAGGAGATTGGGCAGAATTTAATTTAATTTGAACGTGAATAAAAATCTAGAATTTTATTAATATTTTTACGATTCTATTGAATAGAAAGTTTTTGTAAAAGGAAATAAAAATGAGGATTAAACAAGGGTAAGAAATTGAGAGTTAACACGTGTAAAAAATGAAGTTTAATAAGTACTGTCATTTTTGAATAAAATATTTTTTTTGTTGTATTGAATAATGTTTAAAAGTTATTTTAATACGAAAAATTTATCACAAGTGAGATTATAAGATAATTTTACAACCAAAAAAATAGACAATTTATGATTGATTGTTTAAATTGAACATACAGATAAAATTATTAAGCTTTTTTAAAATTTTTAATTTTTACAGATTGATTTTATTTTTAATAATTTGTATCGTTGTTGCCGAAATCTCGGCAGCAAAGCAGAAGAGTAGTAAAAAAGGTGAAAAGGGTTCCAAGGAAAAGGGATCAAAAGAAAAAGGTTCCAGTAAAGAAAAGTATGTGAAAGAAGGAAAACAAAAAAATAAAGATCAAGGAAAGCATGAAAGCAAATACAAGGAGGAAATAAAAAATACCAAAAACGAGGAACAGAAAATAGAGGAAGAAGAAGTTCAGATTGAAGAAGAACCGATTGAAAATGTCGAAGAAGAAAATGTAAAAATTAATGAAAAAAAGTCATCGAAAAAAGGTGAAAAAATTGGTAAAGAAGGAAAAATGAAAAATCAGAAAAAATCTAAGAAACAAGAGGAAGAACCTGCGCCATCTGATTGTGACTGCCCACCCGGACCAATGGGACCACCAGGTAATTAAGTAGATAAAATGTGTTTTTAGATCTGTCATTATTTTATTTTAATTTCAAGGACCACCAGGACCACCTGGTGAGTGTATTTACCAACCTGTTTGCCCTGAATCAGTTGCCATCCCACCCGGATCTTTTTGTACTTCTACAAATTCCGCATCTACAAATGAATCATGCACACAGGATGAAAACATCAATTCCATACCATGTTCATGCAATGCTGAATGTCCATGTGCCAAAAAAGCAGCACAAGCGACAAATAAATACACACAAGATGCAAATATTCCTACTGATATCCCAGCGATAGATAATAAAAATATATTTATCACAAAATCATCCGGAGTCATTGCAATCCATAGTCAAAGTACAATAATTCCTGAATGTCCATTAGGTCAAAATAAACTATGGGATGGTTTTTCTCTCATTAAACTTGAATCAAATGAACAAAATATTGAAATTGATTTGGGATCATCTGGATCTTGTATTAAGAATTTCATAGCAAGCACTTCAGCGACTTGTGACATTGAAGGCAAATGCACAAAGGGTCAAAGAAACGATCGATCATATTGGCTTTTAGCCAACGGTTCAATTGGAAGTGAACCAATTACTGAAGAAACCGCTGAACGTTTGGTTTCACGTTGTATTGTGTGCGACGTGCCATCAGCTGTTGTTGCAATTCATAGTCAATCAAATGAAGTTCCGAAATGTCCAAGTGGATGGGATGATTTATGGTTTGGATACAGTTATTTGAAAGTAAATTACATTGAATTTTAACTACTGTTCATACTATTCATATTTTTTTTCACATTTGAAGGATTCTGAACAAAATCTCGCCCAGGCCGGTTCTTGTCTCAAAGAATTCAAATCTCCTTTGTTTATTGAGTGTAATCCAAGTAAAGGAACATGCAATTTACTTGAAAGTCACAAATCGACGTGGTTAGTTGCTGATATGAGTGAACCAATTCCACTTGCTCCAGATGCAATCAAAGAAACTGTAGAAAAAGTACAAGATTTCATCAAAGAAGCAGCTGCTTCAATTAAATCTGATCCAATAATCGAAATATCAAGATGTACCGTTTGTATCAAAGTTGCGTAATTTAAAAAAATGATGTTTTTTGTTCGTCAACGTTATGACGATTCAATTTTTAATTTGTTATTTTTGTGTTTTAATTACAGTTGAAAATAAAATGATGTTAAATGTTAAAAAAAATATAATTTTTTTTTATTTATTTCATTTTATTTTATTTTAAATTATTGAAAAAAATATTAACATTCTATAAAAACTCTATATCATAAATGTATAACTCACTTATTTTGTCTCATTTTATAATTTACAAATCAACAAAAATATTTGTCTGTCTTAAAAATAAATTTTCTGATCCAGATAAAAACTTTCCTTTATTTAAAAAAAAAACATATTTACAGCAAAATACACTTAATTCGTTTAAATAAAATAATAGTACGTACGACTTATAATCTTTACTCTTTCAAGGTGTTTTACATGCGTCATTGAAAAAGGTAAATATTGAGTTTTTGTAATCAATTATTTATCATTCTATTTCAATCTAAAAACTTTAATACTAAACGGTAAGAAAAACAAAAGAAATATTTATAGGACACTTCTGTATTAATGTTAATACTATTATGAATTACCTACAATTATTTTAATCTTTAAACAATTAAAACTGTTCTAAATAATAGCACATGTAAACCTTATCGGTATTTGTAGATCATGCAACGGTTTACTGTTTAAGATCATTAACCGTAGATTTTAATTTTTTTACTTTAAATGGATTAGAATCGATTTTTTTTTATTATTTAAAACTAAATGTAAGTTTAACTTAAAAATAACTGTACAAATTAAATCTCTAAACTTTATATAGAATATTTGCACAATTTGGCCTAAAGAGCAGACTTTTTCAAAGACTAACTTTTAAATTTACTGGTCATTCATTATCAAATAACAATATGACCATTTAATATTAAAATTTCTTACAAACTAACAAATGGACGGAGACACTTTTTATGGAACAATTGAGACAAGACACAATTGAATATATACAATTTTTTGTTTAAACATAATATCAGCCTTGTTCAAATCTATTTTTAAGTAAAAGATTTAAAAACATCAATTTGAAATAGGTCTGAATTTTAAAATAATCTTAATCTAAAAATTTTTTAGCTCGTAGATTTACAGTAAAATAAATTTACAATGTATTTTTTGCTAGATCATCGTGTTAATATTTTTATTTTAAAATAAATGCTATTTCGATTAATGTTTAACTGTGGTTTTTCACACCTCAGTTTGTGGAATACCATCAATCAGGTGGGTTTTACTTAAATTACGACGATTTGCGGCTATAGGTCTTAATGGTCGGTTTGATTCTCCGGAAGGATTTGTTGAGACAATATTGTCTTTAGATTTGTCAATAAGTCGACTACTGTCATCATATCGACCATTACTACTCGCTCGTGACTCAACATCACGCTCAGAAAATTTAATACTTCCTTTGTCAAATGTACTTATGGGTGACATTGTTGATGAATCTTTAAGAGAGATGGCACTTCGAAGAGAACTTTGACTACCCAATTTAGTAGTTTGTGTATTTGATAATGAGCTAGGAGATCGAACTGATATGGTTTCAGCTGTTTTAGTTATTTTTGTTGCAGGTGTCGGAGTATCGCGAATATCGTACAAATTTTCTCGGGATTTCAAAGGTTGTGATGCAATTGTTGTATTGTCGATTCCATTATCTAATCGTTCGGCATCAGGGTTCTCGACCATATAGAGATCGTTTTCATAGTATTGGTCTGCTTCCCTGTAAAATGGAAAAGAAAAACAGATTAATTAAATATTCCACTTTAATAGGATTGAATGAAGTTTAGATGAAAAAAAAAATCATAAAGGTTTAAGGATTTTAATATCCCTCATACCTCGCCATACCTCTTAGCATTGCGCCACAAAATACAACTTATCACAACAATGGCAAATAAAAATAAGCAAGTTCCAGTCATACTCCAAAACGCAATTTGTAGTGGTTCTCTTGGTTCCCACCAAAATTCTGTTGATGGTGGATATGTTGGCACTAACATTCCCACAACAGTTGGTAAATACATTGTCCAAAATGCACTTTCAGTTTGTCGATAATTCATCATGATTGATGAATTATATGTCGTATTTAAATTTAGATATTTTAATTCTCCATTACCGGCTTTTTCATAATACAGTCCAAGAACTTGTTGTGGCGTAGGATTTCCATATCTAGCAAAATCTGTAAATGTTTTCATAAAGAAATGGCTCATATTTCGATCGTTATCAGTCCACATGGTACGATCAAGTCGAAGTTTTTTAGGGAAAAATTCAACATCCATAAATGGAGCACCACTTAGGAAAAAGTATTCATTGTCATGTGTGTATTTACGCCATTCTGGATATTTGAGACCTTCTACAGTTGTGTTGAGAACGTAACTGTAGCACGGTACTCCTTTTTCAACAAGAAGTTTCATTATTTGGTCTGCTGGAGCACGGTAAAGGAAGTCCGATAGAAGCTAAATTATAAAAAAAATGCATTTTATTTTGAATTGACAACACTTACATTTAAATAAACTCACGTTAATGTACTGCTCTCTTATGTGCGTTTTATTTTTTGGATCAGGCCAATAAGTGTACATATACTTGATAGCTTCATAAGTTCCATTTAGATTTAATGTGTAATTGTATCTCAAAACAAGCTCTCTTATTTTTTGATCAAAGAATTTATCATCTATTTCATAATACGGTCCCAGTGATTCATTTTGATCTGAGAATATATGAAATTATGCATTATGTTCCTTGGAAATTTTATGAAATAAAATGTGAAACTTACATATCATATACGCAGCTTCTTGTGTTGTGACACCACTCATGTAATGGAGTCCTCTATTAAATAGTCCTTTCTTTATTAAATCTTCAGGTTTTTCTTTCATAAAATGCCAATCACGTTCTCTCCATCCTTCATACCAGTCTTCACCAGGATAACTAATATTAAAATCAAGAACTGGAGCCCATGGAAAGAATCCCACTTGTGGTGGAAATTCGGCATTACCAATTTCATACGCATTACGAGCAAATCTCAAACACTGCACTAACTTCCATGAAGTGTCAATGGAACATCCAACTTGTTGTCCAAAAACTCTACTCGTGTTTTGAGCTCTCCACATATCATGAATCAGTGCCCAATCTGCGAGAGCCGAACCTGACTGTGCAATAACTTTTGTGACTATATTTCTTGTTGCAGGTGCCACCATTAATAAACCAGCAGAAGCAGCACCACTTCCTGGTCCAAATAATGTGATAGAACTTCGATCTCCATTAAAGAACTCAGCGTTTTCATAAACCCATTTAATTGCCATTGCTTGATCAAGGATTCCATAATTGCCAGGTGAATTTTCATCTGCTGTCGATAAGAATCCTAAAGCACCCAAACGAAAATTGATTGTTACAACAACCACATCATAAAATGCTGCCATTATGTGGCCCGGGAAAATATTAGAAGCACCTTTTTGAAAGTGCCCACCATGAATGTAAATCATTACTGGATATTTTTGTGGCACACCTGATTTAGTGTTAGGGGAATACACATTCAAATAGAGACAATCTTCGTCCATGTCTCTAATACCTTTTGTTGCACCCGTGTAAATGACTGGTTGAGGACAGGCAGGACCAAAATCAACTGCTTGTAATAATTGCCATCCTCTATGAGGACGAGGAGGCTGGAAACAAATAAAAACATAAATATGATTTAAAAATCAATTATGAATTATCATCATTTACCTTGAAACGACCTTCATGAGTCGGAGGTAAGGCATATGGAATTCCAAGAAAAACATGAACTTCTTTAGTTACTTTCTCAATTTGATGATGCCATGGACGATAAAGTGACTTTGGATCAGGATTGTCATACAGATAAACTTTAAATCCTTGGACTTGTCCTACATTTGTTGTAACAAAAATGTCTCGTTCTAAGTACATTGAACCTTCTCTAAGTTTTCCTTGTAGATCTTCTCTCCATCCACCAAGAACTCCGGGGAATGGGGTTTGGACACTATTCGGATTATTCTGCAATGAAAAAAAAAATAAAATCAGTTGAAATTAATGCATTCATGCATGTATTCATTTTCTATTCTAAGCATAAAATACTTCCATGATAAAATTTTACAATGCAATATTTAAATTAAATAATTATATTAAAAGTGAAAAACTTTCCATGAAGGTGCATGATGCATGAATCGAGAGTGAAATTTATTAATTATGAAATTAAGATACGTGATTGTTATGTATATATCGTAAATTAATAAATTTTCTTATAAAGAAAAGTTCAGAGTGAAAGACTGACTATTACTCTCATTTGAATTACAGCTTATATATTTTTATTCGAAATTTAAGCCCAAGCTACCTAAGAATTTTTTTTCATAAAACTCATAAGAGATTTTGAGTTTAAGTTCACTATTCACGATTTCCATGTTTGAGAATACTAAGTACAAAGGGTTCTGATGGCTTAGTAAAGGTGATGAAAAAACAAAAAAGAACTTACCGGATCATATTTGAATCGATCATCTCCTAACGGATTATTTGGATTGTATTGTCCTGGTTGTGATTGACCTGGATATTGGGTACCGTATCCATTTGGTTGGTAGTAACCATATCGACGATTATTGTACTCATATGTTCTGAAAAGTATAGACATTGTTATTAATTTAGAATGTTTCTTTTTTTTTAAACCCATAATTATTTATTTTTAAATCATGCTCATCTTCAACTCGCTTATAACTATAATATTTTCCTCACATATAAGGTTACTCAAAATAATTTCCCCTTTCGCTCATGGTCATTACAAATAAATTAACAAAAAACGGTATTGTTTGTCAGAAAGGTGGTCATTAACCTTTACTTATTTTGAATTAAATTTCTTATGTTAAGTTTTCTTACCTGTAATTTGGATCACCTGGATCCGGTGGCTTATAATCTACACCTTCTCTTGAATAAAATCTCGGATCTCTATCTCTAAGCCAGTTTTGAAAATTATGATATGCATTTTGGCCGTTGACCAAACTAATATTTAATCCAAGTATGAATATAATTAATATATTTTTCTCTTTCAAGTATTTATTATTCATATTGACACTGAACTCACATTTATTTCTACTTTTCATTTTGTTATTTTTATTTTTCACATCACTTTTATTATGATATTTTAATTTGACTTTATTTTTCGACATAAATGTCGCCATTTTGTATTATATTTAAAATAAGCTTAGCAACTTTGTGTTACTTTCATCGTTAGAGCATATTTAACTTGGACGGCTAACACGGTAATAACGATAGTAATGTTGATGGTGCTACAAGAACTCTTTTAACACTAACACAGGAAAAAATTTATTGACCGCGAAACAGGTTTTTTATTATAAAAATATTTGTTATTTTTATTATTATATGTTGACTCTAAAAATACACATGTTTAAATGTGTATGTTGCTTCTTCCACCAATATCTTTAGTTATTTTACTTATTCTACAACAGTTTTACATTCACATTCACATGATTATAAAATGTAAAGTATGTAACGCTTCACTGATTATTATTTATAGCCAGTTTGTTTTAACGAATAAATTGCAAAATACTTTTCATGTCTTTTAAATCAGGTTTCGTCAAGGTAGATCCAATTTCAACGTCATAATAGTGATTCGTTGTTCAATGCACTTTTTTGTTCTTTTATTGGCTTTACACTGAAATTAATAGAAAAAATAAAAATTATTGTGAGTCATTGGTCATATAAAGCAAATATTATTGATTCAAAAAATATTATCAAATGATTTTATATCACAAGTTTTTGTGAAAGAAGAGTCTTTATCTTATCATGTTAGAAGATAACAATGAATGATAACATAAATTCAACGTTATGTGTGTCATTTAATTTTTTCCACATTAGTTTCGTTAAAAACCTGTTAAAATGCTGTTTTTTTTAATTCATCTCAATTCATCACAATCTCTTAATTATTACAATTTTTTATTGCTCAAATCACGCAGTAATAGATCACATTTAAATTTGGTTAATGAATAACAACTGCAATATGCTTCCGCTGTTTTTTTTTTACTATTTTTGATCATTTGTAACCACGCATCATGTCATAAGACGCTTGTCTTGAAAAATTAAGTTTTACCGACCATTTATTTCAATAATTTCATCAATTTAATTATTATTATTGACCGTTCATAACCTCTTGCGTGACTAAGTAAGAATATATCACAATGATAAATCATAGGACCATACAACGTTCATTCATAAAATTTACTTGAATCGTCACATAACTTGACTCCTAAAGTAATTTAATATAAAATTACAATTTTTTTTCTAATTAATTGAATGAATGAATTTTGTGTTTCTTTTTATAAGCTGTATCAAAATTGTTGTGATACACTTATTAAATGTAATTAATGTGATTATTGTTTGATATCTTGTTATTCAGTGTTATTTGTATCATTTTTGCTTCAATTTTATGTAATGTAATTAAAAGAAACGTTATTTTTTACTTATAACTTGTGTAAATGAAGAAATTATTAAATAATCAATTCTTATTTTAATTTGGGTATTTTATAAAATGTAGCATGTTCTTTATATTTGTTCTGTGTGTAAATAACGATAATCAAATGCCACACCTAAAGTTATAAAAAGGATACGAGGATGATAAAAAGGATGCATTAAAAAGCAGTCAAATGAAAGTAAACCTTTTAATTGTGATAAAATAAAGCCGACGGTCTCAATCGAAGTTTAAGCAATTGAACCAATTTTTTAAACATAAAATTTGTAAATATTAGCTGAGTTTTACAAAAAATTACAGGCTCCATACATTAAATTTTATCAAATTATATGAAAATGTCTTTTAAATTCCAATCATATTTTCTAAAAGATATTTTTTTTGTAACTTGATCCCGTTGATTGATATATTTCAATTTAACCTGAAATAACAATGATATTTGTTTTTATTTATTTTAACTTTTTTGAAGGTATTTCATTTAAAATTTTTTATCTTAATGGGTTCTTCGGTCTTAAAATAATCAATAAGCACTCAAATTTCTCAAAAATTTGATGATTTTATTCGTTTAATGTTCGTATTGTTTGTCAGAGACAATTTCTCATAATTTTAATATTATTTTTTTTTAGTGTAATTTTCTTTTTATGACTCACGAATTTCCTGACTGGGTAGTTTTAAATGTGATTCCAGGTTAAGTTGATGACTAGACTTTCAAGATCAAAAAACAAAAATTAACGATAACAAACACATGTTAGGCGTTGCTTAGTTGCACACATTCAAACAAGTTATATTCTAGCTTTGATTTGGAATTTTACATGAACGTAAAATTCACTTTGTATGGAGTTCGTCACTTGATGTCACATTATATAGAGAAATGCACAGGTGAATATTACACAGTGCACATTGAAATCTTTAAAGTGAAATCGAAAGTCTTTGTTTTAGTTAAGTTCATTTAAATAATTTCATTTGATGTAGGATTTCAATCATTTAAATCACTGACTTTTTTGTATATAAAGATCGATTAATTTATCACTGTTAACCCGTTAAAACAATTTTTCTGGTCTAAATGTTTTTTAATCTTTTTTATCAAATATATTTTTCTTATTCTTAGTTTTTTAAGTTAAATTTCACTTAAAAAACCATAAATTTTATAGTAATATGAACCAACGCCCTATATTTCACGTACCTTTAATATTATATTAACACGCGTACACAAATAAACTACAGGTAAATAATATAATATTATTAAAAAAGAAAAACACGTCTGTATCCAACGGCTTACTTTACACAAATGTACAAGTGTTCGATTTTAAGTCAAATGTTTTTTGTTACATGCTTCGTTATTATTATTGTTTAGTTACTAATAACGAATTTCATTGTATATACATGCTTGTGTGTCTGTCTATTCGTTTTCATACTATGCGTAAACTGTATATGAATCGGGCTTTACTTTTTTTTAATAGTGGTATATTTTTTTTTCGTGTATTGTAACGCGATATTATGTATGATTATTAAATTTATGTGTGTTTAGATGCATTTATTTTTGTATAGAAATGTTTCATAAAATGTTGCTTTAAGGAACGGCTGTGTTAAAGATGAAAAGTTATGGTAAAACGAGAGTGATGGAAAATTCTTCAAAGAAACATTATTGAATATTCATCTGAAAACTGGTTTTAATTAAATTAAAAATATGTTGTGAATTACGGTTAAAAATGACCTGGACGGCAGAAATATTCATTCAATTTTTAAGAGCTTAAATGATAAAATTTCTCAAATTACACAATGACAAGTGATGAAAATGTGCTTAAAAAATATAAAATGATACCATTTTCCTTTTTTGTAGGTTTAAGAGTTACTTTATTAACAATAATATCAGTAAACCATACATTTTAAAGATATTGGTGCAGTGGTTGTGATAGTAGTGTTGTTTTAAAGTGCACACTCAGTTTTTCATTGTATTAGTGTTGCAAAAACAATAAGGTTTGTTTATACTTTTAACATGAATACATTAAAAAGTGGTTAAACTCTTGTATTTAAAAGCACTTAAAAGTCTTCAAATAAATCTGGAATTAATATGAAATAATGTAAAACATTTGATCTTATTAAAAACATTTGTTTTGTATGTAAAACATTGTTAATCAAATGTTCAGTTTTATGAATAAAATTTATTATTATTGTTATAACAATTTGAAGTGCATACATTGATGATCATGTTAATGATATTTCTATATATGATGCGGAATTGTGTTGATTTTAAACTGCATTTGCGTTTTTTTCTGTATTTACATAACCTTGACCAATATTTTTGAATTGAATGATTATTATTTATACTTTTTATTTTGAAAATGCATGAAAATCATTAAAAGTCATATTCTTCAAACATAAGAGTTATGATTTGATAATTAAAATATAGAGGAAAAACACATAAACTCAATTAAATCAAACATATCTGACATTCTATATCCAATTAATCTAATAAGTTATGATTTTTATTTCATTTACAATTGATGTATAAATGAACTGACTAATAATAAATTAATAAAGATAGAAGAGTAAAGGAAATAATATGTTACATCAATTTGAACTAATTTTTATGTAACTTAATTGATTCATCTCAATTTTAAGACAGTACAATACAGGACTTAATTGAGGCTCATCCAACTTTTCAAGAAATAAGCATCAGATTTGTTTTAAGTTTCGTATCTGGAAGAAGATGCCTAATCACATCTTCAAATTCAACAAATTTATGGAAAGATATAATTATATTATAAGTTGTGATACATTGATGAAATATTTTGTGTGACAAGTACGTAACACTTATATAATTTTATCTTTTATTCATTCATTCACTACTTAAAATTACGTTTTGTAATTTGACCCATGGGTTCAATTTTATTTAATTGATTAACCCACACAATTGTTCTAATGACGGCCTTTTTAATATTATTAGATAATAGTGATAGAATTAAAAAAATATAGATTAAAAAATTCAGTAGCGCGAAAACAACTTCGAAGAAAAAACTATTTTAATCTGGTGTTACCGGTAGGGTTTTTCTATTACTGATCTGATTCCGAACTAATTTCGATGACCTACTGATCTTCAACAACTGTTGAGAGTGTTAAAGGGAGAATAATAAAGTTCTTATTAATATTTTTTTTTTATTTGAAAAACATTGCTTGAACTATGCCACTCAATATCAATTTTACAGAAAAACTAGATAATTAAAATTTACCAAGTTCCAAAGATTATACTCTTTGGCCTTACATGACATGTCATCAACTTGTCTATGGGAGATTTGGATATTAATAAGAAGAATATTCTCGATAGAAAAATAATATTTTGAGGTTTTTTGGATTAAATTTGACTAAAAATTTAATTTTGACTTTTTCTTAAAGGTTAGAAATACTGGTATGAACATTAAAATAAAACATCAACGAAGTTTAATTAAAATTTGAACATATGTGCATTTTGCAATGAAGTTGCAGCTGTACAACATGTTGTTGATATGCACCAAAACAAAATTTTCTCTCTTTATTTCAATCACATTGCATATCATATATGTAAGAGTACACGAAGAAACAAAAAAGAGAGGAGAGAGAATTTTAATAATGCAAAACTATAGTCACATACGTACATATACAAAACCGTTCATTCATAATAACCAACATATGACCGGTTTTTTATCTCTGTTTCATTTCATTAATCGCATATAAACTACTAAAAACATTACATACTGCATAAACCGTACAGATCGCTCAGAACTTTCTTTACTACACTGCTTTATTTATTTAATAAAATAAACATTTCATTTAAGTCCAAAAATATGCATTCAGTAGTGAATCGTCGATGCGGGTGGACGTGTTTTTTTTAAGTAGGTGGTTAAAATAAAAGAATATTAAAATTTATTATAAATTATATTTCAAAGTAAATTTATTTTTGTTGAAAACATAAAATTATATAGAATTTAAATTTTATTATTAATGAAAGTGAAATTATATTTACGATTAAAATAGTGCCAACTCTCAATTAAAAAAAAAACTTAATTTAATTAAACTTTTCAATTGATCATGATAAAGTTTTAATTGAAAGTGTCAAAACAATCAATAACATTTAAATTACAAACTCGAATAGTTTTATATGTGTGTCAACAATAAATAATTATAGTAATAACATAATCATAATTAATTTTCATATGTAATTTAAGATCAAATTCATTGATGATAAAAAAAATTAAACTATGATAACTTAAAACCGAGGAAATAAAAAATAAAATAAGTTTTATAAAGAAACTTTTAATTAAAAACTAAAATTTTTCATTTTTATATAACTTTTAAACTTTAAGAATTTGATTTCTCTGGGAAAACGAAAAAAAGATAACAAACGAAAATAGAATGGCAGACGAAAGCTTACATACATTGTCAAATGTACAAAATATTGACTATCATATAGTCACATTATTGGAAAAACTTGAAACAATGAGAAAGGAGGCAGTGGTTCCGAAGAAAGGGATAAAAAAATTTAATATGCACCAGGAATTGAGGACCTTGGAATTTTGGAGGTAAAATTATTAATTTAACTATTACAGGAACGACCTAAAAAAAATGAAGGAATGAAAGCAACTTGATGAATGTAGTTGAAAATTTATAACATATTTTAAATTTCTTGGAAAAAATAAACTTAAATGAATTCAATTCAAAAATTTTCATACGATACTTAAGGGATTTGGATTGAAAATTGAAACCATTTCAATAAGAATACAAGATACTTAAGTGTCTGAACTAATGCCTGCAAGTCTTTGTCAAATTTATCATAGAATTAAAGGAAATGTTTCGTAGTTGTAAATAAATACAATATTAAACGAATGCACTTTTTAAAAAGCCAGTGGGGCTGTTAAGGGATTTTCTTAGAAAATGTTTTTTAAACAAATTGATTCAAATAACCAAATTTTATTATCCTGTCCACGAATAAAAAAAACTAAATAACTGAGATAAGCCACAAAATATTTTCTATAATTTTGATAACCAAATTCATTGGTTAGTTTGTGGTTATGTTTTTCGATTAAACTCGCATAGAATCAGCCATCTCAGTTTATCCATAAAATGCTTCATCAAAATTCACATAACTACGTTCATATATGTTGCGAAAGAATTTACGAGGTCGGTGACAAATCGGGCACTGACGTTTAATGGATTAAAACTTTTATCTTGACTAGATTTTGTTACAGAAATCATTTAAAGCCCCCACTGTACACATTTACAAAAAATCTCATGCAACAATAAATTTCGTGGTATGCTCAGTTTGTAATCATTTAATTTATCTCTTGATACTTTGTTAGGATAAATATTTGTACCATTTTATGTTATATTTCAAACTGAGTTCAAATATATGAATTTTGTTGATACAAAACATTTCAACTATATGGCCTTGCTTTTATTTGTAGTTATAAAATATGAGTTTTACATATTTAGTTCTAGTAAAATTCTGCAATTTATGTCATGCTCTAGTTTTGTAATAGTCCTGGAAATGAAATGCAAATTAATAATTCAAGTATTTGTGTTAAAGATAAATTCAGATAGTTTTGTAACAATATTAATGTGATATTTTAAAACTTTTAAAGAATTTGTTTTGATGTTTAAATTCAATATCACATGAGGTTCTTTAATGTATTGCTTCCGCTTTCACTTTAAACAGTAAATTTATTTAAAAATCTATTCAAATTTAAATTATTCTTTTCTTTGGACATTATAGTTTTATTGACCTCACACATGATTTAATTCAGTCTAGAAACTTGCTTATTATAGTAAACTTGTAATAAAAAATTAGGTCGATTTATTCAATATTTCATACAAATTCAAAATCAATTGAATCATGTTTTTACATGTCAATTGCAAGTAATTTTCATTAAATAAAATTTTCCAGGTCAATTATTTCCGAATGTTTATCTTCATTTTTCTATGTATTCATTGTTTGTGGAGCTGCTGCTGGAGCTGGAATTGGTGCAAGGTAAATATATATATAAAAATAGAAATCAAACCTTATTGACAAATCGATTTTAGCATTTCATCAGTACTGTTAGCAACTGCTTTAGCTTCGGGATTTGCAATCGCTGCACTAACCCAATGCTTTTATCATGTTTCAGGTAAGTAAATGTTATAAATTTATAGTAAATTTAAATGTTACTTGGGAATTCCCAGACGTTCTATATAATCAAACATTTAAACTTGGAAATTTGACAATGATAACAAAAAAATTCATCAAAAAAACATCTGGATATTATAGTTGTTCGAAAATCTTTTATTTAAAGTGAGAGAAAATTTAACGTTTACTTTACAAAGCTTTAAAATAGTTCGATATTTAAGAACCAAAAAATAAAAATACTCATACAAAGAAAATTATATAATTTAGGCACGTGTACCAACAACCCATTATTTTATTCCGTTCCTTCTTGTCTGAAATATTAAAAATTCACAATGTACCTCAGGATGTTATATTTCTACTTAAAACTATTATGTTGCCTATAGTTTCATTTTATTCATATTATATGAGAATAATTCCATCTTCTTTTTTATTTCATTTTAATCTTAAAATTACTTCGTTTTTCAAAGTATGAGGATACTTCAGAGACAATCTAATATTATTATTATTATTATATTATACTAATATTAATATAAATTAATAATAAGTTTAACAATAGAAGGGAAATGCGTGTAAAATGACTTTTTTCGTATAATTTTTTCATTATTCATTTTTGATTAAAACTTCATTGTTTTACGTGTGTGATGTCTCAATTTTGTGGACAATTATAAAATTAAAATAATTGAAATTAAATGAAAAAATAATCTTTCTATTCAAACAATGTTACAATGTTTGAAAAGTTAATTTTTCTACAGAATTAAATCAGAATATTTTAATATTTTAATTTTAATCGGCATTTTGTCTTGAAGTTGTTTCACTTGTTTTGTTTTTAAACTTATGTATTTAATTTGATTGTTTTGAAATTTTTCGAATAAAGGCACACTCTTATTTTTATAATTTTTTAAAATTTGAAGAAAAAAGTAAGAAAATGTGTATTTGTGTATATTCAAAAAGGAGATTTATTGGTCTTGATTTAATTGCCATCGAAATTCAAATTCGTGAAATAATTTCAATTCGAGTTAGGATTCTAAAATTAAGTCATATTCGGCTTAATTAACAGATTTAAAATAATATTTCATACAACATGAAATTCATTTAGATACAAAATCATTATGTTAGAAATTAATTTTTTTCAATTCTCACGCTATTTTTATTTTTTTACAGTAAACATTTCCAAAGAAATGCCACATACATATTCAGATTCACTTTCGATTGTAAACTTCCTTTCATAAATTAGAAATAAAATGAATCCCAATGTCATGGAAAAAAACAAAATAGTTTTTTTAAATTAACTTGAATAAATTCTTTAATGCAATTATTTTAATTTTAACATATATGTTTGCCTGGAAGCCAAGATATGATTGATTGATGAAAAAGTTTTGCCCACCAAAGTTTTAAATACTCACAATTTGGTTTTATTAATGATTATATGTTAGAAAATGAGTGTGAAGGAACTCAATGAAATCTATATCAAATATTAATTAGTTTTACAATTAATGTGCCTTAAATGTGCAGATTACTGAGCATAGAAAAAAACTTTCTCAAGAAAAGTTTTATAATTATTTAATTAATTTTTTATTATTATTATCTTTTTCAGTTAATCTTGTATATTTTTTTAAGCGCACTCTTTTTTTACGATAGAAACCAAACATACGCTAAATTGTTCATGTTATTTTTTTATTTTATTTTTTTCGTATTATAGGTGCAAATATAAATCCTGCTGTCACGGTAGCCTTAGCAATAACTCGCAATATTTCACCGATACGAGCAGCACTTTACATCACAGCTCAATGTGGTGGTGGAATTGCAGGAGCAGCTCTTCTCTATAGGTGAGACAGAATTCAAATTCATTTTTTTTTTTTTTTTTAAAGAAAACTGAAGTCGTAAAATTAATATTTAAATTAAGAAACCATGAAAATATCGTATCATTTTTTATCGATAAAACCTGAAATATTTATTACGTTCATGATACAAACATAGCTGACAGTAGATGATTATCATTCGAATGGTATTATTTGAGAGCAGGTGCTCAAAAATTAAATGCTGTTACTTTTTTTTCGTGGAATGAGTTTAAAAATGTAATTATTATGAACATCGATGTATAATATGCAGTACGTGTTTAAGGTTTGAAATATTGTTGATTGAACGTGTTATTTGTGTAATAATAATCAATACAATGAGGTATTATTTTAATGGTCAGTGTAATTTTGGATCGTTAGAATGAGTGGAGAAAACAATTTTATTAAAGAATTAAAAAAAGAAGACACATGTTAGATTGCAGGCATTTTTTTTGTAAATAGGAGGAAATTTGAGCAAATTATTAAATTTAATGTTCTTATACAGATTTTGAAGAGTAAAAACACCAGAACACTCCTGAGTTTTAATGAAATTGAAATCACCATTCTCAATAAAATTTTTAGTGTCATATTAAATTCAAAAAGGAGTAAAATTTCAAAACAACTTATATGCAAACTCATTGTAACAGACATGCAATTACTTATAATTTGAATTTTGTTCAGATCAATACGTAATTAAAAAACATTTTTGTACTTGTATTTCACATCAAGCATAACTCCATCGTATTCATTAACAGTTGGTACGAAATCTTAATTTTTTTTTTATAACTTAATATTAGCTTGGTCTAATCACTTCAAATTGTATGCAGAATGTATTAAAACACCATAATTGAATTCAATTTATCTTTATTTTATAACAAAATTTTTATCATAATCTATTTAAATTAACAAGACGAAATGTGATGCGTTACTACAATATAGTGAATGAGCAATAACGATTTCTTGATCTAGCGAAGGTTGAACTAGATTAAGATAACTATGAATTTCAATTAATTCATCAATATTTCACTTTCAAATGAAATCATGCTTCAATTGCATTGATGGTGTTTTGTTTATAAAGAAATAATGTTAATAAAATATTTGAACATTCAAAAAACGTTATGAAAATATGTTAATTGGAGCATTATTTTATTTAATTTATCTTGTTTACTTACTGCCTTTGAAGGTTTACTGGTGTAAAAATTAAAACAAAGGGCCCGCTTTGAAATCTTTCATGAATTATTTTTATCATGGATATGATAAAATAAAAAATAGAGTTGAGTTAATATTTTATTTTATTTCAAATTCACGATTAGAGGGCAAAGTGTTAAAAAAATTCTGTTAATTAACACATTGCTTTAAGGATCAAATTAGGACCCATTGAATATTTGAAGTAAAAGTGTTTATTTTTTTTATATAAATTTGAAATGAACACAAATTGAATTTTTCACAATTTAAATAAAGTTGTTGGCCCAAAACCTTAAAAAATCCAACGTTTTTAATTCAACTTCTTTAAAATTATTCACCAATAATATTGAAAAATTAATCATTAATATTCATTGCATCAAATATGAAAATCTTGTATTTGTAATTCATCCTTTAAAATCGGCTGTTATTTCTTACAATTTCACTAAATCAAAGCTAATATACTACACATTGAAGATTACTTTAAGGTGAACACATTGTGAAACAGAAATAAAATTTTCGCGTGGCTCGATAAAATGGAAATCCATTTAAAATTAATACAATGAGATACATTTTATTTTACCTTACTTTGATTCGATTCTTTGTATATGGAAAGAATATTCAAGTTAAAATTTTAATTTTAAACATAATTTTTAAACTTCTGTTGCATAAAATACTGAATCAACAACAAAAAATTTTATCAAAAAATGCAAACAACAAAGAAGTTCAAAATAAATAAAAGATCGACCACCTGCCTCTTTCTGTCTCTTTTTATCCTGATTTTATATTTTACTTAATTTTTTTTTTTTCATCCTATTTTCCTTTGTTAATCTAATTCAAATATTGTATGTAGTCGATAGATACAGCGATGTGGGTGTATAGAAATAAAAAAAAAATAAAATCATATATGTGATCTCTTATGTGCTATTCTTATATTAATGGGTCTTTTGTGCTTATACATGTATTTTATTCTCTATCATGATGATGATGTTGACGATCTTTGCTTTTTTTGTACTATTATGCTTGTTTGTTGCAGTTCAGTTAAGTCTTTTTGTACTGTATTTTAAAGTTGTAGAGAAAGAAAAAAACATAAAGGTTTTTGTACATAAAGACACGGCTTGCGTATTCTATTCATCAACTTCCTTTAGTATTTTTTTCAACCAAGTTTACATGATGTATTCTTGTGTTTGTATTTTTCGTCATTCTAGATTTAAAATATGTCTTGTTGCAAAATAAAAAAGGATGATTTAATTACAAGAGTGATTCTGTATGTGTATGTGTTTGAGTATAAGTGTGTGTGTGTGTTTGTCCGTGGTTTTCATGTTGCTATGTCATGTTTGTTCAACAAACTTTTAAGAGGCTTTTTCATTTAAACACAATTAAACTTTTATAACAGAAATGTTTTGTTCTTAACTTAAGATCAAGAGAGATATTCGATTTGTTGTGATTTATTGTCTGTAACTTCACTCTTAAGATTTCAAAAAATAATACAAAATTCATTTTTATTATAACATTTACAGTTTAATAATCACGATTTTTATTTCTTTTTCTCTCATGTCAAAACTCAATCAACATATCTAATGGTATTAAATTATACTTAACAAACTGTATGATACTGCAATTGAATGTATTTTATAGAAAAAGATAATGATCAGAATAAATATATTGATGGAACAAAAATGTATGTGAAAATCAAGAAAACACGTTATTTGGTGAATTATTTTGCTGAAATTTATTTTTAAATGAGAATTTCTCATCCAAATAATGCACTTAAAATTGATAATGTTGTTTATTATAATATTTCTACACATGTTTTATGTAAAACTCTATGAACTTTAATTTCTTCTGTTTTTACTTAAAAAAAAACAATTATAATTAGAAAATAAAGGATTAAAAAATATCTGGTTTAATGAGTTCCTTAAAATATTTAAAAATACTTAAAAATAATAAAATAATAATAATCCTAGTGATTTAAAAACAAAATTCAAACATTGGCGCTACGTTTCTATTTACAATTAGTTTTTTTTTTTTTTATTTTAATTATTCTGAAAAAAAAATTAAGAAGAATACTAATATTTGTCAGGATTCAGATCCCTTAAAAAATATTAATTATATAGATATTTCTTTTTTTTAGAATGCAACTCGTGTGCCATGTATTATTACTATGATAATTTTGTATAAGCTCTATATACGATTTAAGACTTGTATAAACAATATTTCATTCCTAATACATTTAAAAAGAATGCAGGTCAAAAATCTCGTACAAAAAATGAATAAATAAAAGGCACTATTTTATAAAAAAAGAAGATGGCAGAGAGAAGATGCATATGCTTTTCTAAGAATATATAAAACTTTTTAAATGCAAACATATTACTGTCAATCATGTCTCGATTTATTTCAGTTAATCGAGAAATTAGATTTAAGATTAGGTTTTGTTTGAAATATTACAACAATTTTCATTGTGAGTATGGTGCATTCAGTGTATCTTAAAATTTTTCACTAATTTTGGTTACTTTTAATGGCACCCTGGAAATCTAAATCTTCTTCGATGCTTCCATGAAAATCAATCAATTGTGAGTTGCTTTCAGTAAACACATCACATCTTCACCAAAAAAACACATGCCACGAAATTTAAAATTTATTGCCTAGGTCATTTTTCATCAAGATCGCTCATGATATCAATTTATTACATGATAATACAATTGTTACCCAAAGTCTTAATAACAAATAACACAAATCAACAAACAAGTGCCAATTTCAGCGTATAATATCAAACATTTTTAACTTTTAAATCTACATTCACAAAAAAAAGACAATACAAAAAGTGATCGAAATTCAATTTCAATTCAATTCAAAAGTTGAATGTTTGGTAATTGATATTTTTATTTTCACCGTATGTTTTGTTAGAAATATTTAATTCTATGATTCAAAGTACATTTTTTTTATTTAAAGAATCAAAATAAAATCAACCTTGTAAAGTCCCCTTGATTCAAAATCATTTTTTATTTTAAGAATCGTATAATATATCACACGTTTATAGTAATAGGGTAACAATTGCGCACACCGCAAATTAAAAGTAGAGTAAAATAAAATAACATTTAAAATAAAAAAGGCAGTTAACCACAAAAGTTGTAAATATAACTTTTAATTCATTTATCCGTATTTTATTTACTTCTATTTCTTTATTTGACTGATACCACGAGGTGGATGTGTTTCTGTTCTTCGCTAATTCGAAAGTGAATTAAATTCAATTAGTTTCAATTGTTAAAAAATTATTTTATTTTCAAAATTTAAACAGTTGTTTGTAAGAGTGTTACACTTGATAATAGAAAGATAATTTTTTATTATTATTAGTATTATAGAAACATACATCAAGTGTTCTGCGGATGGTCCACTTGAAGTTTTTATTTAATTTTTTTTTTAAATACTAAAAACATTTAACAATTTATACACCCTTATGACTTGAAATTGTTATGTGAATTGTATAGTTGTTTAGTTTTTTTTTTTAAATTTTGATCAAGTATCAATAAATATAATAAATTTTATTTTTCATGCCAATTTGTTCACGTTTCCTGATTAAATTTTAAGCGATAAACTTTATTTATTTTGGTTATGACCATATTTATGAAATAATGTAGAATTAAGACACTTGACAATTAGAAATATACGAGGGTTGGCCATTTCAAAAATTAAACTGTAAACATTTTCATGAAATGTGTGACGAAATAAAAGTAATAAGTTGATTAAAATTCATAAAACTTAAATTTTTGTTCTCACAAATGATGCATTTAAATCTTTTAATGAAAAGATCTGTTTATTTTCATGAAAAAAATTAAAAAGGAAGATAAAATATTTTTGTTTGTTTCTTTCATTTGTTAAAATGAGTATTAATGCGTGTGAAATTAATTATGCTTTAAGACTTTAACAAAAAAATTCATTGAATTTCAAAATTTTATAATCTTAGGGATTTTAACTTCGTCCCCTTGAATTGATCATTAATACAAAAAGTTTTGGTATTTTATTGTGTAATTGTTTATTTATTTAAAGTTAGTTTTTGTTTATGTCTCTAGTAAATTTTTCTGTGGGAATTTCTTATCCTTAGACTTAGTGGAAGATTTTCATGTCATTCAAAAAATTTTGTGTTGATATGTTTATTTTTATTTTTAATATTAATTACTTAATTAACGATCAATGAGATATTTTAACGCGCATTCAAAAATTGTTTTATAGGTTTCAAGGAAAAAGAGAAAAATCTGTAAAAATTTTTAATGATAGGCAACTTCTGTAACTTATTTCTAATTCCCTCATTAAGCAATCAAAAGATGTGATGTGGAAAAGTTTAATAAGAAAAACAATTAAACCTTAAATCACAAAATGTGACGTCTTTTTGTACAATAAGATAGAACCTTGATGTAAATGTAGATCTAAAGCCGCTATGAGTAAGGAAAAAGAAAGGGCAGACTAGCGATATCTGGAATTCAATTCTTGACCGGACCAAGACTAGCAAATGGTTATAGGGCCAGATAGTAAGCAATAAATAAGAGTTTTAAAAAACAGAGTGTCCTATTTGGGCCGTTTTTAATTTTCTATGAGCTCAATCAAAATCTTGTTAAATATATTTATTAACTCACTATTACATTTAAACTCTAATCAATTTTAATTGAAAATGAATCAAACAAGTTTTTTTCTTTTCCTATTTTATATATGAAAAATCTATTTAACATTAATCAAATTTACATATCTGGAAATACAAAGTTTGAATATTTACACTCGATACATTAAATTTGGTAATAGTTTCCCTTTAAAAATTTTAATCAATTTATCAAAAGGGTAGATATATGCATGGACATGAAACCCTTTTTACATTTCAATTCATATTTTGCAATTGATTAAAATTTCCTTTATTGACCGGAGTTCATAGATGTTACATTTAAATTTTACACATGTTTTCTTTTCATCATTTTTGTAGAATTCAAAAAAAACTGAGCTAGTCATGAGTACTCGTTAACTACAAATGATCGCTGATTGTAGAAGACAAGACACGTACATACAATAAGTTTTTTTTTTTGCATTGGCAATCCATCATATAATCGTAATTGTAAAGAGGATAACAATTTTTCGTTTTCTATGGATTTGAACTTACGAGTAGGATGATTGAGAATAAATTACATGATAAAAATTAGTTTGATTATGACAATCCTTTAGGGATTTTATTTTATTTTAAAACCAGTTTTTTTTTGTTTTTAATGATAAACTGAAAAAAAGTAATGTATGAAAAATAGACAAATGATGGATGATGGAAAAAGTGCATGGAGGATGCAAGTGGTTTTAAGAATTTGTATTTATAATATTTTTCGTAATAATAATAATAATTTGAAGATATTTGTAAATCAAACATTTAATTTACTTGACTTTCACGATCAGCTATCATAATTTCACTTAATTAAAATCAAACTTTTTTGTTCCACAAAACTTCATTTCAAAATTTAAATAAACAAAACCTTACAAATGAACTTGAGACATTTTCTTTCGTCATTATTATCATTTGTTATAATAACATAGATGTACATCTATAATCGTTACAGAAAACCATATTGATAAACAATTAAATATCAATTTGTAATGCAAATTTCGATATGGTTCATGAAAATCATTTACAGCATGAACCCTATTTTTATAGTTTTAATGCAGTTTAATATGCAAATTTTAAAGAACAAATTTAATACAGATGCACTTTGATTAGCTTAAAATTTAAATCGCATTTTTTGTTTGTAAAGCATGAAAGGAGTGAAATTGACATGAATGGGGGTGATTATCGATGAAAATATTCAGATTACTGATATTGGAACAAGTATATATAAATTTTGAATTGAAAAAAGAAGAGATTGAAAGATTAATGCTTTTTTATTGTTTGATGAAAGCAATTGAAAAATTTGAATGCTAATTTTAAAATTATCGGTACATTAATCAAAACCATAAAGAAATAAAGATGTCAAAGCTGATGATATGTGTAAAAAATTAATTTTACTATTAAGGATACTATGTTATATGGCTCATTTTGACGAATTGACTGAATTTCAGAATTCAAGAAAATTGTTTTGAAACAATGTTGCTCTTTAGATTTTGGATTTTTTATACTAACGTGATTCGCACGTCAAAGTTGTCCTTCCTTAGATGAGCACGTTGACCCCTAATTTTCTCAAAAATAAATTTTAGTTTGGTACTGATAATAATATCAGCCTTTAAAAGCATCAATAGGCTAAAGACATTTCTAGCAACATTGTTTAATCATCATCACAGTTGTTGGATCATGCCATACTTCGTGCGTGTTAAACTCACACAACTCCAAAATGTCAACACAAAAGTCAGTAAAGAAATATTTTTTCTTACTCAACTAAAAAGGAAAATAAATTTTCATGTAAAAGTTTTCATATCTTCTTATTAAAAGTTATGCTCATTGGCCATAACATAATCCAAACTTCCTCTTTTTGGGTGTTAACATGAAGTGCAAAGATGAATTAGCAACTTTCATTTCAATTTTACTTATCCATTAATTATTGTTACGTAACACCAAAAGAATCATCATTTATTGTAAATTTATTCCCTAGAAATTATATATTTAGATAGTTCAACAACTTTTTGTGGAGAACATAATAAAATTATGTAATAACGGACTTTATTTACATCAAAATTAATTTCAAGTCGAGCGCGAGTCTGTGCTTTCTAAGCACAAAGCTCAATTAACAGGAAAATAAGCACACATATAAATCTTCTTAACTGACCACAATGCAAGATGTTCTTCATCTCATCTTAATCCTGGTTACATCAGAGATATATATGAAATAGTCACGATCATAATCGTTCATTTACGTTCTGGGACATTTCTCACACAGTTTTTCCCTTTAACATATCATAATTCATCTCACAGAACTTGGCAAAGCACTGCTTGGCAATAAACCAACACAAGAAACAACACATAAAGGAGTAAAACAGGAACAAGTTGTTTTTTATTGTTGAAGCACACATGTTTCAGACTTGTTGTGGCCATATGCAGACGCACATTTGTGGTTTTTGTATTCTGTTGTTGCTTTGAAATCCTGGTGAATTCCTTTTTATTGTCACATAAACAACATAATTTATGTATTCTATATGAATTTCAATTTCCCCTTTTTTATCACAAAAAAAATAAACAATAAATAAAACACAATAACAAGAAAATACAATTGCCCGCGTTTATTTTTATTATGCAACATGTTCGCGATAAGGAAGAGGTTTAAAATAATCACTTGATAATCATCACATATGCATCAAATTATTTTGCATATACACATTGACACACAAATTAACTGGATTATGAAACGCGTCCTTGTAATAATAATCTGACCTTTTTATTAACCAAACATGTAAAAAATTTAAGGAAAAATTGACTCACCCCTCATAAGGTTAAATTTTTACATGTGTATAAATTTGAAGCGAAAAAAAGGTTAATTGTTGTTACAATTATTTATTACTTCTCTGTATATACATTGACTGATGAGAAAAATAATTCTAAAGGGAAGTGTTTTATTTTTTTGAAAGGGAGAGGAAAAAATTGATACAATTTCAAGTGTTTTATGTGATGTATCTGCATATTTGTATGCAACAATCGGATAAAATAATAAAAAAAATTACGAAATTTAATGATACAGATCAAATTTATAATTGAATAGGAGGAGGATGAGGGAAGTTAATATTTAAACAGATTTTTATGAGGATATTTGATTGAAATTTATGCATTTTTTTCTTTAAAATAACCACACAATTCGGTACTTTATTAAATTTAATCGAAATATGATTAACTTATTCATGTTTTTTTTATTTACAATTTTAACATTGAGTGTGACAAGTGTTGGAAAATAAGTGCAACTGTTTAAATTTTACAGCTGTTGAAGAAATTTTATGTCTTAAAATAAAATATTTCTATTTAGCTTTTAATTTTTACATTATTTTAGTTTTAGTAGAAAAAGTTCAATTTTCATCATATAATTAAAAAACATCCATGATAAAGCAGAAAAAATTTATTCATCTGTCATTTTTCTAATTTAAAAAAAAAATTAAATGTGATGAAAGGGTTAAATTTTCATCCTACTGAGTTTCACCTCGCTCATTGTAATTACATTTATTTTTTATTGTTATTGCGTTCTTTTTATACTCATTTATGGTTTTTTAATTATACAATATCATATAAAAAATAGATTCAAGTTAAAGAGAAATTTTAATGTCATCATGAGTTGTGTTAATCTCTCGTTATCGTAATTTTTTAACTCTTTCATGAAAGGATTGACTTTAAATTAACTCTTTTCTTGATGACGTCAATTTAAAAATGAAAGGAAATTACAGCTGTTTTATTTTTTTTATTATTGCAAATGAAATGACATTTATCAATGCCATCCATTAATTTTGTAAAAAAAATTAATATCTTTTTGATGTTTGGTCCAATGAATTTATGATGAAAGTGGTATTAAAGCTTACGTTTCGTATCTAAATTCAGGTAGAATAATAATAGTAGAATATAATTTATATTTGAATTGAAATTGAAATTTCGAGTACTCGTGTCTCAATTTATTACGTTCAAATTGATATGAAAAAAAGACAGGAGACACCTGGTTTCCTGTCTTTTTTTCGTATTCTAATGATAAAATTTTGGATAAAAACTGTAATTACATACCTAAAATGGATTCCTCGTTATGCGAAAATGTTTACTCTATTATTCGTTTTTTGAACACTTTCGCAACCATATTGTAAACTGACATTTATGATGCTATGTGTAACGTCAGTTCTTGACCCAAATAATGGTGAGGCAGCGAGATCATTGATGATCTGGAATGGCGTGTGATCTTATGTTTCTGTGACCACTGGAATATAGATTTAACTCTTATCCTATAATATCTTTTATGTATACTCTCATTTTCAATTTTAGCCAAGTCAGGTTTCAGCATCTAAAAATTTAACTAACTAAGATCACTTACATTTTTTCTTCGTGTATCAGAAAAACTTAATCATACATTAAAATCCAACATTAATTGAAGCAAAAGATTTAAATGACGAAATAAAAGATTCTTTATTTTTTATTATTAATTTTTTTGTGTACTAACTTTCTTTTCATTCATTATTTCTTAAAGAATAAACTCATTCAAAACTAAATTGAATAACATAATACGAACCTTTTTTTATTATTTTAAAATTTTATGCGAATGAAAATTTTAATTGCGATTTCTTTTTATTATTTGTTATCATTTTATTCCTCTTTCAAAAGAGCACTTGTTCCAAAATGACATGCAAAACAACATGAAATTAATTCAATAAAATATATTAAATACAATGGTCAAAAAAATAGAAGTGATAAAAAAATTTGTGTACAATAAATTCATAAAAATCTCAAAGAATGTATATCAAAATTATTATTTCTCGTTTATGATTATTATTATAATTTTTATTTGTTACTATCCAGTCTAACGTTTAAAGGGATAATTTTATATAAAAAATATCCTCACATTTATCACACATTAAACACACACAAATAAGGGGAAAAATACCAAATAATGGTCACAACTGACCAACAACATGATTTGCAAGAATTCTTTATTATTTTTAATGATAATCATCAAATATGAAACATGATGTGGCAATTAAAAATAGTCCAAAATGTTCATATAAGTGGTTAATAATGTGTTTTATTGTTTATTGTACAATTAATAAAAAATGCATAATAAAATGATAAGTCAGTGACTCGACTTAATCATGAATATTTTTAAGGAACATGTGTGATACTGAATATGATTTGATGATGAGAATTTGACATATTTTTTCATGTTTTTAATGTTAAAAAAATATCATGTTTGCTTTAGATTTATAGAAAAATTTGTTTATTAATATGTTTTAATGACAAAATTATTTTTTTTTTCTTTTTATTTTTATGGAATACAATCATTTCTTTGTTTTGTCTCTCGATTAGCAAAATGAAGTTTGTAAATTTGAGTTCATAAATAACTTTGTTCAAAAGTGTGTGTTGATTGAATTATTATAAACATGTTTTATCTATAGTGTTGAGGAAGGAAATAATAATTTTTGTAAAACTTATTAATATGTACTGAAACTTCACTTATATTCTTTGAGACTTCTATATTTTTTATAAAGTATGTCAGTTTGGTTTCATTCCTGATGCATCTCTTGATAAATATTAATAACCAAAATAACCAAGCTGCATACACCACCAGATTAATAAAAATAAATTTACCAAAAAAAAAAATACGATTCAAGTAAATGCAAAAGCACAACAGAATTGGGATTAAAATGAAAAGAAGATGAATAAATAATATTAATAACATACAATAACACAAAATTTTTTGGGCATAACATGTGCAATAAAATATTTTCCTTTAAATAATATATGAATTTATGCTAACGAGAGAGTGAGAAAAGTGAAAAAAAATAAAAATAATAATAGAAAAATAATAATCAAAACAATAGTTTTTGCTTTTTTTTATTATTTATTAACTCACAGTTACACACAATTGTACACTGCATCATCAGTCTACATGTCATGTTTAAATGTTTTGCTTGAGTAAAAAGATATTATATAAAATAATAATTACATGTTTTGACCTTTTTTTGGTTCTTTAAACAATATTCGCATAATAAGGTCACAAATGATAAGCACTCAATTTTTTGGATTTCTGACAATAAATGATAAAATTGGATTTTTTTAGTGTAAAAAAGGGAATTTTATAGGAATAAAATAATAATAACATTTAATATAAAATAAATGAAAAAAAAATCATTAAAGAGTAGAAAATAAATCGTACTATTTTCCATAAGATTATTTGAATGATTTGATCATGTTCGACTCGTATTATTAAGTTTTTTATTGCCATATGTTTCGGAATAAGTGTCAATCGTGTCTGTACTCTTGACCCTTTTTATAATTTGAGATGATTTTTTTTCACACTCAATGTTCAATAAAAAGATTAAACGAGAAAAATTGAAATGATTGTTTTTGGGTTTCAATTGAAATGTAGAAGTTCTTAAATATATGAAGTTGAGTTTGATATTATAAAATTTAATGCTGATCCCTGTAGATATTTTGTCGATATTATTAAAAAAGGAAAAAAACAAATATTTTGTTACTACATATTATTATTTAAATTCTAACCACTGGGCGGTTTAGAAAAGTGCATTTCGATTTGACTCGTTTCTTTGAATAAAAAAAATTTTATTTTTAAATCCGCCATTTTGAAATTTTTTGAACAAAAAACACCATTTTGAAATTTGAAAATGCACTAAAAATGTGAAGAAATACGGAAATGAAATATGAAATGAAATTTAAAGTACATGATAAATGTTAAAATTACCCTCACATGTTAAAGTTTTTTATGAAGTCTCCACATGAAACGTTCTTATTCATTTTTTTTATCTATATTTTTTTCTCTCCATATAAAATTTATATTAAGGGAAAATCGTGAAAATGTAATGAAAAATACTCTCCAATAAATAGAAAAAAAATATTTGGCCTCATTTTTTTCTCCCATAAATTTTCTTACATCACAACATAATCCATAGATTAACTAATATTTGCTTTTGAATTCATCAAAATGTCTTCAACTTGTCGTTTAATAGAAAAAAAAATATTATCTTTACAAAATATGTTAGATTTTATATTTACTCTTCATGGATGTCCCATTACTTTAACATCGGTTTAAAAGTTTTATATTAACTGATAGATATCAAAATATAAAAAAAATTAAAGACGTCATTCCATGAAAAATTTGTAAAATTATTTAAACACCATTTTTGAACAAAAGAAAAGTCACTTCAATGTCTATGAACAACAATTAACACTTGAAAATATGAAATTGCAAACAATTTCAAAGTGTACTAAAAAGATGCCATTATGATATTTTTTTTCGAAATATTTCATACAAAACAACAATTAAAATGGAATGGTATGGACATTTTACAACAATTTAATATGATTTTTGAGATTTAACGAAAGTATTATAAAATACAATGATAAATTATTGGAAAAAGTACAAATATGATACTTAGAGGGAGACTTCTTATGATTGTGAGGAATAATTGTTTAGCAGAATGATTTATGGTTCTGATTCTGACAAGGATTGTACTTAGAATTTGTAATGTTTTAAAATGTAAAATACAGTTAAAATAACCGTGCGTTATTTTATTACTTTTCAAACATCAAAATTTTGAGTACTCGTACTTGCATTCAAAAGGTAAAAATAGTTCTGATTGACATTTTAAAGAATAATTATCTTATTTTATATTAGGAATGTATTTTAAATGAATGAAACGACCAACGCACACCTAGAAGACAGATGATGATTATATAAAAAAAAAAGAAATTATAGACATCTGCTAGGTATTTAAAGGATATTTTTTTATTGGATTCACTCTTTTTCTATTCAATTTAATAAAATGTTCTTGATATTTTTATTTTTTAAGTTTCCTGTCGTCTATCTATTAATAAAATATAATTTTTAGTATTTATTTTTCAAACTTTTTAGAAATTCAAATCAAATTTCCTCTTTATTTACGTATAGAGAAATAATGGACCAACGAAGTGCAAAATGATTTAAGAATTTTAAAAGTGTGTGTTTGAACTGAACTTAATTTGAAAGAAAGAGCCTAAGAAACTTTAAACTCAAAATGGCGTAAAGAAGTTTTTTCAACCCATTAATTACTATTCTAGTAGTTTCATTTTATCTCTCAGCGAAAAAAATTGATTGTCCTGTAAAAGCACAGAAATGTTGTTCGAACATTACAATCAATTTTCTTTAAATAATTTGAGACTTTAACTTTTAAATTTTTCTTTAATATTCCTAACATAAATGATATTCATATACCATTAAAAATTATCAGGATTCAGGAAAACATAAAACATATGATTGCATCTGCCTCCTAATGCCATTATATAAAAGCATGTGCGTTTATATATATAAAAAAAAAACATATTTCATAATGAAATACACAAAAAAAAATTGAAGACCCGAAACTTTGTAACTCGAACATGTGTGAGTCAATATTAAACGAATCAAAGTTTTTAAAATAAATACAAATATGAGGAATAGAAAGAAGTTTAATAATAATAAATAAATAAAATTAGAATAGAAGCAGATGGCAATCTGTTGAATGTTATATCTTTTTTTTGTTTTTCTTGATTTGTATTATAAAGACATGATAAATTTAAGCGTGAAATGAAATTTTTGACAAACATTATTTTTTTTGATGTTCAGTGACTTTTGAATGAAGTTGAAGAAAATTCAACAAATGAAGCGAGTTTTTATTTTTTGGTTTGAGCTGTATGCATGTTATCTGAATTTGGGTTAATTTATATTTTTTTCATGATTTTATTTATTTATGACGAAATCCTTGACCTAAACTTTGTTACATACATGAATCATAAATAAATTCATCATTCAAATTAAAGGGCAAGTCTCAGGTGTTGTTTTCCACATATTGATACAAATTATTCATTGAATTCCTAATGTGAAATAAAAGTTTTTTGTCACTCATTTATTATGAACAAATTATACATTTAATTCACTTCTAGTTCTCATGATCGATGAAAACCAAAATAAATATTTAACATTTCAATAAAATATGAAAGTAAACATACTAACGAGTATAAATGTTATCTTTTTTTTCTTTATTTCAGTGTAACCGTTCCTGGCTATCAAGGAAATTTACAAGCTGCTGTGACACATTCAGCATCACTTGCCGCCTGGGAGAGATTTGGTGTTGAGCTCATCCTGACTTTTATCATAGTTTTAACTTATTTTGTCGCTACAATGGGACACAATAAAATTTATGGATCTCCATCATTGGTCATTGGTGCAGCATATGCAGCGTGTAGTTTTGTCTCGGTAAGTAAACCACAATATCCTACCGAAGTTTTTATTTCAGTACTTAAAAAAGAGGTCAATCGCCATGCTATGATAATGATAAAACCACAATTTTTTTGTAACACACACCTTGCAAAAGGGAATTTTGTTGTCTTCCTGTTGCACTTTTTTTATTATAGTTTTTAAAAATTAGCTGAATTCAATTTAAATATAGATTTTTATCATTTTGACCAACAAATATCATTAAGTTTTTATAAGCAGTTAATGTACACCAATTTTTTTATTCATTCAAAACTTCAAAGAATATCATCAATTATTATTTCCTTTTATTTTCGCGAGTTTTGTCTCATTCTACTGATATTCGCATATCGATTATCACAAAAATATCGTTAAAAACTTTACAAAACAGAATAATCAGGGTTGGAGACGAAACATTTAGTAATATTTTGTGCATACTTTGGAACATAAGTTAATTACTAGTTCTTTTTGTAGCTTTTGCAATTTTGCCACACACACAATTCATCAAGACAGAAAGTTTTCTTCTCATTTTTAATCAGTCAACATACAAAACAGAAAAAAAATTTATTGATCAATTACATTTTTTATCTTTCCTCATCATAAAAAGAATTCCAAAACGGCAGGTGTGCAACAAAGATTCATATAAAGATTTACTTTATTTGTGTTCGTATAACCAGTAATATGTTGTAAAAGGTATGAAAGCTGCATCATATGTTGCCGTCATATGTGTTTTTTTGTTACCTTTTTGTATTTAGTCCTTCTGTTATATGGTTTTTTTTCTTTCATTTTACCTGAAGAAGCACAACTAAATAATAATTATTGGTTTTATATTCCAAGACTTTCAGATGATTTCATTCTAATTTAATTTTCAATTTAAATTTTTGAAACTGAACTTTTGCATCACCTATAACTGTAAATTTGTGATGAGAGGATTGAAACTCATTGAATTCATTGTTTTTAAAGCAAAAATTCAAATCATATTTTAAAAAAAAAATTCTCACATTTTGAAATCAAACTATAATGAATTGAAGTTCCTTTGAATGTTTTAACAGAAAACTGCATGGTTCCTTATAAGCTTTTGAAAAAGTATTTAACAATGTAACGACTCAACTGGGGATAAAGTAACTTGAAAAAAAAAATGTTGTTTTCTGTAACAAAAGATGAATGCAATTTATCGGACAATTTATGTTCCGTATAATGGAAAAAATATTGTGTACAGAAAAAGAATTTACAACAAGAAATATATGAACCAAAACTTAATTTAACAAAAGATTGCCATTAAAAAAAAAATGTGTTTTGATCCTCCTTTTATTCAAACAGGTTTTGAATTGATATGATATGCCACCCTACACAAATCTCAGGAATATTCATTTAACCGCCAAAATTCTTCTTTTATTTTTAATTTCAGATGCCTTATTTGAATCCCGCTCGTTCATTGGGTCCTAGTTTTGTTCTCAACAAATGGGAGAATCACTGGGTTTACTGGCTCGGACCCATGCTTGGTGGTATGATTTCAGGACTTTTATATGAATACGTTTTTAATCCAAATCGTCACATGAAGAAATCACGTGATTCTGATCAAGAATCAGCCAGTATAAATTCAGAGGATGACATGAATTATGACTTGGAGTTGGAAAAACCATCAAAATATCATGGAAATGGAAGTCAATACAATACATATAGATCGACAACTGCTACGACATTAGCACCACAAGGTTTCTGTGAGCCAATTTACGGCGGAACACGATCAATGTACTGTCGTTCACCACCATTGACTCGAGCTAACTTGCATCGATCACAATCCGTGTATGCCAAGAGTAATGGAGCAGTCAATCGAGACATTGCACGATCGGGTCAACTTGTACCTGCACAAAGTTTATATCCGTTGCGTTTGAGTAGTCAACCACAAAGTGCTCATGCACAGAATCAAAATGTGCAAAATCAGTTGCAACATCGGTCGGAGAGCATCTACGGGATTAGAAGTTCTTTTAGGCAATCTGCAAATCAACAAGGCGCACAACATCAAATTGAAAGGCAATCTGAACGAAGTGGTGAAAGACAAATGCAACAGCACACACAACACCATCAACATCAGGAAGGTCATGCATTCCAACCGATTTATGGAAGCAGATCAAATCCAACACCAACCGAACAAATTAAATACGAAACGAGGTAATTTTGATTAAATTAAAACTAAATTTCAAAAAATCTTACTTAATTTTCATCTATTTCCTTCACAGAGACGAATCAGCAAAATATCGTCAACAAACTCGTCCTGATTCAGTTTATGGTTCATCATCACAGCGTCGTGTCCAGTCAGCACAAAGTGACGACAGTTCGTACGGGTCATACCAAGGCTCATCTTTAACACCACCAAATCGCACAACAAGCATGTCAAACTATGGACCTCCACAACCATTACCAACATACGGAGCAAATCCATCAACGATGCAACAACTTTCAAATACAAGCCAAAATGAGAGACCTTCAAGCAAAAGCAGTGCAAATGGTTCAATTTCACAAAATCAACAACGAATTGAATATACACAAAGTGCAAAACAATCTCAAATTAGTACGAACCCTAATGGAGCTACAACACAAATTCATCAGCAACAAATGCAACACAGTGTCTACGGGTTACATCCAGTAAGACAGAATTAGTATTTTATTGAAAGAAAAAATTGATAAGCAATCTTAAAATGAAAAAAAAACACAAATTAAAAGACTTATGATGTAAAATTAAATTTAATCCGTAATTTAAGATACTAATGGTTTCAATCTGTACTTTTTTTAATTTAAATAATTATTAATACTAATAAAATAAAAATACCAAAAAATATAAATCAAAAGGAAAGACAATTTTGATTACTTAATTAAAGAAAAACAAAATTCACAATAAATATATATATTTTTTTTTAGAGTTTTAATTTCATAATTTAAGATAAAATATAAAATACTTTTATATAATGAATTTTTTTTTTGTATTTTTTTTTTATTATTCATAAACTAGTTTATAGAGTGCATACGTTAATGTTTTATATTTTTTTATTATAACTATTATCAAATGTGTTCTATAATAAAATGATGTCAAAAAAGTATACAAATTAAAATTATATAAATAAAATTATCAATAAAAAATAAAATGTAAATGCAATTAAAAGTCTGTTTCTGGACTCAATGGCCTATTTGACTTTAAATCATATCTCATTCTCGTTACTGGTGTAAAAGGTTCAGGATTTTCTGAGAATTGTTGTCTCGTGATATCTATGTTCAAATTGGGCGGTCGTTGTGACATATGTGAGGAAGCCTCAACTTGATCATAAACTGGTGAAGGAGTTCCAATTTTAGATATTTGCGGTGCAAAGTTAAGTTCTTCGACTTCTTCGGCGGTTTGTTCTGGTAATGTTCTTGATGATAATCTATCATCTCTTTGGGCTTTCATGGCAGGGGCAGTACGTAAAATTTGTGCATATGTAACTTGACCTGAATTCGGCGCTGGTTGTGTTGAAGATCTTTGAGAGCCTGGATTTGAATTGAGTGAGCCAGATAGAAGACTGCTGGAAACTGGAGAAGTTGGTTCTTGTCTCATGGCTGGTGATTGTTGTAATAATGAATCGGATGGCTGTGGTTCAGGCTCTTGCTCTGTTGGAACTGTAGTTGGTATCATCATTTGAGCTCGATTCACAAGCTCTGTTCCTCCAGACAAGTCATGATAATAATCCTCTTCGCCATAAATTGGTAGGTATTCAACAAAATAATAAACAAGTGCATCAAATATCATTGAAAGTAGAATAAGAGACGCTGTCAAAATGTCAACTATGTTACCAAAACTTGGTGATTCTTGTAATCTACATACTCTAGAAGTGCCTCCAGAAGACCATAAAGCACATGTGCTTCCTTTTTTGTTAAAAAATTAAATGTTATTTAAAAATTTCATTAATATTGAAAAAAAATCCACTTGCAACAGCGTCATATGAAAGCTTTCCAGGGAGATACGCAAATAATCCAGTCGCACACATCTCAAACGAGAGTGCTAGTGACTTGTCTTGTGGTAGAACACTTCGAATCGTTATCAGTAAGTTTCCAACTAGTCCAGATGCTAGTAAAGCAGCACCAATTGCATTTAAAGCTTGAAACGTAATCCAAAATTTCTGACAACCACTATTATTACATGCACCTTCCGTAGCTATGCGATCTAATTCTGGTATTGAACTAATTAAACTAACTGACGAATCTGCACCACATGTGCAGTTTGTAAAAATCTGAAAGCAGTTTTTTTTTAATCTAAAATTTATGATTTAAATTAAAATTACCTTCACATTATTAATTAAAGTCTCACCAGAACATCCCGCATGACACGGACTGTAATATGTTTGAACACTATTTTTTGGACACACGGGATAAAATTGTGTATTTTTACACAAACAATCACTTGAACAATAGGGTTGATGTAATTTTCCTCGATATGCACCTGCAATTTGACTATTTTGGCATTTCAAGAAAATGTACGCAATGAAAAGAAGTGCCACAACTCCCGAAGTGATCAAATTCCATCCTGCTAGTTTTCTGTAAAAAATTAAATTAATTGGAAAGATTGAGCAGTAAAATATGACGTGTTGAACAAATTAAATTATGTAATCAAATTTCATGCTTTTCATTCACTCCATATCAATCTTATGCAAGAGATAGGCATGTGATAAATTCTAGATTCAATATAATTTAAATTACAGAACAGCATTACAGTACATAGGGAGACAGCAATTTCAATAAAATTTTACGTTTCACAAAAATTTTGATCCATTTTTACGTTCACTCTAATAATAACCACCGTTTAATTCATAAAAACCAAAAACTTTAATCTCAATTTCGCTCAAACAAATAGAACTTGTCTCAGAATCTCTCAATATGAACCTCACAATGATAAATAAATAAGTTAGTTCAGTGAGAGTTTTTATCAGTGATGCAGTTTCGTGTTTGTTTTAGTGTTTTTTCTTTGTTATTATTGTATTTAAAGTGAAAATCTTTACTCACCTGGGTGACGGATTAATTTTAGCAATAACCAATCCAGCAACTAGTACGGACAATCCTACGAGTGGTGGTGTTAACAGGTATGTTATTAATCGTGATGTCCATTCGTCACTTAGCCCGTCCGCTTCTGATGTTGGCAAAAAAAATCTTGATTGCAAGTAATTCTCCTCTTGGGCTTGAAAATTAATAATTGCCGTTTGTAAAAACATAAATCCAATTACATTAAACATCAATATTTTGTTTGATACAAGTCGTCGGATTGACGGCCAAAATGCGATATCAGCAAGATAACGAAATGGTGATACGGAATGTTGTACATTTGACATAGTTTCGAGAATACGGTTAGCGGCAAGTTGGACAGCAGTTTGAAGAAGTCGTCTTGGAAATAGGACAATCAAGAATCCAATTGTGAAGACAAATGGTGTGATAATTGTCCATCCAACCCACCATCCAACTTTAACGGCTTCGATGAGAAAGGCGATTGCTGACCCAACTTGTGAACCCCAAAGACGAGCAGCAAGAACACCTCCCAAATATGCAGGACTTTCATGTTCCTTCAAATTATCATCGAGGTACGATAATCCAAGACAATAAAAGGCAATATTTCCAAGCCCGATCACAAACTGAACAACAAAAAGCAGTATTTGGGTTGTAATTGTGTGGGACTTTTCACTGTCAAGTCTTGAAGTGATGGTATGCCAACACAAATCTGTGATTTGAGACATTTCGATAGGACCAATATCCCTAGAAATAAATTTTCTTATTATTATTTAATATTAAATTTTATTGAAACATGTTAAAAGCGCTCTTTTTGTGTTATTTCTATTTAAAAAACACATATTATATTGAGTTAATTAAATGACAAAAGCGCACTTACTTTTTAACTATAGTCGGAATAATAGCCATTGTACAAAAGCATGCTTGTAACATAAGAATTCCTCCTATCCAAGCGATTCTATGAATACGATTTCCCCAATATGCGATTATAATTGCCAATATACCTTGTGTAATTCCACTTGCAACAAGTAACCAATCTGAAAATCAATAATTTTATTTTAAATTTCAACGTAAAATTCAACATTACCGATAAGCATTGGATCAAAATCATATTGTACAGCCAATTGCTTAGTTGAGATACGAAAATATGTTTCGACAGCACCTTGTAAAATTCCGGCTACAATGAGAACGGTCAAAAAAGTATTTGAATTTCCTAATCGCTGACATCCAATGGAATTGCACCAACCCATTGCCGTAATTCCACAATCAAGTGATTCTAAATTTCAGTATTAAATCGGTGTGATAAATAGGTATATTTTTAAAATGACTCATGCTATTTCGAGATAACAAATCAAAAATACCTTTTGGGACATTACTAACATCAGCTTGGTATCTGTCTTCTCGTAACATATCTGCATCACTGTTACTTCTAAAAAGATTTGCTAAAAGTGGCATTTTCAATAGAAGTTTCCTTCAAATAAGCTTGAAAATATGACCAACGCCTTATGTAATAATATTTTTATAATAAAATGAATTTTGTTTTATGAATTTTTACTTAACGTCTGATTCACGACTAATTTTATACTGAGATACGATAACACAATATGTGAGTTTTGTGATATAAAATATCGTTATCAGTTAAAAGATAAGTTTTTTTTAGAGATACGACGCGTATCTTATCTTTTATTGATATGTTTCTATTTTTCAATATTAATTCATTAAAGAAAATACTTGGAACAGTATTGAATAAATTTGGTTTATTTATGTTTTTTTTCTTGATTGAAAGGTATTGAACGGGCTCTGCTCTAAGAAGACAAAATTTAAGACAATTTTTTAAGACAAATTTTGATGAAAAATTTTATGTATGTTTTTAAAATATATAAAAATGATGAATATTGGAATATTCAAATCCTTTGAAGGTCAAAATTCGTATATCCGAAAATGCTTAATCATATTAAGCAATTACGCATACCACTCACAAATCAAACATCACTTTTAATTGATGTTATCAAAAATAAATAGTAAATAAATGAATGAAAATCGTTTTCTACAAACTTAAAAAACACATTTTTAATATTAAACTAATTTTATTTATTATTTAAAAGCAAAAATCTGATTTGCGAGCGGTAAAGCTTACAAATGGTGGTAGCTAATGTAGTGGAAAAGTTCTAATGATATCCTGATTTTTTAAATATCTAAATGTTGAAAAGTTGAAAAATTTACGGTTTTTTTAATTAAAGACCATATCGTTAGTCCATAAATTGCAGACGAAAATTTAAATCAATTTCGCCTGATTCCTCACGAATTAAATCTGTCATTTTTAGTTTCATGTGTTGAATTTCAAAAAGATTAAAAACCGATCATTAATCAATTTTTCAATACATCAATAGGTAAATTCTGTCATATTTACATGCATTATTTCAATTACAAAATTATTAAACAATATCAGTAAATAATAGCAAAAAACAAAATATTGATATCAGTCAGTTTTTGTCAGGTCTTCCCGGAGTAAAGACCTTTAAATTATCACTTCCAATATAAATTGTAGTAAAATTTTAAGAATTTCATTATTGAAATCAAGAAAAAAGGAAATGATTAATACCTTGAAATTTATTTAAATTTTCATAAAAGTGAGAAAAGTAATTTTTATATGTGAAAAATATTTTTGAGATCATTTTTCATGAAATTTTAAAAACAAGACGTTTTTAACGGTTTTGGCCATTCTTAGACTCTAGACCATAAATCTCGAGACTAAAAAAAATTAGAAGTCACAAGATCATATCGAGAAGTATCAAAAGGTCAAAATCTTTTCATGTTATATATTTTTACCCTTTTCAAAATAAAAGAATGATTATTGAACTTTGAACCTCCGTTACATGTGAAGAAAACAATTAGTCGACGAATTGAAGAAGTCGAATGATTGATAAGATATAATTTTTTTTCACAATCAATATGATTAAAATTGTTTATAATTTATAATTCCACTGAAAATTCTTTATTTGACTAATCCAAAAATGAATCACTTTGTAGGCTGCGTGGCATTGTTCATTTTTCGGAACAAAAATAATTTTATTCATTATAAAAATTTTGAGAAAATCAGATTCAGGAAATTTTTCATTCATAACTATCCTGTAAAAATTGAAAAAGAGATGAAAATTTGTGTTACATCGCTTCATTTAATACTTTTCCATGACACAATTTTGAAAAATCATTAAAAATCAATTAATGAATTATCAACATGAATTACATGATTGATAACAATTTATTGGTTTTTATTTTTATATTCCTTTAATTGATATTGGTGTGATATTTATGACTTAAAGCGTGATATGAATCCAATTTTATTGAATCGATACATAATTCATGATTAATTATTACAAGGGTATATTTTCCAAAGTATATTTGTTTGTTACTAAACTTAGTTTTATCAATAATTTGAATGTTTATTCAAGGAATCGAGTGAGATATCTTATCCTAAGCATGTCTAAGATACGGATAAGAAAAAGAATGACATGCTATCGGAGGTGTAGTGTAAATAATTATATTTGTTTGTGTAAATATGATGATATCTGGATGACTATTTGATGATAATTCAAAATTTTCTCCACGCTCTAATTTAACATTTTTTTTTTTGAATAGGATTTAAACGAAATTTTTAACGATGCACCCCGACAATTCGTGTGGACTCAGTTTTTGGCACCCCAGATGTCTTCAATTTTTCGCAACAAAACGCACTTTTATTATTATATATGGGTTACTTGGCACTGTACAAGCGATGTCCTTTGTGTATTTCATTGTTAGTTTAACAACCTTAGAAAAAAGATTTCAAATTCCAAGTTCAACTACAGGTAAATTAAAAAAAAATGATCAAATCAAATTTTTGTATCAAATAATTCTTAATAGGAATTATATTAAGTGGAAATGAAATTTCACAAATTTTATTATCCCTCATATTATCGTATTTGGGTGGACATCGAAATCGACCACGCTGGATTGCTTGGGGAGTATTTTTCTGTGCACTATCTTGCTTCATTTTGGCTTCACCACATTTTATTTATGGAGCTGGTGAAGATGCTCTTAAGTTAACTAAAGAATACATGGAATCAAGTGAACATTTGATTAGTATCGTAAGATTTTTGTACTTGAATGTTAAAAGATGATTGATTTTTTTTGTTATTTCATAGCTCAATGTTACTGCTGATACACTTTATCGAAATCAAAATCGTCTTTGTATGTTAGAGCCATCATCGAAGGAATGCACGGAAGTTTGGTCAATGGTACCTTTAGTGTTAATTTTTTTCTCTCAATTCGTTCTTGGAATTGGAAATACTCTTTATTACTCCTTGGGAGCTAGTTATTTAGATGATAACATTAAAAATAAGACAAGTACTCCTATTATGTTGGCGCTTACGTTTTCATTGAGAATGTTGGGGCCTGCTGTTGGATTTTTCGTAGCCGCCGGATCGTTAAAAGTTTATATTGATCCAAGTAAGACTCCAATTATAAGTGATAAAGATCCCCGATGGTTGGGTGCATGGTGGCTTGGATGGGTAGTGCTTGGAATTGCAATGACAATTTTTGCATTTTTAATTGGTCTTTTTCCAAAAGAACTGCCTAAAAAACAATTACAGGAAACGTAAGTATTTCTAAATTATTGTTTGATTAATTAAAACTGATTTGAAATTAAAGTGAAAAGAAACCCGCCCTTTTCGGAGAAGAAGAACTCTTGAATGGACAAGACGTGGGACAACCGTTTTTGAATGATCATAATTTAGGAAGTCTGAACAATTTGGCTCCAAAGAAACAAAACAGAGCGACTTTCTATGAAGCCATCTATCGCCTAATAAAAAATAAGGTGCTGATGTTCAATATTTTCTCTGGAGTTTTTTATATTTTAGGAAGTAGTGGCTATATCACATTTATTGCTAAATATATGGAAGTACAATTTCATCGAGTAACTTTTTTTTATTTTCATGCAAAATTTCTTTTGATAATATCAAATTTTATTTTAGAGTTCTGCTGATGCAACAACAATAACAGGCCCAGCAACTTTATTTGGAATGATAATCGGAGTAATGATTTCTGGTGTTTTTATTTCCAAAATGAGACCACGTGCCAAGTATTTACTCTTTTGGAATGTCATAGTTGGAATTGTTTATGTGGGTGGTCAATTTACAAATTTGTTTTTGACATGTCCAGATGGAAAAATGCCTTTAGTAGCTGGAAAGTATGTTCAACTATCAGAATTATTTTTTTTTCTTACTTTAGTTTAACACAAAATTTCTCATAGACTCATAAATTTAACATCAGAATGCAATTCAAATTGTATTTGTGATTCAGTGCCATATAGTCCTGTTTGTCATGAAGAGACAGGAACGACCTTTTTCTCACCATGTCATGCTGGATGTAACAAATGGAATGAGAACGGTCGGTTTTATTATGATTGTGACTGTTATCCAGCATCTGAACGTATGATGTACGAGCCAGAAATGACAACAAAACCACTAAATGGAATTTCGACTCGTAGTTTGTCAATGAAAGATGGAGCTCAATTTAAAAAGTTACCTCGATCAGATTACGAGGATGATTATGAGATAACAGATGTCACGAAAAGTTCCACAATATTTCCTTTAATCATAATATCAAGTACAATGGAAACACCGTCTAGTTATCCATTGAGTCAAATTGGTATAAAATCCACAACAAAGAAAATTAGAAGTAAAGGTGATGACTATTCGTTATATGACGATTATGATGCTGATTATTACGAGTCAGGTGCGAAAACTGATAGAAAACGCCGTGAAGCTGGAATTGAAATGTTCAAATTGACATCAGGGGCGTGTTTGAAAGGATGTGCAATTGGCTTCTATTTATTTGCTGGTGTAAGCACTTTCATAAATATTTTCGGAGCAAGTGGACGTATAGGAAATTTATTAGTCAATTATCGGTGAGTGATCCAATTCTAAATCATTTAAAAAATCGCGAAATAATAATAAAAAAAAATTTAAGATGTGTCACCAAGGAAGACAAGTCAGTAACACAAGGATTGATTTTAATGTTCATCAGTTTATTTGCTTTGATTCCTGGTCCTATAATTTATTCCCGGATTATTGACAGTACATGCCTCATATTCACTGAGGAGTGTGGCAAAAAAGGTACTTGTCAAATTTATGATCAGAGAACTTTTAGATATTATGTCAATATTTCCGCAATGTGTAAGTGCATTAATTTTGCATTTGATGTTTTTTTCTTTGAATAACATACTTTGTTTCTTTTCTAGTTTTTACATCTATTGGAGTCATTTTTGATGTTCTTGTTTGGTGGTGAGTTTAAAAAAAAATCTTATTATTTTTCTGAAGTTTTCACACTTCGTCATAACGTAATAATTTTAGGCCAGAAATAACCTTGAAACATGAGTCATTGAGTTCTTTTTTACATAAACCACTTTTCACTTTTTCAAATCATATTTTTTTTTTATATTTATTCTTAGGTACGGAAGAAACATTGAATTATATGAAGAAAATGAAGGACAAAGTGAACACATTAAAAATACAAAACCAAAGAAAGTTTTTAGATAATATTCAAACATATTTTTCACCAGAATTAATATTTAAAAAAAAATGCTTTATATGATTATAATTTTAAGTCATAAAAGTATTCATTTAGGTTCAATAAAATTGTTTAAATTACAGTTTCGACCGTCTTTGATATTACTTCGTCTTTGTCTTCTTTAACATCTCCATAAATTTTTAAAGTTTCTTTTCCATATGAAAATGTAAAAAAATCAAGAATTACAGCAATTGTCGAGAAAACTGAAATGAAATAAATAAAATGTTTGATTCATGTAGTGAAATTATTTGACTTGCCTAAAGCAACTCCATTAAATTTATAACGGAAAAGTGCTTGGTCATATAATTGACATGAACCACGTTTCCCACAATTTTCAGTCCAGATTAGGCAAGTACTGTCAATTATATTTGCAAAAATTATTGGACTCAACATAGTTCCTAAACTGGCAATCATCAAAATGAATCCTTGAGCTGAACTTTTGTCTTGTATTGAAATGCAACTGAAATGTTAAAAAAATTAAAATGCAGAATAATTTTAAATAAAATTTTACCGATAATTTACGAGAGTATTTCCAATTCGTCCACTTGCACTCAAGAAATTATTGATCGCAGCAATTGAAGTGAAAATTAAAAAGCCATATCCACATTCTTTCACACAAGATCCAAGTAAATTTCTATTATTGCTAACTTTTGTTAAATATTTTGTGTATTCAAGGCATGCACATTCAGAAAAAACTTTGGAATCTTCATCGAAGTTCTCACAACCAGCATAACACGGTGAAAAATATGCATCAACATGTCCAGTGGTTGTACAAACAGGATTATATCCACTAATTGTTTCACAATTACAATTCAAATTGCAATCTCTTGTTAAATTAAAAGTCATTTTACTTGATTTTGTGTTGAAATAATTTGCGAGTAGCTTATCCTCGGCAGTTGAACAAAAAAGGAACAAATTACCAATATGACCAAAAATGTATAGTGCACCCACAATCACATTATACATGAGGACGTATTTAGCACGTGGTTTAAATTTTGAAATTAAAATGCCAGATAAGAGAAATCCAAGTGCCATACCTAAAAGTGAAATGGGTCCTGTTATAATTGATGAATCTGATCGTTTTTTATGGAATTGAGTTTCAATGTATTTGGCTAAAAAGACAAGATATGAATTTGAACCGAGAATTGCAAAGAATGATGATAATGTGTTGAATACTAGAATTTTGTTTTTTATTAATCGTTTAAATGCAGGAATTGAATCTGTAAAAATCATTTTGATTATTGAAATCAATATAAAAAAAAAATTGAAGTCACCTTTTAATTGATCGCACACACAGATTTTGGTTTCTTCATTTGAGTTAACATTTTTTGTTTTACTTGAATTCTCTGGAAGTTCTTTAGGGAACATACCAACTAAAATGGAAAATATTGTCATAACAGCACCTAATATGATCCATCCGAGCCACCTTAAAAAATATATTATTCAGAACACTTAAAACACGGGTAAAAATTAAGTCACATACCATGCTCCCAACCACCTTGGATCCTTGTAGTCAATTTTTGGAGTTTTAGTTGGATCAATGTAAACTCTAAGGGAAGTGTACCCCAAAACAAAGCCAAATCCTGGTCCTAAAGTCTTTAAAAATAATGCCCATCCTAACAACATGGGTGTTTTAGTCTTCTTTACATTGTCATCTAAATATGTTTGTCCAAGTGAATAATACAAACTATTACCGATTCCGAGTACAAATTGAGAGAGAAAAATTAAAAGTAATGGTGTGATATACGGTTCTGTTATTTTACATTTTTCAGAAATTTCTGAATCCTTCATACACAATCCGTGATTTCTTTTATGTAAAGTAACAAGCTCGGTAGCATTCAAAATTAAATGACTTCCATATTCCTCGGTGTATTTTAAGGCTTCATCTCCACCTCCATATAAAGCATGAGGAAGAGCCAGGACAAAACATGACAAGGCACAAAAGAATACTCCAATTGATATCCATCTAGGGCGATTTCGTTGACCTCCCAAGTATGACAATATCAAAGAAAGCAAAATCTGAGAAATTTCATTGCCGCACAATATTAATCCTAAAATTGCGAAATTTTAATTGATGGTGGCAACGATTTAAATAATTTTTTTAACAACAATTCAATTCAAGTTAATTGATTAAATTGATTGCATTTGAATTTTGATCGCAATTTTAACTGCATTTTGAAAGTAAAAACCCGTTTATCTCCCTTAAAGTTCTTGAAATGCCATCCTGGCATTCCATTATTCCAGAAAAGTTCATTGAATAGATTTAGATAGGCTCAGTTATGTATGTTATCAGAGTTAAATAATTGAAAACAATTAAAAATCCATTAAATTTTCTATTTTTTTTTATATTTTGTCAAAATTTTGAGTTTTTTTTCCAACCAATTCGAATGTCATATGAAACTTTGTACATCTTTAGTTTTACAAGGAAGAAAATAACCGTTATTCAAATATACATTTGGTATTCTTTTAATACTCACCCATTAAATAACCAGGAATTTGAAACCTTTTTTCAATTGTCGTCATTACACTTGTAAAATAAATTGTTGCCATTGCTTGTGTGGTTCCTAGAAGTCCATAAATCAGTAGATAGATCTTAGAAGTTGCAAATGTTTGCAACCAATTTGGATGCCAATTCAATAATCCACATAAATTGTAATTTAATTCCATATATCTGTTATAATAAGTATTTGTTTTCACCTTCATAAAATATTTCAAAGCAATCTAATACTCTTGTAAATTATAAATTACAGACAAGTGATCAAGTCTCGTCAATTATTCATGAATGACTGAATCTAAATAATAAATTGTTGGATCTTTTTTGTTCATTTTTATATTTTTAATTGTAAAACTAAATGGATTGAATTATTTCATTGGATTAATTGTCAAATATCAAAATCAATCAATGCAATGCAGTTCTTTAAAATTTAATTGAATAATTTTATTTTTTCAATATGAACTTGTTTATTAATTAAAAATAAAATTTTTATCTTCTCTTGCGTCCAAATGAACTATTTTTTCCTGGTTTTCTAGCTCCTCGACCTCCTTTAGGTTTCTTGTTACCTTTTCCTTTGCCTTTAGATTTCTTTCCGCCTTTCTTTGAATCAACATTGGAATGCTCTAAATTTTCTCGTCTGAAATTTAAATTCAATGTATTAGATTTTTTTCTGAATTAAATGTTAATTGAACTTACTCTTGTCTAGCTTCGCGTTTTTGAACTGAAATAGCCTTTTCCACATCGATTTTAGGTCGTTTGTTCAATATTTTTGTGACTAACTCCAGATTTTGTTCACGTTCTTTTTTGTTATCACCAACAGGCTTCTTACGTTTAACTCCTGGAATTAGCTCTTTAACACCTATGCCACGAGCCTCCTTTTCTTTTGGAAGTTTATCTTGGAATTTACCAACAGACGCAGTAGATGCTTTTGCGATTGTAACTGCAGTTAACAATTGTTTTGAACTAGCAGCATCAGCTGATACAATTCCAGCTCTTGGAAGTTGAATTTTTTCTGCTCTAGCAATATTTTTCAATCGATTCACTTCATTTTTAGCGATTTTCTCTTTTTTCAAATCAGCTTTTTTTTCAAACATGTCTGTCATAGGATCAACATTTTTGGGTACTTCCAAAATCCAATCTTTTTCCTTTTCAACCTTAGCACGTTTTGCACCCCATGTTGGTACCCAATCACCCATAACTTCATCCCAGACCTTTTTATCCTTCTTTCGTTTAACAATTCCCTTTTCTTTAGCAAACTTTTCCCATCTTGTCAGTGGTTTTGGTTCAGGTAATTTCCTACTTCGAGGTAATGGAAGTTTCGGTGCCGGTAATTTTGCCACAATTTCTTCATCGACTCGTTCCGTTTCTAGTTTCCATATTTCATTTAAGAGTAATTGTGTGTTATCACGAGTCAAATCAAGTAAATATTGATCTGGATTATTTTTGAGTTGTTCTTCATCCAAATCGTTTGGATCTGTGCACATTAAATGTCCTAAATCAAGGGCGACTTCTTCCTTCTTTTCTACAGTTATTGGTTTGTATTTTGCAAGTTCTTCTTGCTCTCTTTGTAAAACGGATTGAACGATATCCATTTTTGAGAATAAAATAATTATTCGATTGATTTTCTAGATGAATTTCAATTAAAAATGTGGAGTAATATTTTTTGTACTTAACAATTGTGTTTTTATTTACATCGGAAAGCACGTGTGAGCGACAAAATGTCGCATGTTAGTCTTATAAGAAAAACGACATTCGAAATTTTAAACCGTTTATTTTTTTATCATATCAAAGATATTGTGTTGGAATCCTTAAATTTAATTTGAGATTATCAATTTCCTCAAAATACTTGAAAATTATTTTAGATTTACTTGAAATCAAGCACAGTGAGCTCAACATCCATAACGTTTCTTCACTGATTATTTTGTTGTTTGAATGCAAAAATTCATTAACAATATAAGAAAATTTGCAGTTGTATTCAATTAGAGAAGAGACAAAACTATCTGATACCAGATCAACATTTGATGATATCAAGAGACAGTTTGTGATAATTTCAATTAAAATAAGACATCGTCCAATATCGATCGAGTTCTGGTGAGATATCGATTTGATTAAATGATTAACCGAAATTCTAACCGATTGTGATAATATTTGAAGATCAACCGTGAAATTTAAGTTTACTAAAATTGTATACAGTGCAAAAAAATCTTCAGTTGACTTATCATGATCCTCATTGCTGGTGATATAATTTAAAACTTTCATTGGAAATTCGTCTGGAAGATCTTTAAAACCTTCGACCACCATCATACTGAAGATTATTTGAAGTGTCTTTCTTAAGTGAAGATCGTGAAAAGTTTGATCCAGTAATGAAAGTAATTTATCTGGAAGCCCTTGAGCCATCAGAACTTGTCTAGTTTTTTCACCACTCAACAATAGATTTTGTAAAGTCCACAAGCAAGTTTCAAAAAATATTTTGTTGTTAACAAAGTTGTCTAAATATAGTATGAGATAACTTCCAGCATTTTGTGCAACTTTTTTTGAGCAAATATCGTCTCCCAATGCAAGGTTACACAAACATTCACACGCCAGAATTTGAGTCTCAGGATCTGTTCCACTGAGTTCTTTCACAACAATATTCAAAGCACCCGTGACTTTTGAAAATACCTCAATATTTTTAGGATCGTGTAGAAATGCAGCTGAAAGTCGTTTCAAATCGATTACTGATGCACATTTTCTTCGTTTTATTCGAGATGACAGACCTTGAACGTCCTTTTCTGTGAGAAGCTCCTGTTCTTTGATTATCTCATTAATTTCAGATAATCCACAGCGATGCCGGTCTTGGGTGGAAAAACGTTTATCAAATTGTGAATGTTTTATGTCAATACGTTTCTTTTCACGAATATGAGTAAGAATTTCATTTTTTAGTGGAATATCTTCGGAATTCATTTTTAATTTAATTTATTTAGGTGGATTATAAATTTTTAATGAAACTGGTATTTGTTGTTTGGTTGTTAATATTATAATATTCCAATCATCAGCTGATGTCGCTTTAATTCTTACGCATCCATAAAACGAAGCCAGAAAATTTTCAAATTATTTTTCCGTTATTTCTTTGGAAATGAAATTTCCATAAAATTTTGCAGGAAGCACATTCCACTTAAAAACTGAAAAATAAATAATTATTATTATATTATTATAATAGAATCAGGAAATGAAATCACATTTCAATTATATAAAATTATTAGATGGTGGTCGAGTTACGTCTAGAGTTATGGAAAAGGTAAAATGCTGACGGGCGAAGGGGAGATTTCTTAATTTGAATTGAAAAAATCATGAATTTTCTATTAATTTCTCTTAATTTATTTTTTTCTGTTTAATGATTAATCATTTTTTAAATAATAATATCCTCCTTCATTCTTATAACATCCTTTTGTTTCACTATATCGAATAATTATTGTTTAAATTCATATATCTGTATTTATATATTTACCTCTTTTAGCTGTATTTTTATTAACTACTATAGCAATTTAATTCATTTTTTTTTTTAACTTTTTTGATTCACAAAAATATTAATTAATTCAAGGAATTTTTGTTTTTTTTTTTAAAAAGAGAACTAATCATTATTTTGATCTCTTCTGTAATGATTTACAACAATTACCGTATGATTCATACTGGTAATGAAAATTCATCGATCAACATTTCAATTATATTAAAAATTTTAAGTGAATTCCAAGACTTTATGAAATTTTATTTGAAATTATAAAAGTTCAAAGGTAGTATTTTCAACTATTACTTTACCTTGTTGATGGAAGAAATCTTTTTATTAGCAATAAACATTTTATGGTATATTAATATTTTTTTTCTTTTACGTCATTCATGTCTTCTATTATGTTATAACGATGATTTTTTAATAGTAATTTAATTAATTAAGTAACATGGTTATCTAATTCTTTGTTTTTATTTTATCCATTTTTAATTTTCCATCATCTTTTCTTTTTAACACTTGGTAGAATTAGTAATTTTGTAATTTTTTCCGTACTTCTCACAATTTATTTTTAAAAATAATACTGCCGAAAGATAGATTAACATAAATTATTAATTTACATAAAACGGTTTTTTGTTATTTTAATTTTAGTTGAATGAAAAAAAGTCAAATAACCGCCTTTGGTAGATTTAGTGTTAAACAGTTTTTTATTTATTTCTTTTATTGCTAAATTCTGATTAATCTTTTTTTCACAACAATAGAACCTGGAATTTTATATTTGGCTTGACAGATGAAGAATTATTATTATAACCTAGTTTTTTTTTTATATATCAATAAAAACGTTAATTTTTTTTCACTTTTTATTTTGTAACCCTTCTTTGAAAAGGCCGAGAACAAATGTCAGGAAAGTAAATTGTCACAGAAAAAATATTTGCAGATTTAGTCTATAATCAGTTTCATTTCTCAATCTTAAATTCATAGAATGGACGGAGAATAACGACTTTTTAGATGTGTGATTTGAATAAAACGATATACTTTTTGTTCAAGGAGGTGTTCTATTTAATTTTTAATAAATTTCTTTAGAAAATATGTAATTTTGCTTCTGGCATTATGAGGAAGACCATAGTAACTCTAACATGGTCCATGAGAGCACGGTCTTGTTCGTGTATGATTTGTGGGATTTAATTATTGGATTTAGCGGAAGCTTAGTCTTACAGCTGGTAAACTGTTAAATTTTGTATATTCTATCATATTAAATTAGATAGCTCTAAGTCAAATGCAAATAAAAAATTTCAGGCTTAAGGGTCTGATAGAATTATTTTTGAATTTACTACTAAAAATAACAGTTAAGTTCTGTATTAGTTTTTCGTTCCATCAATGCATCGAAATGCACTTTTCTTGATTGTTCAGAATTTCGCATTGTTAAAATTATGTTCCAATTTTTTTATTACTTGAGATAATAAACGTATTTCTTTATTTGACTTTGCAGTTTTTTTTTTAATTTTCAGTGTATTTTTAAAAAATCCTTAATTAGGCCTAAATCAATTTAATTTTATAAAATTTTAACAGATTGGAAGATATTTTTTTTTCTAACTTTAAAACACCAAACTAATACTTTAAATTGAACAAATCAGAGAGAAATCAGTTTAATAGATTTTTTTTTTCACATTTTCATTATTGTTTTAAAAGTTTATAAATATAACATTACAATAAAAAGGCATATCTTTGAAAATTGCTCAACAAGTTTATGTTTTTGTTTTACATACAATAATACGATTTTTTATATTAATTATGTTTTCATTGTTCTTTGATTCTTTTTCTATTCAGTATAATATTTAATTGTACTTTCAACTCAAATCAAAGTCATTCAGAAAATAATGATAAGAACGTATAAGTTTTTCTACATTTTTTATTGAATTTTATTCTAATCTAATGCTTTTTATGACTCAAAAGCTGAGTATGAAATTATTTTTTATAATTTTTTCATTCATCAATTCTATTTTTTTTTTTTTATAATATTATCAACATTGAAATTTTTTTTCTATTGTTTGTGTTTAATCCTGTTTTTCCTTATATATCGAATAAAAGGACAGATGAAAAGCTTTGATTTTCTTTTATTGCACTACTTTCCATATTTATTGTAATTTTATAAAATAAAAAATTCATTAAAAACTAATAATAGATAATAGAAAAATAAACTTTTTAACTTTTTTAATGAATATTATAAATATATATATATTTATTAAATCTAATTAAAAGTTATTCTTATTGTTTAGTTGACTGTCATCTAGATGTTATTTTTTCTAACGAGTGTAAACATTGTATAAATATAAAGAATTGACAGAGATTTGTGAAAAAAATTTCTCATTAAATTGATTTGAGAGAGGTATCGATAGTATGTTGAGGGTTATTGTAAACTTTATTTGTTTAAGTTTTTTTTATTTTTATAATAAATCTTGGTAAAAAGGTGTGAAGAAGGCATTTTATGTGCAGTGTTTTACATTTCAAAGTTTTGTTTAATATTTTTTTTTATTGTTTGATTCATTGTTACATGTCTTTCTAATAAGTAAAACATCCAGTAATGATCTAATTAAGATTGATTTTTCAATTTAATTTTACTAACACTAAGCTTAATTGATAACTACACATTTTTTTGTTTTGAAGTTCAATTTTAAAGTACTTAAAAATTTAGATTAAAAAATGTTAACGTCAGATTTTTCCACATATAAAAATTTATTTTTTAATTTTGATAAATAATGATAAGTTTTTTTTGCTACATATTTCTTGCTCTTAAATAAAATCACAGATAAACGAAAGGAAATTTTTGCATTATGTTTAGTTAAATGTTACTAAATGTTACGTTCAAACTTCAATCAATGGTTTTATTTTAAAACACTTATTTTTTATCGTAAGTTATGAATCTCACATGTGAGTTTTTAACAGTTTTCAATTATTAAAAAAAAAACAACTTTATTTACTAAGTTAGATTTCTCCATGTTTGATCTTATGTTTTGCTCAGTAGAAAAAGAGAATACAAATTCAAAATTTTTTGAATTCAGGAAAACTGTGAAAAATTTAACCCTCTATCCGCTACTATTATAAGCAAGCAAAATTAGGAGCAACATTTTTTTTCTCTTATTTTATTCTAGAAAATTTTAATTTTGATTTTCATATAAGCATCATATATTCGAACGAAAATATTGTATAAATACACAGAAATACATACAGTTTTATATAAGAAAATCGTTGTTGGTTAATAATTTGAAAAAAAAATTAAGGCAGTGTAAGATTTGAGAGTAAAATTAATCGATTTGTATTCTCAGTCAATTTGATCGTTTTTTTTTGATTCATTCGTAATGTATAACATTTTTTAATGAGCTTTGACCATTTCTTGTTTAATCACTTTACATGAATAGTTCCTGTAAAAGTCAGCATTTTTACAACCCATAAATTATAAAAATTGCCCTCATTATACATTTTCTTTTAATTTTCTATTCTATTCTATTTTTTTTCTTTTATGGTAAACTAAATTTTTTATAACATTTTTGGCATGTTCCTAATAATTTTTTAACATCTAAAACAAAGTTTCACGTGACCATTTTCTCGACGTACTCGGTGCGTCCGGATCAAGTGTCTTATTCGATGCAAGCTCTTGTTCCTGTCGTTCTTCTTCCCGTTCCCTAGATTCACCTTGAGCAGCTAAAATTGGTAGTTCAAGTACAACACATGGACTTAAATCTCTCACAACTACTGTAGCATCAGTACTTCGTGATGGAAAATGAAATTCTCTTGTTATGCTACTTTCGGTATTTTCGGCATTACTTGTAGTACTAGGTGGAGTACTTGTATCACATTCTTTTGTTGATTTTTGTGATGGTTTTTTATTATTAGCTTTTGTTTTACTAAGTTTATTTGATTTGTCATTAGAGTTATCGGACTCGGGGTCTTTTGAATCTTTTGGCTTTTTCTTAGAACTAGAATTATTTGATTTTTTTCCCCAAAGTTTCTTTTGCAAAGTACTCAAGGAATAATTCATCATTGTGCTTGCGGGACGTTTTTTTTCTTCCTCTTCTTGGATCTTTTTGAATTTTTTCGCTCGATGTTTTTGTAAATTTGTATCACTTCCACCACATGGATTTGGTTCATCTGGATTATTGCTTATGGTGATTGGAAATTTAACTGTTGCAATTGATTCTCGTAATTCATTTTCATTTAACGTTGAAGTATCTTCTTGTTGATTGAGATCATGTCTTTCGATGATTGCTTTGGTTTCGAATGTTTCCGTATTTATTATACTAATAGAATTAGAACTAAATCTTGGTAAAATACCTATTTTATTACCTCTACTGTCACTAACTATGATAAGTTCATTGGCAGCGTTTCCGCTACCTGTAACACTATGACTTACAGTTATAGAATCACAAGTACATTTATTATTACTATCGGTTGCAGTGGCTGACGATGTAGCTGTAGTTGTTGTGGTTGCATTTTTCAATATAGATTTACGTGGACTTGGTTCAGTTGTTTTAATTTTTTCTTCATCGTTCTCACTAAGCTGATCACTATCTGTTGTCAGTGGATCCATGTCATCCTCTGTATCAGCATAATAATCATCAAATACAGTATCAGAACCAAGACTTTGTAACTCAATTGAATCATTATTATCAGCTGAGGACAATTTAAACGAACTTAAGGAAGCTAAAGGAGCTTTTCCAGATTGTTCTTCCCTTTTTTCTTCTTCAATTCCTTTCTTACTTTCAACTACAATTTCATCAGGATATTCTGCAATGTAATCAAATCCTTTTTCATCACTTGCTACAGTAATTGTAGCTCGCCGCTGTTGCGATGATAATGGTTTCAATTCCATCATTGATTGTCTATCGCATGAACTTATGTTAGGGGATTGATGTGGTGTAGCTTTGATTACTTCAATTTCGGGATGTATATGAGTTGTTGCATGTGAAGTATGTGATCGCTGTTGTACAATTGTCTGTGCACCACAACTGAGTCCAGCTTCAATATCAATATCATCACGAAAGCTCGATCTACGTGATATGCCAGGGAGGGAAGATATGCCTAAAGACATTGCTGAGCAACGCCTTTCAAGGAATGAACTTTCAGTACTGCAACATGTGAGGCCACTACTCCGACGAGAATCTTGTCCCTAAATTAAAAAAAAAAATCAGTTAAAATTAATAAAGATTATAGAAATTAAATTACCTTTGGAACACTCAAAAATGAAGATGGCTGATGATTAATATCTGCTGTTACAGTTATTTGTTCAAATTCATCATCTGCCTCATCTCCATCACTATCACTACCATTCTTATTATTATTATTACTTCGTCGATAATAATTTTTGGTATCACCCGAATTGTTTGATACTTGCACACGATAGGAGGCACTAGAAACCCTAGGCGATTCCATTGAGGTACTTCGTTGGCGCATTGGTCCAACGACACTCCCTCTCCGGTATCGTTCATTAATAAAAGATGCTGCAGAATAACGTCTAAAAGGTGGTTTTACGAGACCACTATAACCATAACCACCCCCAATAGAAGAAAAACGTAAAATAGGATCTGATCCGCGACTAATTGGGGCAGATTCTAAAGTACCTAAAGATAATCGAGGACGCTTTCGTGACCTATTCTCACATGTATCTAAATCTAAATCTAATTCAGCTTCATAAATGGCACGTTGTGTCGCTTCCCAAGCCTCTTGTTCCTCTCTCTCTTCTTCTTCTTGTACTAATGTTGCTGTTGTAGCAGCAACATCTGGATCCTAAATTAAGTCCAACATTAATTTTAGTCTTATTAGATATCGGTACAAAACTTACATTCAATCCCTCATCTTTATTGCGACTTTTGTAAGCTATTAGAAAAACCATGAAAGCAAAGAAACAACCAAGAGTAGCTGCGATACGGACGCCTGTCATGACATCATACGTGGCATAAAATTCCTCACGTTGTCTCTCTCGCTCAGCGGCAGCTCGTTCAGCGGCCAACTGTTCTGGCGTTTTAGTTGCATATGAGCTTGTTGGTGAATTTGTTGCATCTCTACTAAATTTAAAAACATAATTATTTTTTGGAATAAAAAAAGTTCTATATTAAATTCATTTACCTTGTAGTTGATGCACTAGACTCTGAATAAAATTTGCTTGTAACGGATGACTTATGTAAAGGAATTTTATGTGTTGTTGATAATGTATCCGGCGCTGCTGTTGTTACCCCAACTTTAATTTTTGGCTTAACTATGTACGTATCATAAAAAGGCGTCGACGGATTATTCGCAACAGACCGCCGCGCAGGTTTGCCCATTGCTAAGGGAACATTCTCTGAAAAGATACAAAATAAAACATAATTATTAATTTATTGAAATTTAATCATTATATTGTATCATTGATAGAAAAAAAATTTAATGAAAAAAATTTCATTTCTGACCTTCTTTCAGAATATAAAAAAAACATTGATTGCTATGTTTTATGCATTATATTTTACTCTCATACCAATGTGTTCAAAGCAGGAAAAACGTATAAAATTAATAAAACTAGCAATATAAACACCAGTTGCATTGTTTTACACGATGATAATGGGATTCATGTTTTATATACAATTATAACTCATACCACAGGAAATCATAAAACTGAAAAATCTTTCTCGCACGACCAAATATACAATAGTGATGAACAAGCTACGTGTGATCACGTTTCAATTCAATTCAATTGATTTTTTTATTTGTATGAAACAGTGCAATTCAAAGTAATGAAGATAAAATAAAAAGAAAGGTGTAGATTTTGTTTTGTTTTTCGCAGACACATGTTTTAAGGGTATTATTATGGAAAAATATAAAAAAATATTTTGTAAAATACCAAAAAAATTTTATAAAATGATACCACGGCATGCCGTAGGCAAAAAAATATATGTTTCATCAAAAAAGCTATTTAACATGTTTAGATCCTGTATTTTTTTTTTTATCAATGGTACGTAAGCTTATTATTTAAATGTTCAATAGAAGGTGTTTTTTTAAAATACGGTGTTTTCATAAAAATGATAAAACAAAAAAAGTGAAATATAAACAGCTTGAAGGACAATTCATCCTTTATTGTGTTTCATGATATATATATTAAGATAAATTTTTAGAAAAATGAGCTGCGATATACTAATGATATGAGATAAACAAATATATAAAAAAATAAAATGGTGCTCTTTTTAAACAATCATATTTAATGTTCATAATTCCTTATTTGGAATTTGAATGAGAATGCAAAATTAATCCGACTGATGACTTTTTTTTTTATCAATAATTAATTTATTTTTGAAATCAACAACAACTCCTGGTGTAGTTCATATATCTCAGCATTTCTTATTGGTCAAAGTACCGCATTCAAATATCACGGTGTAAGTTTTCTACGATCCCTGATAGATCCTTGAACGTTTGCCACATTTGCATATTATTGAGATATACATGGTCCTTCAAATCAAAATCGTTTTTGAAATATTTTGTATCTTGTCATCGTAAAACTAAAAATCGTAATGTGGTGGCCACAGAATACTTCAATACTCTAACTGCAAAAGTATAAACGCAAAATAAATAGTCAAAAGGGTTCCAGGATCAGAAAAATCTTTAGACTAACGAAAAACCAAGCCCACAAGAGACCGGGCTTTTTAAATTTTTTGGGACATGGTAAAATTGTCATATTTTAACGTTTGTTGAGACTCAGATCGAGCATCATGTTTCACGAGTGTCATGCAAAAATCTCAGTCACTTTAGAACAGAAATACACCAGATATGACGTACAATATTTTTTTTCATAAATCCATACTGTGAGACTCGAAAAACATCACTAACATGTGAAATCAAAATGTTATTTATGACTGACTCAAAAAGCTTCGGCTTACTTGGTAATTGAGATATAACTCGGTAATTGACCTAGCACCTTTCGTTAAAATATATCTTAATGTTATATAAATATCACATGTATAATTAATTCAAAAATTATAATACATTTTGTCTTAGTCATGTCAGATATGTTTGTTTTTTTTTTATATGAAGTATATATGCGCATATTTTAGAATGGTCTCAAATTTCAATGTCAAAAGATAAAAGAAGACAAAAAAATGTATTCTCAATATTTTATGCAGATGTCAAACTTAATATTATACAAAAAACAGTTACTCGAATAAAAGAGTTTAAGAACAGTTTAGTTTTTGTCAAATTTGTTTAGTATTTAAAAGATTAAATCGATGAACAGTACAAACAACTTTAGTGCAGACAACCCTTCTCAAGAAGAACAAAAATTGAAGCTTTGGAAATTATGGCTTTTGCGACGATACAGCGTATGTTTTATGTTAGGCCTGGGAGTTTTGATTTCATTTATAATGAGATTAAATTTATCAATTGCTATTATTCCAATGACAAGCAATTCAACAAAAAATGATCTACCTGATTTTGATTGGAACTCTTCTGAGCAAGGAATAATCTTAAGGTAAGGTAAATTTCGGTTCTAAATTTAGCAATAAAACTATAAACAAAATTTAACATTTTAGTGCTATTTTCGTCGGACAATTGCTTTCACAGTTGCCAGCTGGAATATTCGCAAATCGATGTAATGGTGCTCGAATACTTGGATTTTCAAATACCATTAGTTCTATAATATCTGTATTAACCCCAGTTATTGTTTTTAATTTCTACACAATGGTGGTTGTAAGAATTTTACAAGGATTTTTTGCAGGAATGTTTCTGCCACTTCAAATGTCTGTAATTGCAAAATGGTCTCCAGTAAATGAAAGGGCTAAAATGACACTTTTTTCTAATACTGGATATTATTTTGCCAGTGTGGTAACTTTTTCATTATCTGGCATAATTAGCGATTATTTGGGATGGAGAAGTGTATTTTACATTTCTGGAATTGTTGGCCTAACTTGGTCTTTGTTTTGGCTGATATTTTACGATGAAACCCCTCAAAAAGATAAGAGAATAACCGAAGTTGAAAAGCAGTACATCGTTAACAGTCTTGGCAATCAAAGTAAACGAGACATTAAGATTCCTTGGTTAGCAATATTCAAATCAGTCCCATATTGGAGTATTATCGTCGCTATTTTAACACAAAGTTGGATACTTTTTGCACTAAATACACATATTCCAACGTTTTTCTCTCAAACAATGAACATTCAAACAACTAAAACTGGATTTTATTCAAGTATCCCATATTTAATTAATGGCACTGTAGCTATGATCTCTGGAATTTTATCTGATAGGCTGATATCAACAAGATATTTTACAACAGTTCAAGTACGAAAATTGTTTACGTGCGTGCCAGCATTTGTTGTAACTCTACTTTTAGTTTGCTTGAATTTTTGGATGTCCCCAGTCTTAAGCATAGTAATTTTGACTTTGGTTCTTGTGTGTTGTGCCCTAGCACAAGCAGGTTATTATGTTAATTTTGTCGATATTGCTCCACAATTTACAGGAATACTTCTGGGGATTTCTTTCACTATTGCCATTGGTTTAGGAGCTTTCTCACCAACAGTAATTGGAATGGTTGTTCAACATGGAACTGTAGAAGAGTGGAAGATTGTGTTTTAAATTTTTGCTGTTGTAAGTTTTACTGGTGGTTTAATTACTGCAGACGCTGAAGTTCAGCAATGGGCAAATATTCCAAAAGATGTTGAAAGTAATACTGTAGTTGTTAAAGAAATTGCAAAAATGTTGGACGATAACAAATATCAAACATAACTAACAAAAAAAAAATGACATCTTATCATCTTAGAGTGAAAAATTTCATTTTATTTAAGCTTGCTTGTTTTTTTTTTAATAATAAAAAATATTTGAACGATCTTTTGATTGAAATCTGATTTCATTTTGTTTTAATATTAACTTGTCAAATTCACATTATTTTTTTTATATTTTTAAATTATTTGGGTAATATGAGAAATTCGAATATCAAATCCAATGGACTGAAGTGAAACGAAAACAAGTAAATTAAGGAAAAATCAATCTCAATTATTTCCGATCAATTTTTTTTAAAATAAACTATTAGAATTTCTGCATGATGGAAAGTGTTACTTCATTATTGCCAAATAAATTGCTTTGAACTAGATTCCAGCTGATTTCCGTTTGGAATTTGATTTGAATTAAGTGAAGTCTAAAATTTTTTGTTACATTTGAAGTCAAATTAGGTGTTGAAATGTAGAAAATCAAGAGTCAAATCAAAATTGCAAGTTATTTTTAACATTATGTTCATTATGAATTTGAACTCGAAGTGTGATGTGATGTCGAGGATACAACTGTCATCGATAGTGTCAAAAATTAAAATGCAAAATATTAGAAGAACCTTCATGAAGCATACAGCATAAAAGGAAGTTGAGCTTTTAATATTAAAGATCAATTCATATTCCAGACTGTCTATGAACTCTCTCAATTTAATCTTTTATGAGTCATTTGCTTTTGTTCATGTATTTGTGTTCTTAAAAATTTTGTCCTTGTAATTTTTTAATTAAATTTGAGGCATTGAAAAAGCTACATAACACAATGTCTGCTCAAGAGGCAACTTTTACCAACATCTTTCTTTTATAGTGCATAATTTTTGTAGATTTGGTATAGTTTACAAATTAAATTTGAGACTCAAGCTATGAGTAATGCAGACATTGACCAACATTTATAATATTCAAGCTCATTCCGTTCTTTTTAATCAAAAACGATAAACGAACAAAAGCTCTAAAAGTTCAAAATTAATTTCATCTTTTTATTTATATTTGTTCATGTGTGTTGGTATGTGAATGTTTGTCATGATTGTGGCGTCTTTTAAAATATAAACATAAACATGTTGGTTTTGCTTTCATTGAAGAAGGAAAATAGCCTCAAGATATGTTAAAATATGTTTTAAATTATTTATTTTTCTTTCATGAAACGAAACGACAAACATTTTTAGTTTAATTTTTATTCTTTATTAAATCTTTACATCTGAATATTTTTCTTTCAAATTCAAATTAAGTTCTCAAATCACATAATTGATTTTCCATACAAGATAAGTGCAAATCCTTTCAACATCTTTTCAATGTCACATCATCATGTCGAAAAAAAGAAAATCACGGAAGTATACTTGAATGGGATTACAATAAGATATTAAACGTATTTTTTATGTCGTAATCCACGCTTCCTTTCTCATCTGCTCAAATCTTTATTTTTGTATCAATAACAATATTAATGCTAATAGATACGTCTTTTAAAATAATTTGTTTCACTGTAAATCGAAAAATATCACTATCTCACTTGAAGACTTGAAGTGTAATTTAAATTGACAATGATTTTAAGAAAATTGACATGTTATAAAATGTTTATGTAATGTCCATCAGATTAATTGATTAGAAACGGGTATCAAAAGCTCACCAGCAATACATTTCATTTTCCAGTGTATATTTTCTCTACAAAGTTCAAGTTAATGTTAACAAGATGACAAGAATGTCATTTTAAAGTTGAACACCCGTATTTTGCCTTTAAAAGGATCGGAAGAAATGAAAACGGATAAACATAAATTAGTCTAATTTGATTGAATTTATGTCGAAGTATTCGATTTTCTACTTTATTATTTACAAAACTTTTTTTCGTGATACAAGAACTTTACCAAAAAAATATGATCAAGGTTCAGGTCAAGAAGGAAAAGGACATTATTTTTTATTTAACGTACTTTCATTCAATGTATGAGGAAAAAAGTGGAAAGATTGAGTGAATTTAAATATTTTTTGTTGACATTAAATAGGTTAAAGATGAATGCTTCCTTTTTAAATATTTCAAGATATTCTTTTGAGTTAAATTGAAACAAAATGTAGAATTTGAGAAAATAATATAAAATTCAGTAAAAAATAAAATTAATAGAAAACAAAATTTTAGGAATCTACTCGCTTAACGGGGAGCTTTGCCGATTTTCAACTAAATCCTTCAAAATTTCACTAATAGTTTGAATCTAAAACGTATTTATAACTAATCCGCCACTCGACGTTGAAATCTTAAATTAGTTCATCGAAATTTATTATCTGAAATCACTTAGTGGATTAGGTTCTCATAATTACATATTATTACCAAGTCAACAACTTTTTCTTTTCGTATTTCGTAAAAATTGTAAAGATAAAAATAATGCCACTTCTGTATAATAATGTCTTTTTCACATGAATATCTTATTCAACTTTTGAATTATTAGTGTTGACATTATTATTTTGATTATGTTAACTTATTGAAATCTATCAGCAAAAAAATGTTTGCTTTGACCTATATTTTAAAAATTTTTAACTTGAGAAGGATGTTAATAGAGAGAGAAAAAATTGATATTAGGAAGGAAAGGGTTAAAAAATAAAATTGAATAGATTAGAAGGAATAGAATCCGATATATGTATGAAAAAATTTCTATTCAGTTACATTTTTATTTGATATTATATGTCCAAAAAAGATATATCTTCTAATATTTTTTATTAAGCCATATAAAGCCATGTTTTTTATATTTTACGAAAAAAAATATCTGAGTTTTATTATTAAATTTCAACTTAATTTGGGATTTCTCGACAATCAAAAATTTCATTTTTTTCATATCGAGGTTATTTTGTCTGTAAGGTTTAAGTTTGTTTTGAATATATATTTATAATATTTTGACTTGGTTTGTAAAATATACAAGAAAAATATTTAAAAAATGGGAAATTCTAAACACTGGGCGGCTTTGAAAATGAGACTCACTTCATGGAATAAAATTTAATTTTATTTTTAATCTATTATAAATAAACAAATGTCTAAATATATGGATTATTTTCAAATTTGGCCATTATGAAATTTTTTTGAAAAAACCGACATTTTTCATATTACGATACAATTAAATGCACTCACTTGTGCGATTTTTTAGGTAATCTTTCATTTACCACATAAAAAATAGATGAAAATTTAATCAAAAAAAATATATGAATATTGATTTTTTTTTGATACTTAAAATGAAAGAATAATAATCCAAACAAAATCCCATATTTTATTCAAAAGAATGTGTTTGAACATGAAAATATTTGGATGTAGGTTGTTGTTTGCAGTTTATTTAGGATATTCAACGGTTTGAACAATTTTCTTTATTACAATAGCCAACTAAGTAGTCTTTGAATAAACGATAAAAGTTTTCAACATTCAATTTAAATGAAAATGCCTGGTTAATATAAATAATAAATTTCTCTCGATGCATCAAAACCGAAATTACATACTATTTTTTTTTGTATTTTGTTTGGTAAAAATCAATAATAATTACTGTTATTACGATCAGATCATTCTCATTTCATTGTTATAATATCTGTTGTGTCGAATTTCATTCAAAATATTTCCGCATAAACCTACCATTATATTTTATTATTATTTTCTTTTGTTACCGAAACCAAATGTTTTCTTTCATGATATAATATAAATGTTTTATTGAGAAGAATGTGAAGGTTATTAGGTAAATATATTATCGTGATCACCATATAAAAAAATAGTGTTCCTTGAATATCTACTAAAGTGTGAATAATATTAGACATAACAAGTAAGTCGGGAACAGAACTACACTAGCAGGCATTTAAACGATTTGTTTACTTGGAACAAGTCAAAATATACAGAAATACACAAAAGTACACGTAAATCTCAGTAGCATATGTTGTAATAAATATAAAAATTCTCGTATTTTCTCTCTACTTCTATTAAACTAGATATTTATCAATTTTTTTATTTCTCTCCATGGAAAAAAATACATTGTTCTCTTAATTCAGATAAAGGATTGATTTTATTTGATTTGATAAATTTTATGTGTGTGACCTATTTGTGAATAAAGAGAACTTGAAAATAATGCTTAAAAATAAGAATATTCGAAATTTGTAAGGTTTAAATATATTTTTGAAATTATTAATAATGCTTTAAAAAAAGTAAAAAAACTTTCTTAACATTAAATCGAAAAATGTATAAATCAGCAATAAAAATAAATAAATTCAATTCAGGAAATCTTTTTTATTACAAATGCGGGAATTAATATTAAATTAATATCAGTTTATCGATTTTTAAGTTTGATACATCGCTTTTTTTATGTTAAAAACATTGAAATAGACAGAATAAGATAATGGTGATGACTTGTTGCTTGTGAAAAATTTATGAGCAAGCTGTTTCTAATATGTGTTTTATTGAATGATTTATTGTTAAAAATATGTTGAATTTTTGTATAAATGTATTATTTTGTTTAAATCAAAATTTGAAAAATAATCAAAAACGACATAAATATTTAAAATCCAAAACTTGCGGAGACTCGAAACTTCTCAAACCTAAGAAATCACAAAAGAAAACTCAGGAAACATAAAAAAAAAACAGCAATAAAATATAAAAACAAGAATTTTTTAAATGCTCTAAATTTTTCAAAATCATCCACTATTTTTAACAAAAAATTAAAATATCTTTCTTCAAGTCAGTTTGATTTCATTGCCTTATTTTTTATTAAACACTCCATTTATAATTTTTTCTAAGAATTAAAGGCACTCTATCAAAATTATTACCAAAGTATCAGGTTTAAAAACAGTCCATAATTATATAGCAAATAAAAAGGAAATATCCTTATTTTGTTTCCAATTATACAACAAATTAGTGTAATATACGTGTTTTTTTTCTTCTTTCACTCATTTTTCATCAAATAATATATAGGCATTTCATTATATGTTAATTAAATTAACATAATGATTATTATAAACTAATTTTAGCTCCTCTTAATTTAATGGTATCAAATAAGGTGAGGAAATTTTTTTTGAAATACTAAAAAAGTTACGTTAATCATTATTTTGTTTTTAAAGGAGACAAACAAAAACCAGTACCTTTTTTCCATGAAATTGAAAAAGATACTTTTAAATATTCAAACTTTAATTTAAGGACAAAAAAATGAAAACGTAAAAAGTTTAAGTATTCTTTCCTTTTAACATTGACCTACTTTGTATTTATAGCACTTATTTGTTATGTACCCCACGCAAAATGCTCTTCATTTCACAAAATAACACTTTTTATAATAGTCTTCACTTTTTTTTACGATGATATATCTTTAAAAACGTACAAAACACGGCACAGTATTCATTCGATTTCGGTATGATATGATAAGACAATCTACTAGAAAAAAATTACAAATATTAACTATACATGGCAAAACACAAAAAATATTCATTATTCATCATCATCATTTTTTTACATTCATCCATTCTATCTTTTCAGATTATATGAGTATTTTTTGTAGCCTTTTAATTGAACGAGATTTTTACCTTTTTTCCTCCTTCTTTCTGTTAAGTAACAAACTTGTAACAAAAAAATACTAGAGATTTAAAATTAAAAATAAGCTTTATTACACATTTTTTGCATGAAAAGAGTAAAAACAGAAGCATATTTACTTGTAACTAGTCAAAGTTTGTTTAGTCATGTTACATGTCTTACGAATGTATAAAATTAGGATCGTTAAAATTTTTAGAATAAAAATAAATTGGGATGAAATAAAATATGATCATTTCCTTGTCTTGGAAAGTATTTTTTAAATTTATTTAAGTCAAAGTCATGACACTCTAATTTCCCATCAGAGTCTCTGGAAGGTTGAATTTGTAAGTAAAAAAAATGATGAAAATGAAAACTTAGTTTAACAAGCAGTGAAATTACAAAATATTATATTTCTGTGGTTAAGTAAAATTTTACTTAACGACATTGCTTGACGTTGGCATTTAACTTTATTGATATTGTCATTAAATTCTAGTTTTGTTATTCATTACATGAAGAATTTTATTTGATTCGATGCTTACTTGAACACATTTTGTTTTTTGTAATAATAATTATGGTTTGATTAAAATTTATATTCATTACGATTTTTTCAATGACATGAGTTTTAAAAAAACGTTTACTTTATAATTTTCTACCACGCTAGGCATAAAATTTGTTTATCCTTGCTGTGTTTCATATTCAATATAGATACAAGAAAGCACAAAATAAATTCACTGACTTTTCATTTTGCTTTATAATGCAACAAGCTTCAGAAGTTTTATGTAATTTTATGTTAAAAATTAATGTTCATAAAAAAAGTGTTTACATTTAATTAGCGAGTTTTTTTTCTCTGTTAGTATTTTTTCCATGTATTTAAATAAATTAAAATCGCTTAGAGACACATTTTTCTTAATGTTATAAAACATGATGGTGAAATAAAAAAAGTTGAGTCAACGTGAATTTCAAATAAAAGTTATTGGCATCATTATCACGAATCAGTGAGAACAGATTTGTCGTTTATTTTTAAGTTCAGACAGAATGTTATATGTGCTATTCAAAAGGAATTTTGAGTACTTTTTGAAAGGAAAATGCACAAATATGAATATTTTGTATCGCGTCAAGATGTAAGAAATAAAAAGCTACCAAAAAACATCCTAAAATGTACTTTTACGGGTCTAATTCAAGTCACATTTTACTTTGTCTGTTTAAAGTAGCTCTTTCATTCATGTTTTCCTAGAAAACATTTCTGTGTATTTAATTTTGAAACTTTTCTTCCAATGTATTAAAAAAAACCATTTAAAAAGTATTAAAGTGCATTTTTAACTTTTATGAAAAATGAATAATAAAATAAATATAAAAAAATAGAATTCAAATATAATAACTCAAATTCGCTTTTTAAATTGATAACACCTTTAAATTTTTAGTTGTTTTGAAAAAGTTTTTTACTTATTTTTTAGTGTATAAAATTTACTTTTCATTTTTAGAATAGAATGAAGTTTTATTTGAATACTTTCTTTCTCATTTAGTCTTTTAACACTCCAATTTTTCGCCGTTATTTTTCATATATTTGGGAAAAAATTTATATTCTTATATATTCGGTTTTCCACCCTTCTTTGCTTAGCTCTTGGAAATCTATAAATTCAAAACTTGAATACAAAATCTATTGAATAAAATTAAAAAAAAATATTAAAACTTTTAGATGTCATCAAAATATTATTTTAAGGAAATGTGCTCTATTTATCTCTTAAACTTTTCCTTTCTATTTTAATGTATTAAATATGCAGAAACAATATTAAAATGCATCCTTTTGATTTTCTTAACATATTTCTCTCCTGAATTTGTTCGTGAATTACAAATAAAATTTTAAACATTAAAAAGAAAAAATTCTTAGTAAAAATGATTTAGCAAACCCATTTAAATCTAGTGTCATATTAGAAAAACATGATAATACTTGATCTAATCTTTATCAAATTAAATAACTTTTGTAACATACTCTTAACATTCATGATAATATTTAAAGAAAAGAAGGATAGGAAAAATAAATAGACCGAGTATCATTAAATTTATTAAATAAGTGGTGTTTAATTAATTTCTTGTTAGATTTAAGAATGAATGACAACACAGTTTGAGTTTGATTAAATTTAAACCTTATTTCTACCTTTTTCTTCTTCATCATTACCATTATTATATTTATTTTACATATAGATAGTAAAATGTGAAATGTATAATTTTACAATGTGTAATGATAGAAAACTCACATGAAAGACAATATTTTACCTCCATTTAATTAAGCATTTCTTGAGAGTACACCAAGTTAAGAGGAAAGATTGAGTGGAACCACACTAAGTATGCTAATTATCACTGTCATTAATTGTCGTGATCAAATAAATAGTTTGAATATATTTTGAAAAGCACGTGTATTAAATTTGATTTTAAGTGAAAATTATATTGTTTGCGGTTAGTTAAGTACTGAATTTATTACAAAAAATTAAATTTATTTGAAAAACTTTTTAATAAACAACTATTAAATTGGAAATGATACATTTCAGGCCAATCGCTTGTAAGTAGTTTGATAAAAAATTGATTTGGAATGAAACATTTAAATTTGTGTTTTAAATTGTTTTTTTTTATGTGGCCACATTAGAATTGAGTTAAACACATAATTGGACATGTTATACTTGTTTTCTGCAAATTGGGACTCATTGATCAACAAATCGGGGTTTGGTTTAAAATTTAACATCGAAAATCTCGTCCTTCCCTACACAGATGATATGTTATTCATTAACTTATCGTGTAGTTAAATTTGAAAAAAATTAATTTATAAAAAATTTATAATTACATATAATTTAATTACGAGTCTCACAGGTAAATTTTTATTTATATAAAATTAAACAATTTTTTAAATATTTTTTTCAAAAAATAATCAGAATAATAAAAATAATATGCACAATTATGATTGTTATTTTAATTTTGGTGTAAACAGACAAAATGAAAAAGATATTTTAATTATTAATTAATAAAAAATTATGCTACATCAACAAATTTGTTAAGCACATACATGTATGAACCAAAATATAATGTTATTTAAAATTACATTAAAAAGATGAAAATCGATAACTCATGGAGACGTCTGGTATTGTATTGTTTTAATAAAAGTTGCTAACCTTGAAAATGTGAAATAAATGATTGAAATTACAATTTCAAATATGACTTATATAGTTAATGCTTGAGTTTTTAATTAAAATTATTCCATGGAACACAAAAATTTGCATTTTATGGTATCATGTATAACAATATTACGTTCAAATCCTTTCCCAGAAAAACCTATAGGATAACATTATTTGATTAAATTTAATGTAGTTAAACCAAATGAATAAAATATTAATTAACATTTCTAGGACAATATTAAAATGTTATTTACGCATAATTGTTTTATTGAATTGATTTAATCAATAATCGATTTAGTAAAATAGAAAAAGCATAGTCCAAATTAAAGCACCAAACATAATTTCACATTTAATGAGATCACAGTCAGATTCATTTATTTATGCAACACGCTATGACACTTAATGTTAGAGGATTGGCATTGCAGAACTAACAATGAAAAGTCATGACATTTATTTGATAGGATACAACTTTGTTTTTTTGTTCTTTCTATATTACACTGCTTGCTGTTTCCCTATAAAATTACAACTAATTTTTGTAGGTACTACACATATAGTAGTAATGTGCTGTTATCTGGACATCTAATCAAATAAAGTGGTTTTTTATGCTACAAATAATTTTTTCTTCTTTTATCGGGATCAAATTGCTGAGTAATCAAAATATTTTACATTTAATCGTTTATTTAGCAACATACTTTGATTTCATGTTATTTTTTTTTTGTAAATCAATGGAATTATAGTCTTATGGGAGTATTGAAGGAAAAGTGAGCACGCTATTTGATATGATTTTTTTTTGATTTTTTAAATATATTGAATAAAAGCTGAAAGCTCGATTAAATATTGACATCTACAAGTGCGAATATTTCACAAAACAGTATAGTACAATTTTTTAAAGCAATATTTTTTTACCATGTGAATAGAAACGATAAAAATTATTTCTGCGTTTGAAAATATATAAACATAGCAAATACCGCACACATAAAAATGCATTTTTATTCTGGTCTTTAGTCACAGTTTATGCTACTTCTTATTTAGTTTTATTATCATTGTTTGCTATTTTTTTCATATTATATTTTTATGTTTTTTTTAAATTAAATTAGAATTTTAAATTAAAATAATACAAAAGATAAGGTTACGTTTTTTCAGTGTATTAAATATAAGACTCATTTTCAGGATATGTGGATTTTATTATGAAACAAACAAAATAATAGGACTTTAATATTTCGTGACACAATTCAAGTGAGTATGAGATATTTTTTTAAATTTAAGTGAAAGCATTCATTTTTAATATATAAGTAAATATATAAGAAAAAATAATTTTATGTAAAGGACTTATGTTTATTAAAAAAATTCAATTTAAGGTGTTGTTTGTCTCATGTCATTTTTTTATCCTTTTATTGTGTGAAGTTTTTTTGGGGGAAAATGATTCATTTTTTATTAAAATTTTTCGAGCTTTGTGAGGCAAGATAAATAAAATCAACTTTTTTTTTGTTTTAAAAGGACCAATAAAACTCAACAAGTGACCTTAAAATTTTTTTCATGGAAGGAAAAATTCAGGTAAACAAATTTTTGATGTGGAATGATCTATGGAATGATTCAATAAGGGAATTTGAGGTACCTGAAATTGAAGAAAAAGTAAGCAAAAGTAAAGAAAAAGAAACGACGAAGAGAAAAAGGAGGAGAGAGAGAGTAAACGAGAGAGAGGCGGGAAAAAATAAATTGAATTAAATTTTTTGGTTAAATTTCATTACTGTCCACAAATGAGAAAATTCTCTCTTTCTTTTTTAATACGACAAAGTCTTTTCACAAAAATAAAAAAAAACAAATGAAAAGACCTTTGATAAAGCGATTTAATTTTTTGTCTAACAAAACAAAAATGAACACAGAACAAAGCGTGGCAAAAAATAATAGCAATTATACTTCCATCAAAATCTTGTCAAGGTTCAGGTGTCCTTTTTAAACAAATAATGATTCGTTATATTTTTTGCTCTTCTTTTTTTTTGTCTTTCACACATACATTTCCATACCATCATGTTTGAATTTTAGTTTCGTTCGTTTTTCTCTTTTCACATTTCATTTGCTGATAATCATTTGGTTTGGATTGAAAAGTAAAAGTTGAAAATATGATCATAATGATTTAATTGTGTGTGTATGTGTTTGTAAGCAAATAAGGTAAAAAACGAGCAAAATTAATGATTTGATACCACAAATTGCTCAAGTTTCGTCTATTATATTAATGTAAAAGAATAAAAGTAAGATAACGCGTTAATTGGTCAATTTTTCTTTTTAATAGTGTAGAGGTAAATATTTTTTGGAGTATATCCAAGTTTATCAAAGAAAAAAGTCATTGATTTTCCATTAGTTAATAAATTGGAAAAGTTTTGCCTTAATTTCCTCTTGACTTCTATTTTAAATTATTAAAAGGAATGAAATTTTCTTCCTATAAAATTTGACATTCTCACCTTAGCTTAAATTATAAGTATAATTTAAAAAAAAATGTATTAAATTTCATTATTTTGTGATATGTCATCAAAGTAACAAATTTCTTTTAATTTTTTTTTCATTTAACAGTCAAGTGCCATAAACTGATGTCAATAAGCGTCTCTCGTTTCAAAAACAACTTCATCATAATTTTAAGACATTTTTTCGTCATCAATGTTTCATTTTTCAGATAAAGAAAAGGAACGTTAAGTGGTGTGACAGTTTACTTTTATCATAAGCGTACTGAAAACAACAAAAAAGATTCTAAGCTGTTAAACGTGTCAATAAGAGGTGTTACAACTTTAAACAACGGTTTTTTTTTTATTTCATTTATTCAATTTGTTTTTTTAAATGGTGTTCAATTCAATTTTATTTTTCGTTTTATAAGCTGCAAAAATATAAAATCGTTGGAAGTGATTTAAAAAAATGACTATCAGAGCTTTTTACAGCATTTTTTACGTTTTTTGAGGGACAATTTTAGAACGGTATTCCAAAACTTTATTTTGTTCTGTTTAACTTTCAAAAAGCTTTTTTCATTAAATCTTATATTCTCAAACGAAGGATTTCGAATAAGATCGTCTGAGTCGTATCAATTTACCCTTTAATTTCCTCTTTTTGGGACTCAACTTAAAAAAATGAAATATTTTCGTTTTTAACTTATAAGTTTGGTATAAATTTATTGCTATAATCATTCATCGCATCACTGATTTATTTTCACATTGATTCCATTTCCCCAGAAATTTCTCATCATCACAATTATCGGATTTCGATTTTGCTTACTTCTGATAACAGATCCAAATAAAACTTTTGTAATAATAATAATACTAATATTTTAACATTTAGTACCAAAAAAACCAAAACCACGTTTAATAAATAGTCTGGAAAATATTTATTTCATTGTGATGTAAAAAGAAGCATAATGTCAGAAGATGGCAAAAGTTTACAAGTTTCTATCCTGATGAACGACTTTCTGTTATGAATATATATTTTTATTCTTCTAAATGTCTGTTTGTTTCGTATATAATTTAAAATTTACTTTGCGATTATTTATGCATGATGATAAACGAGAATTATATGTTCAGTTATTACAAATAACAAAATAAGATGAACTATAAACTATAAGAAGTGGGCAGAATATTTGTTATTGTAAAATAAAAATAACTTGTCTTGTCTTGTCTTGTTCTGCGCTTAATAGTTTAAGGGTTTGTATAACATATTTAACGAAAAAATAAATTTATTTGACTTTTTTTTTGGAATCGGGAGAAAAAATGAACTATGTTGCCTAAAACGGAAAAAATATTCGTATTATATTTATTTGATATTGTCGCTTCCAAATCCAAAATCCATAGGAAAAATAAATTACTTCTATGTATGCGAAGTAAATCACTGCAATTGCTGATAGTTCAGCCAAATTTTTAACAGGTGAAAGAGTCTTTCAGAAAGACAAATTACACCATGTGGATTTCATTGAAGAAAAATTTCAAGTAAAGAAGCACTTATGGATCCGAAAAAATAACCAACTTACAAACCAACTTGATTTACCATTCCGAATGGAAAAGATTTTAAGGCCTACACTCTAAGTTGAAAACGTCCCGCAGTACAAATTGATTTGGTCGGCAGACAGAGATCTTTGATTAACGCTTACAGGGCGCTTGATAAATGCAATTTTTAACGCATTTCCTGTTAATTTGAATAAACATTTCGAACATTTCGGACACTTTTTTAGTTTGCGCATATTATGCGGGGTTGTTTGCGGGGCGTTTTCAACTTACATATACATACATATTTATTTTCTCGTCTTCATTACTTATCAAGTTCAACTAAAACTTACTTTTTTTGATATGAAAAATTTCTCACGCACTTAAATCAATATCTCATTTTAAAATCTTGAATAAAAAATGACTTAAATTATTTCACACACCATAACGATGCTTACACACACTTTTCATTTACATCCATACACTATTTAACCAACAAACAAAGGCTATGATTATCAGCTGCCAGATGATTGAAACCTTCCTGTGTGTATCCATTTGTGTGTATATTAATAATTTGTAACACAGATAACCAGACATTTGAAAAGCAAAATATACGGGCTAACATATCATAATGCAACAAGTAACTCACTGAAACCGAATTTTCGAGCATGCGTATTATACTAGAATCAATTGGAACAAACTACCTGCCGACGAGAATATTATAAATTTTAAGGGGTTTTTTTCTTTTATATATTTACGTCACAAATAAATATTTTCTGCAGTCTCTCGTAGTTTCTAGAATTTATAGTTTTAAAAATCATGACATTTAAATAAGTACCTGCTTATGAACCACAACATTTATTGATGACGCTCCTTTTTAGAATAAAAAGGACAAAAGTTTAATTTTCTTCTATATTTTTCTGCAGGTTAAATTTTTATATTTTTAATTTATTTTTTTTTTAATTCTTATAACCGACTTTGAAATGTTTAAAATTGTATTTTGATCTTCATGCACGTCCTTCTTTTCTGGAATGAAAAAGAGGGTAAACATTTTTAATCACTGCTTATTTTACAATAAATTGATTTTATTTTCAAATAATGACGGACAATAGCTTCACACATTTCAATTAAATTACCATAGTTCCATATGAAAGAAAAGATAAGTTATTCAAATGTATTTCTGTCTAATAATAATTAATAATTTATTCTCGATCTTGTTTATTTTGTTGCATACTATGAATAATATTCTATTCCAATGCATATTGTAATATTAAATAAACATATTTGATAATGGTTTGGAGGTTTGTAACAACATAATGACGGTTGAATAATGTTTAATGCAACATGTGCCACTGTGTGTCTGTATAGGGAATTTATCTAGGGAAATTCATGTTATATTTTATTAAGAGTATTTTAATGATCTAATAATGTAATAGATTAAATATGCAGTGAAATCATGTAAATATAGTCTATGATTTTAATGGACCGTAAATAAATTATGTTTTTCTGTTTTGTTTCAAACAAAATGTGTTTTGGTTTTCTGCTATTATCTTATTTTTGCATCATTATTGTTATCTAAATTCTAGTGAAATTATTTCAATTTAGAAACTTCAAATTATAAATTAATTTCACTTAAATTGTTTTGGAATGAAAATAAACTACAACTATCAAACACATATTTTACAATAAAAAGTTTTTCATATTCCTATTAGCATTTTTGGGAATTTCGAATCGTTTCCACCTATTTTATTTTAACATGTTGTTACTTAAATAACATGAGAAAACGACTTTTTTCATAGAAAATCAAAATTACAATTAAAGTTATAAATAAAAACTAGTAAAAGCCCAAAGAAAGACATTCTTAAATATTGTAAAATATTTATTTTTTTTTTTGCATAAAAAATATTTATTTTCATCTAAGTCCCCACAGTACCAGTACCAGTGATAAACATAAGCTCAACAACTAACCGCATATCTAACCCAGAAGTGTAACCAAATCTTTTTTATACGCAGACTGAAAGTCATTCAAAACTTCGTAGTGGAAAATAAGTTATTTTTTATTGCTGAAAGCAAACAATTGAAAATAGTATGCCAACTGTTTTTTAACTTCTTCTGTTATTATAAAGTAACATGCAAGTGCAAGTTCTACAAGCGTATAGTAATCTAGGATGAAGCTAATTATTATACTTATGTTTACAGTAATTCAGATACAACTTGTTATAAGAATTTTTAAACTATGTTGTTTTGTTTATTTTTTTTATTAACATTAAAAGATCGTGAAACAACTTTTTTTGAATACATTAACATTTTGCACTTAATAGCAAAAAATTTAGGTAAAAATTGTTTCTTTTTGCATTAGGCTAATTTTTTTAGTAACAAGTTATTTCGATTTTTTTAACTTAAAAATAACGAATGATTTTGATGCTCTTTTTTTCATTCAAAGTCTCATATGAAAAATTTTACTGAAAAAATGAATGTTTTTATTGGAAAAATTATTAACTTAATAAAATGTGTTGACTAGAATGACTTGTGAATTTGAATCAACTTGCATTCAATTCATATTTTTATTTATTTGGTCGGTTTTCCACATTTTGTTCAAAGAGTTCAATACAAAACGTGATTTGATAATAGTGAATAACATGTTTTTTTCTGGTGGCTTGTTAAAGTAGTGTTTTGGATTTTTTTTGTATCAAAATATTTGACTCGACTGATGATGTGTGTTTTTTTTCGTTTTATATTGAATTTTGGTGAAAATTTTATTTTAGTTTAAGTCCATTGTTCTTCGATTTGAACATGATACAATCATTATGGATACTCTATCTTTCTGTCTGTGTGCGAGTCTGTATCTGTTTTCAATTTTTTTTCATTTTAATAACAAAAATTTAGTCAAATTCAAAAAAAAAATAAAAATCAAAAAGGAAATTAGGTCTTTATTCAAATGTATAACTTCACATGAATTTCACTTGGTTTTGCATCTTTTACGTGCTTTAACCATAAAGAACAAAACTCTTTATTTGACAGTTAATTAAAAATAAATTAATTAATATTCCCTTTAGTTCAAATATTTCGGTTTTTATTGCTTAGAACTTCATTCCAAAAATCATTCTATAAATTTCATAAACAGGGTATTTACTTTTATAACACCGGTGCAAAATAAATATAGAATAACATTTAAAACAAACAAACAATTCACATATTATCATTCACAAAATTTATCATGAAATTTAGGAAATATGAATTAAGAGAGATGTACTTTATAAATCCAAACCATATTTTTAATTGTTAATCTGTTATTTTCAATTAAACTATTTCATTTTATTAGAAAATATGAAATCATACAAGTCGATAAAAAACCGAGATAAGATAAATTGCAATTATAATCCTCGTTGTAAACTAAGGATTTTAAGTATTAAAGTTATATTTAAAATTTCATAAGCTTGCATCTTCTCAGAGACCGATATTTAAGTTGATAATTATTTTCTATTCTATCATTTGGCTTTAAATGGAGAGCAGATAAGACATATTTAAAATATCAAGAGCAGTTTGTTCGAAATCACTGAGGAACAATGGCTTTATATTTTCGATAATTCTCTTAAGAAAGAAACAATCAAATTTATATTTAACTTGAGCTTATGAGAATTGAATTTTTTTACTGTCAAAGTTTTAAGTAATAATTAAATATATCACATTTATTTCGGCCATTTAATTGTTTAGTTTATAAATTGAATTATCTACGAAAGTACACTATGACATAAACTATATACATCAATTTATATACTTTAAAGTTACACACACAACAAAATCATCGTCATTCTGACCATTAACAAGATAATAAATTGAATAATGGAGCCCCTAATAGATTGTTTTAATGGTTTTACATTCTTAACTCTATAACCTCCTGATATCATCCTGCTTATCAGAGAGCCATGTTGTTGAATTTTCTCTCAAAAAACTCCCTGGTTAATCTTCAAATGGGAAATAATAAAAAAATTAAAAATAACTAAATAATGGAGATGACTGTTTTCTTACAAATATTTTACCTCAAATTTTAATTTGACTTAAATCCAATTCAAGGACATTTAATTTCACATCAAATGTATTAAAAGCTGTTAAATAATGAATTACCTATCAAATATTCTCTTTACTTATAGATAAAATGTTATTTAATTTGATGCTTTTCTGACCTTTTTTTAATGAAAATAAAAAAAAATAAAATTTGAGTGAAAAATATCTATTTAAAGCTGTTTTATTTATTATTTTTCATCATTATGCGAAGTCAAACATAAACTTAAAAAGCAACATCTTTCAAATTAAATCAAACATGAAAATTATTCATACATTGATGCTCTTCAGTAACTTTTTTTATGGATACACTTAATCTAATTCATTTTGGCCAAAATCGATAGCAATATGTGTTTAAATTTCAAGCTATATTAATTGAACTAGATAGATATCTTCATGAATTTTATCTTTATTTTCTGGCGATTAACTTAATTATATTTAAATGGAATAACATGGGTCGTTACTGATGTGAAATGATCTGTAAATTATTTATTGGATCGTAACATGTTGCCATTATGATGAAGATAAGATCTGACAAAATGATGTATATTTGTATTTATATTTAAAGTGGTTTTGTCGTGTCACATAAAAATTTGATCAAATAATGGAAACGCCTGGTACTTTTAACAATTTTCACATACATTCCATTCCAATTTCTTAAATTTATAATACTTTAAAATAAATTACATGGAATAAAATACACAATCAAAAGCAACAAGTTGTGTCAAAAAGTCATGCACAATTTATCGTCACACCAGGCTACAAAGTTATTTGTTGTTATAAAATTTCCTTTTCCTTTACAATGTTTTATTTTACATGTAAAATAAAAAAGATGATAACATGCTTTTCATTTGGACAAAGATACCAAGTAGATGTCACGTTTGTTTTTAGTGTATTCCATTATCGTATTCATTTTTATTATTATTTTTTTTTAACTGCGTAAGCAGATTATATTTGACAGCTTATTTTGTATACATACCCATACGGAAACTTTTAAAATTCTGTACGTAAATAAAGATTGTCAAACTTTCACTTGCGTAACCAGTAAGAATAAGAAAATCCTTCAACAAGTTCAAAGACAAAAATAAAAAGCATCTTCTATTGTTGACAATAAGAGATTATTATTTTTAACGACAATTACAAAATGCTTAGCATGATAAATAATGTAAAATACAATAAAATCCGCTGTGCAACGCAGTTTTAGCACATTTTATTTTATTTTATGATGATGAAAAAAAGTTTTATTATTTCTTTCAGTATTTTCATTTTATGTTAAGACGATATATTCTGCTCTTCTTTTCACCATGACTAAATATGAAATCAAGGAAAGTAATAGCGGCAGGTGGATTTAATATGTGCATGAAAAATAATAGTACTAGTTCTTTAATGGAAGTCTTAATTTGATTTCCTGAGGGATATAAGAGATTTTTGCAATTTCATACTATTTACTCTTTTTTTTATTAGAATGAAGAAATCTACAATGTTGATATGTAACATCATCGTAAATAAGATAGTGATGATAATGCTTCAAATAGGTATTAGAATGTCGTTTTATATTCTCGGCGTCTCATGATTTAAATATTTAATAATCTCGAGAGGTTAGTTTACATTCGAACGTAATGTATGGAAAGTAACAAATTATTCATTTAGATTTTTAAAATAGAAATAACATAATAAATTCAAGCAAGAACTGGGGACAATGAGAAGAAATGGCATTGAACTCCAGACCGAGAGGAATTTCGAAATTTAATACAATGCTTTATTTCTTTAGAGCTAAGAAGACACTTATCCCTCGTAAGGGAGTGATAGAGAAAAAGAAAGAGAGATAGAGAAACAAATAACTAAATGAAAGGAAAAGAAAGAAGAAGAGAGTCAAAAGAAATTAAGAAAAAAAAGAGAAAGAGAGAGAGCAATAAATATTAGAGCCTTTTCTCATTTTCAAACGTTTTTTTCAAACTCTACAGAGTCCAATTTTTGAGCCTGACCTTAAAGGTTATTTCTAATGTAGTCTTAAACCCAACTCAAAAAGATCTCAGTGACGAATCCTCTTGAACTGATTCCTAAAAAATTGGATTTACCCCTTAAGGTCGTAATATTATGACAAATTCAAATTATGTTATAATGAAAAAAATAGTCAATTGAATGATATTTGCTCATTTTCAACATCATCAGTTTCAAACAAACATCGTTTTCATCGTTTTTTACAACAAAGATACCATGAAAAATATCTTTTCTCTTGAATTATTTGCTCGTTTTTCTGCCTCTAAGGCAATCAAATACAACAACTTTGAAATTTTATATATAATATATTTTTAAAATGTAGATTGTTAAAAATGCATTTCTATTTTATTTTTCTTTCATTTTTTATTAGGATTCTATTTTCTATGGATGATGTATGTTAACATATCTTGATGCATAAAAAAGAGAAAATGTATTTGAAGAAAACTTCTGTGTATAGTTGAAAGATAAAAAAGTTTTCTTCTTTTTATTATTGATTGTATACGAAACTAGTTTATTATTTTTTTGTCTTGTACATCCATAGACAAGCGGTAACGTAATAAAATTATGTATATTAAATGATAAATCAATTTATATATTTTATATAGCTTGGAGTGTTATGATAAAAAAACAGGGTGTGGTAATGTTAAAATACTTAAACCAAATCATCAACATGAACGACCTGTGTGAAAAGGAAGTTATTTAAGTATTTTTTTTGTAGATTTCCAACTTAACTTAATACCTTACCATTTTTGAAGTAAGGATGAATGTGGAAAAAGAATGTAGATGAGAAAAAAATGAGGGTGAAGTTGGCACTGATTCTATTTACAATACAGCCACTCATATGTGAGATTTACTGTAAAAACATATAAAAGAAATATAAGTGAAGAATGTGGAGAACTTCACTTTCACTATGAAAAAAATAAAGGAATTCATCATCATTGATCGAGAAAATATGTTTTTCTTTGAATATTATCGATCTTTTAAGTTATTTTGAATTTCAAATACTTTTTTAACTTCCATTAGTTCACTTTTTATTCATATCACACTAGTTTACTCAACTTAACTCTATATGATTCTATTTGATTTGAACTTTTTCCTATATATGATGTCAAAAAGTAGGTTTTCTTCAATTCACTTCAAATCATCTCGTAAACATGTTTCACCATGGAAAAGGGTTTTGACTAACAGATTTATTTACATTTCATTAACCCTTTTGTATGTGTTCAAACTTATAATACTATATAAATACTTGTAATTCTTATTATGAAATATGTTAATAGAAATAGATAAAAAGTCATAAGGGAATTTGAATGTTCGTATCATATCTAGCTAAATTTTAGAATAAATATCAATTATAATAAGGGCTTTCAACATTTTTCCTAGATAGGTTTTTTATTAGTTTGCTATGAAATTAAGAGATATGAAGATATTGGGATATTCAATGTAACAGATTGTTGTAAAAAGTTATGATAAAGTTAAATTCTTTGGAACACAATATGGGAATTTACCAAAACTGATCAAAACAAAAAGTATCTAAATTGCATTATTTATTTGTTAACAAAAAGAAAAAAAATATGATCGTGACTTCAACATTATTCATAAGTAAAAACAGAAATTTCTGATCTCGTGCAGATGGACTTTCTTGGCTATTTTTTATCTACATATACTACTGCGTCTTTAAAAGAGCATATTATTTTGAAAATAAAAAAACTACCATTGCATTAACAATAAAAGATGTCGTCAATCATTTTTTTCTCGCTATTGATAACATCCAAACATGTTTATTTCTCTTAATCGTCAAATATTTTACATCCGAAATGTTTTATTTCTGAGTTCTTTACATGTTTTTTTTTCATAAACTTTTCTTGTACTTTGAGAAAATTTTTCTTCAACTTTTGAAATAAACCATGATAACACTATCGTATAGCAGCAAGAAAAACAAACATACAACAAATAAATAATCTTCCCATTTATTTTTACCAGACATCACATAAAAAATTATACGATTCAAGAACAACAACAAAAACATCATTTAGTTACTGTAGAATGTATTGCGTTTTAATAAATGAATCAATCATCGTTTCAATATAAAATGAATTGACTGGATTTTTACTATTTTTACTTTACTTTCCTGGAAAGTTTGTTCTTGATAAATATTTAAAGAAACTAACAGTGGGTGAATGAATTTTATTTCACAATGTTATCTTAATTTTCGTCTGTATTTCAGTAGTTCTTGGGATAAGTAAACATCAAAATAAATCTTCAAGTGATATGAACATAAATCGTTTTTATAATTACATGGAATGTGTATTAAACGTTAAAATTATATCACAATAAAGCAGCACAGCATAAAAACAAATTTATAATATTTGAATATAGAAAAAATTAATATACTTTAAAAATAATTTGAAGCATTGTGTTAATATGCCAGACTTCAGCTTTTGAAAAAAAAACCGAACTGAATTGCTCGATTCAAAAATAAAGTATTTTTCCGATATCTCTCAAATTTGGCATAAAATCTTTTTTGCAATATGCACTTTGTTATCAACTTTAGGTAGTCAAAATCACAAAAAAATCACAAATGTTTTTCCATTACTATTATAATATTAATTTTTTTCTTGTGTTATAAAAATGTTAATAGATATCTCATTTAAATCTCAATTGGATATTTCAAGAACATATGATAAAGGTACAATAAAAAGGAAATAACATCCTTATCTCTTATACTGACAACTTACTTTATTTTAACTAAATTATTCAAATTAACACTTCCAACTTCAACATATGTGTCATATAATAGATATTAATGTGGATACTTGCCATGACAGAGCAATATTTCAAGAAAGCAATGGTTAAATGTGATAAAAAATTTTAATAAAATATATGTATTTTTATTCGAAGTCATCTGAAGTCATTTCTTGTGTAATGGCTTTTAACGTGAAAAAAATATATGTACATTTTGTCTGAAACATGATATCAATAAATTTTTATATGATGTCCCTAATCAACACTTAAATATATGGTAATAATAATAAAATACCATGAATTGGACTGATTGAATAAATTTATCATGGATTTTATTTTTTGATTTGATATTACATATTGATTATGTATAAAAAAGAAAATACCTTCAAGGATGAATGGTTTCAAGATCCATTTAGAAGATCACTTTTTTTTTTGAAAATAAGAAAAATAATTTAAATTTACTAAAATAAAGATAATCAGTTTACCTGTTGCTTGTATCATGATTTTTTTTCATCTATTGCCATATTATTTCCTCCCATTTATAAAATAACAAAAAAAAACTTTTTCAACCGTCTCTTATATGTTACAGTCGATAAACTTCATGAGCTTTATATTGGTTTCCTTTTTTATTATCATAATCGTGTACTCTTTGCCTTTAAAATTGTTTTGTGTGTTTTATTTCATTTTTTCTCTTTCTTGGTTAGATCAAATCTATCATATGTTTTTTTTTTATGTTGCCAACATCTGGTTTAACCACACACTTATTTTTTATTATGTTATATTTTTCAATCGAATATCAAAGAAAATGTGAATCAAAAGAAGTGAACTTTCTTCGCTTTTTGCCTAAATTATATTATTTTGATTTTCAGGAAAATGAGAAACCAAATAATTTAATTAAATTAAAAAAAATACTTGAGGAGTTAAGTAAAAAGACATATTTTTGAATACTAGTCCAATAAAAAGGTATGCTTATGGAATTTTAAGAAGGGAAAATTGTGAGTGCATTTTTTTAATGTAATCACGACAAAATAATGAGATAACGATATTTTGATTTAATTTGGAAATTATAAAGGCCAAGTCTCACATTACGTAGGATCCGTAAACTTTATGATCTTTTCGAACTTTTCTCTCTTGCCCTTAATAAAAGCGTTTGTTTATTTTTAAAAAATCTTTCTAAATTTGATTTTACTGAAATATTCATTTAAATGTTATCTCTGAACTCAATAGCAGCAATAGTCCTCGAGTTTGACTCTCATACATGGTAATAAGACTCAATTCAATTGAGTGCTACCTTTTCTTTGGGTAACTCGATAAAAAGAATCTTAAATTATTTTTTCAAACATTTTTGATTCATTGGTTATTTTTATATAAATTATCCAAAGTCATCCGATTACGGTAGAAATAATAAATAAGGTAAAAAAATATCAACTTGCTGGACAGATATTAGATCTTCACCTAACCTGTATAAAAAAACCCTCTATTTTCCTAAGTTTTAAAAATAAAAAGGGATGCATATAAAAAAATAATATAGAAAAACATAAAAAGAAACAAAAACCACCGAAATTCAATTGAAAACCTTCATCTTATTGGTATTTTTGAATATTATTTGAAATTCATTTACAAAGACACGTGCCTCGAATCTGTATTTCTGTTTCTTTTAAAATTTGATACTTTTTTGGTTTACATTTTGTCTTATGAGTAAATATTAAAATACATACGAAACAAAAGTATAATATATAACCTGAAACAATAATATTTATTATTTATATTTTGTATTATTTTGAAATTTTTTGATAAATTTGTTTTCAAGAAAAATTTAGAAATTAAATTTCAAATAAAATGAACTTTGTTGGACTGACCCATATTTGAATTTCATCTTAAATTAAGCAGACGCCACATTATGACTTTGCCATTAAAGATGTTAAAGTAATAAAACAATTAAATTGTTATACGTTAACTGTAATATAATTTTTTAAAACAGAAGCTATTATAAGTAGAAGAATCGATTAAGGGGATTCTTTTTGATTTGCCATCCTAAGCGAATTTTATGAAATCGTAGAATGACAAAATAGAAATTTTGATAATTCAATCAATTCGAAATAATTTTATTGTGTCAACAACTTAAAAACAAATTAATATTATACTAATAAAATGCAGACTCATCACTATAAAAATTGAATAAAGCTATAAAAATTTTATTTGTCTGAAAATTAGTTATTTGTCTGAAAATTAGTTTTCGTAGTAAATTTATTTAAAAAAATGTAACATAGGTAAGTTATTATATTTAGATATAAGAAAAACAAAATTTAAATATTTGAGACATAAAATATTTAAGACTTTAAATAGTATTTTACCATTACTTAAAAAGGTAGAGTGTCTTGATTGCCATCTGTAATAGTGTATATTTTCATACAAAACGAATTCAAAATTATTGATTTTTGAAAAAAAATTCTTTAATTAAATATGAATTCAGAAAATATTTTCAGCAATTCAATAAAAATAAACTTTTAAAAGATAAAAATCGCATGACTTGAAAAAAAAAATGCTTTAATAATAGTAATATTTGCTTTACCCCCATTAGATTCAAACTCTTCCCTAATTTTATTGATTCATTACAGTAAATTTATGCGTCTATCTGTTCAAGTGTAAATAAATAATTCGTATCCTTCTATTATTTATATCTTTATTTTATTATTCCGTTTTCTTTCTGCATTATTTTTTTAAGAAATTGTAAAATAAAACAAATAAATGGAAGGAAAAAGATATTATCAGATAATAAGGATTTGGATTGAAAAGTATTTTACTCTTCTTCGTTAAAACTGAACATAAAAAGGGAAATCTTTTGCTTTGCTTTTACAATTATTTGGACCCTTTTCAAAATAATTTGGTTAAAATTAGCTTCTGTCCGGAACAACTCAAGATATTTGTTTGTTTTATGGTTTTTAACAATAAATTTGATAATAAAAGAATGGAAAATGATTGAATTTACAAACAAACAAAAGACATTTTGATTCTATTATTTCATTTCATAATTTTTTCATAAAAATATTTTTTGCTGCAATATTTATTAAAATTTTTACATAAAATAAGATGAAAGTTTTCGATTAATTGTTAATCTGATTCATTTAATTGGTGACAAATTAATACATTTTTTTTGAAAGACTTATCAAACCATATAATGAAATTTTAAATGAAATGATTGAAAACGATTTAGCAGTGTATATGAGATGGTAAACCGATTTTAATTTGTTTTTCCTTTTGCGTCACATCATCCACGATATTAATTAATTTATTTCATATCAATGAGTGATGATTTCAAAATTAAAACGTCATTCAAATTGAAAAAAGATTTATTTTGAGTTATAATATTTATCCTATGAATTTTATTTTAAATGAAACACATCAGCAATGAGATTACTCATCAAAATACATATACGTTGAGTAATTAAACTAAATCATGTGAAGGAAGTTTGTTTCTTTTTATCAAAACCATTAAATAAATGAAAAATCACGACAAAAAGCATATTTGAGGTTTTTTTTTATTTGAACTTTTTAATTTAAATGCAATACGGATACTCTTTTATTTTGCAATTCCTGATGTTGTGACACAAAGGTGTTAAATATAATATTATTATCAGATAGCACCATCTCGGTTTGCTGCTGTATATTTTTCTGTGAATTTTTTTAATTTAGATCATACAATTAACTAACATATTTAAAAGTAATCTTTTGAAAGGAAATTTTATTAATTTAAATGCTTTTTATCAAAAGAAAGAAATAAAGAGTAAAATTGTACGTAAGTTTATGTTAAATTTAACTTTGAGGTTGGTGATGCAATCAAACACTCTTAAGCATTGATTTTTATTTGAAAACGATTGGAAATTGAAACTGAAAGAACCTTTGAAAATTTCATTTTATGTTGCTATATTATTTGTTTGTTGACCAAATCTAAATTTTTGGAGCATTATGACCCAATTTGTTTAAGAATCCGTCAATTTCCCATCAAGGATTTTTTTTAGTAGTAATTTATAGTTTAATTATTCTAATTTATGATCATAATTGAAAGATATTTAAAATAAGATTTTTTCATACAAGTTAAGGATATCAACAACTATATTTTGATTCAATTTAAATGAAAAAATAATTCCAAAGGTGCTCATCAAATACTGAATTAGTACTTCAATTAACCAAGTCAAATGAAAACTTTTTTATTGTGTTTCTTTTTATTTTATGAATGAACCTTTTACCCTTTTAAAAGTATTTATACAGAAAAAACAACGATACAATGAAGCAAACACGAATTAAATTTAACGAAGCCTTAACGTTTTATTTTTTTTTTAATCTGTCTAAAATAATAAAATTCATTTGAACATCTGATACCAACTTATCTATTTTCACATTTACAACAAAAGAATTGGAAATGAAACATGAAATATGTCTGAAATTTTTTATTCAACGTGTTTAAAAAGGGTAATTTACGACTCAATAGATATGTTGTTTTGTGTTTCTTTATTTTGAGTAAATTTGGAAGAAAAATGAGATTTTGAATATGGTTAGTCGGTTCATCTTAATATTTTTTATGTACCCCATTTTATGCTCCCATTGAAAACTTAATTTTTTTCCATTGGTTTAAGGTTTGGAGTCTGAATTCCAGAAATTTTCATGCTGTTTAAATGTATGAATTAGAATCACTGATTAACAAAAGAAGAAAGCAAATAATAAAATTTTCCAGTATATTCACACTCAAATGCACTCCCTTTTATCATTCGAACATAAAAATTACCAATATTTTTTGTTATCACAGACAGACAAAGGGTAAAACAGGTATATTATAAAAAAATTATAATAAAAGCATTCTCAAAGGAGTTTAGATTGTAAAGTTTAGCAAAATTATACCACAACCTTTTTATGTGAATTTCAGAAATCAATTCAAATGTTTTAAGAAATCACATAATTTAATTGATTAATTTTTTTGGAGTAAAACTAAATTTGCTTGCTTATATCAAATGATAATTAAATACCATTAATTTGAAATGCCAGCCATAGAATGTAATATAAGATTTCAATTTCATTCGTACAAATATGATGTGATAATAACAGGTTTCAATCATTATCATATCAATTACAAAATATTCATTTGTAGAATTATATAATTTATAATTAAAATAATAATAACTTGACGAAGCTCATTTAGTAATCCATTATATTATTAATTTATTTATATTGTACAAAATACGTGTGTTAAATGTGAGTGCTAAGTGATCTTTTGCAGACAGTTATAATTTGATTTATTTAAATTTTCCTTTTTCATCAAACTACGTTTGTCTCTATTTTCCTTGATTTTAAATTATATATAAACAGTGAAATAATGATGTTGTGTGTGTTCTCTTAGATTATACTCAAGTTTTGACACAAAACAAAAATTTCTATCTAAACACTTCACTTTTCATTTTATACATTTTCACACTATATGAAATATAAATATGTAAAGTGAAGAAATTCAAAAGATTTCTTTGATGTGTCACTCTATGATTTTACAGAAAATTTTAAGACTATGATTGTATTTTATATTCAAATATTTGATTTTTTTGTATGGGAAATGTTAGGTTTAAGTAATTATTGATGTTTGTTTCACTTGTATAATTGCTATGCTGATTGTATTTATTTTGATGTCTTTATTTGTTTAGACAATTTTCATTATTACATAAAATTAGTAGTTTGATTTATTATTGATGATTTATTATATCAGTTATGGATTCTTTATTTCAAGATGATTCAAGTTAAATCTAATTAATTAATAAGAAATTTAATTAATGAGTAAGAAATATATGATAGAAAGTGAAATTGTTTGGTTGTAAAATCCAGGATCTTTTTAGGAAAAACCGGAAAATTCCGATTGAAGAATTAGGTCCAGAAAACGGAACTTCAGGAGTGGCGGAGTGGCGAAATTATCAAAATATTTCCATAACACATCTCACTCCTGATTTGAAAACCAAGTTCACGCATTTCGTTTAACTATGAACACAATTATTTTGCTTAAATCAACCATAAATTTTTTTTTGCCTGTTCTACATTATTTTTGTTCTTATTTTTATTTCTTCTTTTAACGACAAAACCACTTAAAACTTTTTCCCTTTTTTCACGTTTTTTCATGGCATTAAAATATATATACATTGAGTTAAGTAGCATGAATACCTTTTGGAAAACTAAATCGATTAAAATACGACTCGTTATATTTTGTCTCGTATACTATTTTGATGTGTTAGATAGAAAAAACTTTTAATACTTTTATATTGATATTTTGTTTTCTTTTATTAGAGAAAAAACAAGAAATTAATATTATTGTAGTAAAAAAAAGAAAAGTGAAATACAGATACAATTTTTACTACTTGTAGAATATAAAAACACGTACACTAGATGGAACGTGTCCGTATTTGATTCATAAATATGTTTAACGATTACTTAAGTTTGTTTGAAAAATACTACTCAAGTTTTTTTTTGTTGTGTATTTTTGTTAACATATTTCCGTTCTCATCCATTCACAAAACAATGCCTGAACTCAAAAATAATGTAAGAAAAATAAAAAAAAATAGAAAAAACAAAACTCAAACAAATATAATTATAAAAATGAAATAAAATGACAAGCAACAGTCTATCGTCTACAATTTTTTTTTCAATGGCGAAATTCACTTAACCGAAGCAAATAAATAACATAATAATAAAAAAATAGAATAATAAAAAAGTAACAAGACAATGAACTTGTTGTTGTTTTTCAAGAAAAATAAAAATGTGTCTCATGTGCATGATTTTCCCATAGATATCTTTATAAATGTGACAATATTCACTTTTCTATTTATGTAGAACAAACTTTTTATTATGTTAACAATAAGAAGGAAGACATAAATGTCCATTTTGGTTTGCCATGTGACTCTTATTATTGTGCTTTAGTACTGCTAGTAAATGATTATATTTTATATATAAATGTCATGAAACATGCAACACACATCAGATTTTGGATTTATTTAAACATAAAATTTGAATCAAAGTGAATTACATTAATAATAAGAATAATGAAATCAGTTTATTATTCATAGAGATTTATAAAATGAAGAATAATAATAGATCATTTTTTAAATGGAATAATTCATGAATTAAAATTCACGAGCATGAGAATTGATCGCACATTGTTCTTAGGACTCACTCAGAAAAATGAATTGAGACCTTAGAATTCTCAATTTTGTTATTTCATAACTCATGGTATGGTAGTTTTTCGTGTTATAAAGAGAAATTTTTGAAGATTATTCAATTGAAGTCAGGCTCAAGAATTGAGATCCAGAAATTTATAATAATTAAAAACTTAACATTTTCAAAATTTTCCATATTTTTCTCTCGTATTCAAATTCAAAATATCTATAGTTAAAACTACTTCAATATTCATTGAAATTTCCAGTTGATTTGTCTACATCCAATTTTTTTTTTTAATTTAAATGTTTTATTTAACATTATACTATAATACTTCATATCTCATATTATCAATATGACTAAATTAATTGGAAAATATTTTATAAAGTTGCTATAGGAGGTATAAAAGGCTTGCGAATATAAAAAGGCATAGTGATGATGAAACTCATCTAATGAAATAATTTTGTGTAAATTTTTCTTTATTTTCATAATATTATAATTATTTTTATATGAGACACAGCCTTTGAATGTATGTTATCAGGACAAAGTTTTACCTATTGTATTATTTTTTATTTGCATAACAACACAGATGATGCGAGATTGGATCATTAAAAAGAGGCTTAGGGAACTTAAAATGTTTATAAAAATTAAATAGGTTTGTGCTTGTTTGACAAGGTTTTTTTTAATAATAATTTGTTTTTTAATTCTTGTAATTTACAAAAAAATGTGAAAAGTGAGAAAAGCAACATTATAAAAACATCAGTTTTAACGCATAAACAATTAATTTGTTTATTTTATTGTTTAGTTAGAATATAGTAAAGGAAAAATTTATAAGTAAAAAGTGCAAACGGTTCACTTTATTATTTTATAAAAAAACAAATTTTGAATTTTTTTCAACAAGCTCTATGTGCTATGTGCGGTAAAAATCATATTTCCATATATCGAGAGTCAAAGTAGTTCCCCGCTAGCTATGTATTTTTTTTTTATTTAAAATTTGAAGGAATTTCTAGAAGAATTCACAATTTTTTTAAAATTAAACTGATTTTTTTTAAAAATAAATAAAGTATACATTAGAAATGAGAACACACTGATCGATTTTTGATTTATTCAATAAGTATTCGACTCAAATCTTTATATATCATATAAAGTAAGTGCATTTATGTAAGAGGTATCTAAATGAAGTTCAGTTATTTTCTCATGAATAAATTAAACCAAAAAAGAAAAGTAAGACAAGAAAAAGAATTTCAATTATCATAAATTTATATTTCCATTAAATTCGCTTTATATATAAATTTAAAAATAATAAATGAAAAGAGAAATGTGTCACATAAACTGTCACAATAGAAGTCACATGAGAGATAATTTTTATTTTTGAATTTAGCATACTAATTTAAAAAAAAAAAAAGATTCAAATTCTTAAAAGTTGAACACATTTTATTTCTGTTTCATGTTTAAATAACTTTAATGATGATGTTCTCCAACATACTTTATTTGCGATCAAAATGATGGAGATGGTGAAACACTTTTAAGGATTATTCTTGTGGTTTCTTTTATCTCTCATAACTTTTGTGATTGCATACATTTTTTTTTATTTGTTTTCTACTTTTTTTACTATTTGTGGGTTTTCCTTCATTTATCTATTTTTTTTTTGCATAACATGAAAAGTAAAAATAAAATTAAATAGAAAATCACTTACGGTTAACATGATACGACAAAATAAACACTAAAGAATTTATTAACATAAAACATACTTGTTCAAAATAATAACCATCATGATATCGTTTCAATACTTCAATCAACAACTATATTTGCTTTAAACTTTTTCAAGTGTCATTTACAATACTTTACATTGTATTTTATTAGCTTTACATTCATTATTCTGCTGTTATTCAAGTACAATAACGACAAACTTTGTTGTGATGAAAATAAGTAGAATTTAGTGTGAACGTTATGGATTTGGAATGATAAGTTTTTTCAGGGCTATAAAATTTGTAATGCAGTTGAAATTCAGATGAATTTAAATTAAATTCATTTAAGGGGGATATTAAGACAAAAAACATCTCCAGTTTTGCATCATAAAATATTCAAATTTATTTTTCATGTGAATACTTGGATAAAATTTTGAACTCATTTATTTTCATATTAAATTATAATTAATATATGAATAACAATCATGCGAAGAGAAAACACTGTCAGTTGTAAAATTTCACAAACATACATTTATTACAAGCATAACATTATTTGACATCTCCAGGCACACAAACTATAATGCACGACAGCACGTTCTGAAAAAAAAAATAAAATAAAAATTCAAAATTATTTGCTTCCTAGAATTAATTAAGAAAGTCGAGCGCATTTTAAGAGACAGAATTCCATTTTGATTTTAATGAATAGACTTAGGCGTTCTGAAGCGAAGTAGATATAGATACTGACATGTTAAAAGATAATCTCTCGAAACCGCTCAATATTATTTTATAAAACAAGAAGGAGTTCTTTTAAGCGCATTTAATGTCAATTGAAAAAAAATCGAAAATACAACAACAAAGTATAATATAAATAATGCCGATGATAAGGGAAGTTTAAATATTTGGATGAGCGACTATTATGAATATTATTTGATACGGAAATTTGAATCGATGTTAATTTAATGTTATATGAAAAAAGGGAAAGGAGAAATATGTTTTGTATTTTTAAAATACAATAACGGAATTAAAAAAAGAGGAATTTCCCAAGAAAAATTTGACAATTAATTTAAGTTTAAATTGAATGAGAAATATTGAATTTGTTTTAAAACTATAAAATATATAGAAAAACATAAGAAAATGCAAAACCCTAACCTACGCTTCAACAGACAAGCTCATATACATCTTTCCAAACAATTTGAATATATGTTTAATCAATTAATCGTTTTTTATCAAAACAATTTTTTTTCTCCGAATTATTTCTTCTTTTCATTTTCAACATTGCTCAGTTTATATTAAAACAGGAAAATACATCAACATTGAATGATATTCAACTCACAATAAATTACACAGATGTTCTTCAAACGATTGATTTGGTATCTACTTCAATACATTTTTACACTTGATATTCATTATTATTATATGTTTTAATGTAAACAAAAAAAAATTATAAATATTTTAATCGCCAGTAAATAAATATATGAAGCGTGTGTGTTTGTATGAGTAAAATCAATATATGAAATGATCAAACTATTTACTGGTCAACTATGTGAATATTTTGTGTTTTGGTGAAACAATGCATAAATATTTAGAAAATCTTAAATCAAAACATCTGATCAACATTATATCTATTATTATATTTGGTTGAGATCTGGTGATGTTTTATGTAAATGTGTGAGAATAAAGAATTTGTGCCAATGAAGACAGACAGTTAGCTTACACAAGTCAATAAATCTATAAAATAACTTGTAAACAATCAATGGATGTTACTTTAATTTATGTAAGATGAAGTTAAATATTTTTATTTGTTATTCGATAAAATCTGTTTTCATAAAGTGCAACATTGAAAATTAATGGCGTAGAGAAAAAAATGTGGAAACTGAGCATGTGAAGAATTAAAAAGCATGGTCTTTTAATTTTTCCTTACTCTATTGTTGTTTATTAAAGTTATAGATAAATTATTTTAAGGCACAAATTTAGAAAATTTAAAATACCAGACGTTTCCACTTTAATCTTAAAATACTTTTTAACATTGTCAATCATCCTTTAAAACTCGTTTTTATGAGGTGAAACATTTAGATACAAACATTAAAAGCTTTTATTGTTATTGCAACCTCTTTTTACTTCCTCGTATTTCATGTAAATTTTATTTTTTCTTTAAAAGGGTTAAGATCTGAATGAAGTTGAATTTGTTTTATGACGTTCTTTATCTGTTGTTTATTATTTTGGGAATAAAAAATGACATGTAAAGAGACATTAACTGGAAAATAGAAAGGGATGGTATACATTTACCGTTAATTTTATGGTAAAAATATTTAGAGTTTTTTAAATTTAAGAGCATTTTGAATTTTTTCTATCAAAGATGCAAACATTTTTGGTCTTGGCCGTTAGAGTTTTTCTTATGATTATTCAAAAAAATTATGATTTTATGGCATTTTAATCTACAGCACTCATTTTCAAGCCAGGAAGTCCCATTTATCACTTGACACAAATGTGTCATAAAAATACTTCATTGTGAATGAAAGACGTCTTGCAAAGGATGCGCCAACTATACAAATCAGTGAAAAAAGTGCTAAAATCTAGATTGTGGTGTAAAACAACGGACCCCTTTAACGAAGTGTATTTCCGCACACTGCAAGGAGCTTCTTTGACTAACTTTTAACTTTAACTAAACCAAATATTTCTCTTTTTAAATGAAGTAAAAAAGGGCCTACTATTTTATCAATACATACTTGATTAAGTTTATTATCATAGATTTCAGTTTTACATTCTAATCAATTTTATTCTTCCACAGCTTTAAAACTAATATTTCGTTCGAAAGGTATGCAAAATAAACGACAGAATCAAATTGAATTAAGAGCAAAAATCCATTTAAACTACCGTGATATTGAAAGAGAATCAACCTTAATTAGCAAGAATAACAAAATATTTTAATTGAATTTCCATTTCATTCATTTATTGTTATTTTGCTAAAACAAGTAAAAAAGAATTAATAGAAGAAGAAGTTTTCCAATTTATTCAAAATTCTGATCAAATATATCTTTATTTTTAAGTTGTAAATATTATTTTTCTTTGTCTAAGCTGTTGCTTTGTTGAGTTTCAAAATTAATTTCGTTCTCCTCTTCTCAAGTTTATGTATACTTCAAATTTCCAAATAAATTTTAAATGAAAAGCTGATAGCACTGAATTATATTGTAATATAATAGAGAAAATCTAAATAAAATAAAAAAAACAATATTTTTCTTTTCGTTTGTCAAATAGGTTTCAATTTATTATTTTACCACTGATTTACTTTCTATTTAATAAATCAAATTGAAGAGCAAACTTTAATTTAATATTAAATTAAAGATATCTGAAGATGAAATTCACTTACATTAAAAATATGATTAAGAATCCAAAACTTACAGTTGAGTTGATATCAGAAAGAAAAATAAGAATTAATAAGCTGAATTAATAAGCTCGAAAAAAATCATTTTAAGCGCACAATTTTTTTTTTAAATTTTTTTCAATTTTTTTTTTGAAAAAAATACGAAAACATGGGGTTTTTCAAAAAATAATAATTTTTATTGAAAAAAGTATGAGCTATAAGCCTTTTCTAATTATCAAAATCTTAGTTTTAAGAGAAAAATTCGATAAAAAAAGTAGTGCCGCAATCTAGTGCCGTACAGTGCCGCGCTGCGGCACGTTTTCTTCTAACAGTGAAAATATATTACCAAATATGAAACAAAATATTTGTGTTTTCTTTTTAATTGTCCACAGACTGAAACAGAAAAAGCTAATAAGCGAACATAAAATATGAGTTTTACTTATTTTTTTTTGTTTTAGTTTTTTATGAGATTATTATTGGTATTATTCATATTTATGATTTGACTATACTTTGACATTCTTCAAGGCAAATAAATGATTTCAGAGTGGGTTTATTGACATTTTCCTGAATAAAAAAGACATATACAGCAAAAAAATACAAAATTAAACTTTTATTTGATAAATTTAAGCTAATTTTAGACAAAAAACACAATAAAAATCTTTTAAAAGACATGAAGAAATATGAGATTCGAAGAGTAAATTCACTCCCGAACACAAGTTTTCGATCACAAATTTACAAGTTAATAGCAACAAAACCCAAATTCCATACAACTTTTATTGTTAAAGGTATTGTCTTTTTGAATATTCGAATATTAATTTTTGCTAACCTTTGGTTAATATCCCAAGAGTACCTTGCTTAGAAAATATTTAAGAAAAATGTCAATAATAATTTATTTATAAATAAAGGACGTGCCTGTATTTTATATAATAATAAGAATTACTTTTGATATTGGAACATAGCATTATTTTTATAGTCAAGCCGTACTCCTGACTTTCTATAAGATAAGATACAGGCATAAAAAGAAGAAGAACAACTAAACGAAAAAGTTGGTGAGTTGATAATAATTTGTTAGGGATTTCACAAAAGATGTGGTACATTTCGCAAAAGAATGGGTTTTTATAGTGTTCACATAATTCGAAAAAAGAAAAATTGAAATGCATTATTAAAAAGCAATTGAATTGATATTAAAGAGAACGTTTGTTTCACAGAACAAATGTAAGAAGACCGAAGAACATGCCAATGAATAGAATTTATAAATCTCTGGTGACTTATATCCTTTTTTTTTATGCTCGTTTTTGAACCAATTTTATGATGATGTTATTTTTTTCTTCTACAATGGTTTTGCGTTCACATGCAACAGTTTAAAAACTTACTTATTATTCTTGAAAATTGGCAAAAAAAAATGATGTCTTTGCACTTCAATGATACATTTTCATATCAAAAAAATAATAAAATAGTTGCTTGTTTATTTAATACAACACTAAAATGAAATTGATAATACAATGCAACAGGGTGCATTCTGAAAATGAAAAGGAGAAGTATATTTAAATTTCATTTTTTTTTTTTTTGCTTTAAAACATTATCGTTCATGTGAAATTACAAAATACTCATAAAGTAGAAAAAAATATGACCCTTCAAAATGTGTAAAAAAAAAAATTTTATACAAGGTACTGTTAATGTTAAAATTTGCTGTGAAAAAGGGATAAAGTATGTATGAGAAATATGCTTTTAAATTTTATTCAACTTTTAAGCTCAATTCCACACTTACGTTAAATCTTACAAGTGGTATTTTAAAGTGGGTTTTAGTTGAATAAGGTAAATAAATGTAAAAAAATTCTATGCTTTATTTGAACTCTTCTTATTTGTACTCGTATCTTATGCAATGTCAGTTCTGAAAATATTTAAAGTATGAAATAAGCCTGAAAAGTGGTTTCGCATTTGTTTTATCATACTTCACATTTTTTTTTAGATATAATTTTGAATTAAAAATCTTAAAATGTTTGCTTTAAAAAAATGATATTTTTCATTACACTACGATCATTTATTATCCTTAAAATTGTCATAAGTAATTTTTAACAAACCATTCATTGAATAAATTAATACAACGACAGTGATCGTGTTTTTTTTTGAAAATGCGAATGTGTTTCTCATTTGAAAACGCTTAATCTATTAACTGTATAACATTTTATAGGCAAAATGTATCAGCACCACCAACAAAATTATCAATTCAAAACAATAAACTTAAAACTTTTATAAAAAAACTCACAATATCACGTCTAATACAAAAGAGTATCCTTTTTCAAACTACTACTGTTACACTTTTTTTTTAATTTTAACTATTTAAATATAATTAAAACAAGCTTTGAAAAAAAACACGAACTTCAAAACTCAAATTTATTTTCAAACATAAAACACTAAGAAATAGAATTTTAGAAACAAGATTAAAGACTTCATCTTTTAACCAGCTGAAAAAATATCATCTATCACACGTCCTGATAAAAATAAAATGAAAAATTTATATGTTTTCTCTTTTTTTCAAGTTTCATTTTCGCATCAAAGCTTTTGAATCGAATCGAGTTAAATGATGTGCTTGACTGACTTGATTAATTGGAGTATTTGATGATTTTGAAAGGTAGATTGTGGTATAACTTTTACCAAATATTCACTTTTGTTTCAACCCTAAAAACTATTTTTAAAGTTTATGAAAATGCAAAAAAAAAAAGTTTTTGTAAATTGAATTACGATTGTGAATTATTTCATTAAGAGTTTTCGTCAACTTTTTCTATAAAAGTTTATTCAATTTTTCAGGCATTTAAATAAATTATCATGAACATATATGTCAATAGAAATTTAGAAAGTTTTATATTTTTTTTAATATTTTATCATTATAACAGTATTTTATGTTGTTCCGAAATAAAAACGAAATTTATCCTTAAGCAATTCTGGGTTTCCCAACTTGAAAAACTTCTTTTTAACATTACATTTCTTACATTTTGTTGAAAAAGATATAAATGATTTTATTTTCTCATTATTTTTATTATTATTATATTTTATTAGAAATTTAATATGAACAAAAAAAAAGGCAAAATTTAATAAAATAATTTTTGTTCATATTTTACTGAATTTTTATACAAATAAAACAAGCCAACAACACCCAATAAGAATATCATAGTGAACAAAAACATGATAATGATTTTATAAATTTCATTTTTCTCTTTTTACGTATAATTTATAGTACGAACTAATTTTTGTTTTTCTTTTTGTGACAAAAAATGAAGAAAAAAGTAATAACAGACTGATATTATTATAATAATTATGATGATGATGATGAGAGGGAAAAGACAAAGGTGCGACCATATTGTTACTGTTATAAAAGTGGTATATTTCGAGTATTTTTGAATAACTTTATAATTTATGAAGATTTCATATACATTATTTGAATAAATAACTTGATATTCTGATATAAAAAATAATTTCACAATTCATAGTAATTTTTCCAAGTTTATCCCTTACCTTTATTTGAAATAGAAAATATTTATTCATCTTCGAAATAAAATTGTGTTTATTGAAGATATTATAAAAATATTATAAAAAATAGTGAACTCAGTTTCAATAATAAACAGAAGAACCTACACAATTAGTCCGAATGAATTAAGAATAAAAATTTTTTAATTTTGAAATTTATTTATTTAATTTTCACTTGGCATGCAATAAGTTCTATTTTTATCGAACGATAAAGAAAATTATTGTTTATATTTGAATATAATTTTTTTCGAATTGAATCGTGACCACATTTAAATCTTAAATTTTTTATCATATGAATGTTCGTAAGTCAATATATAAAATTTTGATCTAAGAAATTTTTATGGTGTTTAAAACAGTACAAGTACAAATAAGTACAAGAAATTTCAGAAATTTTTTGGAAAATTCTAATTGGGGAAGAAGCCTTAAACCTACCATACAACTAGAATCATCTTCTTCCATGCAAATTATGATGATAATAATAAAAAATAAAACTTCTTCTCATTTAATTTAACACAAACACACATATTCAGAGACAGATACACAAAAACACAATGGAATATAATACAATTTTACTTAAAATGTAACAAACTGTTGCTTTTTAATACTTTTCCGTATATACTTTTATATTAATTTAATATAACAACCTAGTACTTACAAGGCAAAACAAGTAACTTGCTAGTAAAGTATAAAAATTTATTTTTTGTATACACTCTGCAAGATAATCGGATAAACCATTAAAAATGTTTTTTTTTCTTTCATAATACTGATTCACAGATTGTATGATGTTTAAGCTATGAGCAATGTAATACAATGTAATTTTTGTAGAAAAGAATAAGAGAAAAAAAACGTCCTCAATCCAATATAAATAACAACCAAATAATAACAAAAGTTAAAGAAAGAAAATGGCAACAACGCAACAGATAAAATGAGGATAAATATTTTTATTAAATTTTGTTATTTGATTTTTTGTTGTTCTCTTGATATTCTTCTTTTCTTAAATAAAGAATCAAAATTAATTACAGTGCAATATTTTACGTGTTAAACTAAATACAAAATGTGATAAATTTTTCTTCAAATTAATTAATTAATTGACATTGGTGTTCTAATCGGGTTATTCAGAGTTAAGTAGAAAATAACTTAATTAAGTGATAAATTTATACTGATGTTCTTCGCTTGTAAAAAATAATTGTAATATGGGCTATCGTAATATTTGTCTCTCTACAATTATCTAATTTTCGAAAAACATAATTTTTTTTAAAAATATTGAATTTATAATCACGGTCTGCAATTTTAGATAAGTTTTGGTTGACACGTTTCATTTTATGATCAGGATCATAAAACACTGCTCACAAAAACAAATCAAAATAAAAAATTTCTTGATTGTTACTTGTTGCATATCATTAAATATACTTGTGAAACTCGTGTCTTTTTATTTTCAATTTAAATTTCTCAATGAACCTTAAGTTGAAACAAAAAATCATTTGACATACTCCCTAGGCAAATTTTTCCACCTTTTTTTAATTTAAATGAATTCTTGATAAAATGTTTATTTGGTTAAAGATATTACAAAAATAACTTAAAGTAGGAGTAAAATTAACGTTGTCAAGAAAATTAAAGTTAAAACAAAACCTCACAGACATAGGGCTAAAACAAACAAAGGAAAAGATTAATTAAGAAAAAAAAAACAGGAAAGTGGCAGGTACTTTGTATAACAAGAAAAAAAAATAAAGATTAAATGTGAAATATAAGAATAATGTGAAAAAATTAACTTGAAGTCATTACAGCTCATTATTATTTTTTGCTTGTCTTTAAATTTCATTATCCCACTTTATTAAAATAGTAGTACGAAAATAATTACTATGTAAAATGTTATAAGGCATAAATCTCAAGCAAGTAGGCTTGAGCCAAGATTTTATTAATTGTATTGTATTTCACATTCATACAATTAAATTATAAAAAAATTGTAGTTGTTTGTATGTGGATAAAAAAAGGTTTTGCCATAGATTTTGAATCTCAATCAAAAAATTTTAATTACTTAACTCTTGACACAGAAAGTGCATGTAATGCATTTTTTTATTGTTTTCATTTAATTTTTGACCTGGGAGCCTGATTTTTGATGTCGAAACTAGTAAAAAGGAATCTCAAGAACTCTTCTTTCCAACAAAAAAACTTCGTTTTGATGGTTCATTGTAGAGCTTTAGATGGCAACCTCTGAGTAACACCAAACAAAATGTGCAAATTTTTCAAAAAAGCGGCAGTAAAAATTACTATTTTTTTCGTAGTTACTGATTCCAAGCGACCAACAAGTAGCAGTAGCACTAGCAAATGGAACAAAATAAACTTCAACACTAATTCATAAAATTTTTTTTCGACATCACTGTTACCAACTACAAAAATTAATCAAATTGATATCTATTATAATAAAAAAAAATTTCTTTAGTAAAGTGTGAGTTGATTTTCATTTAATATAATGAAGCATTGAAAGGTCAAAAATATCGTTTAGTTACCCTTAATTTATCTTTAATTAAATGTTTCAACACTTCAACACAATATTCCCGTGAATAACAAAATTAATAAATAATTATTTTTTGGATAAAAATAAAATGCACCTACCTGTAGATAGTTTTCCAATAATTTTTTATGAAATTCAATCAATATTCAAAAATTAATGATGTTCTAATATCCGTTTATTAAACTGGAATTCAATGTGTGAATATGATTATACACCTTAAAATTGAAATGTTTTTGGAATTAATTATTATTTTGAGTGGATTTTTGTCTATTAAATAATAATTATTTTTAGTTTTATCCTGAAATTCAATTAAAACAAAAAATTATTTTTGTGATTAATTGTACTTATTTTTAAACTATTATTTTTTTTTATTATGGTTTATATTCTATTAATTTTTTTCACTGTGTTTTAAGGGAAATTTCTTTTCATGTGTGTGTCTTGATTTTACAGAAATAATGTAAAGGTGATTTTGAGAATATTTTTGACTTGGATCTGAAAGAAAGTTTGCAAAATTCGATAAAGAGAAATAAAAATATTTAATGGTTGTTAAAGGAATTTTAGTCTATAAAGTCTAATTTCTGCTCAATCCCTAAGTTGTCTTGACGCTTTTGAAATTCTGAGACGTTCAAAATAGTTTACAGTGCACGAGATTTTGGTCAGACAATTATTTTTTCTCAAAAAAATTTTCAACAATCATTTTTAAGTGTCATTAGAACGATGTTATTTATGAAGGAAATATATACAGGACCATAGAGCACCCAAATTTTCTTTTTTTCGATGAATTAATAGACAAAAATTTACACTATTATTTAAAAAAAATTTAATTACTTTTTAGTTGCAAAACAGTTTTCAAATATGTAAATATTGTTTCATTTATTCATCAATATTTCAATTGTTTTAAATTATTTATCTGGATTTATATTACAAAAAAATAAATTTTCATATTAATTTTAGTGGAATTTCACTTAATATTTACTTTTAATATCATTTCATTGCTTATTTCTCAAATTATTATGATTAACTTTATCGTTCAGTTGTTCCAATTTATAAATTTATTCCAATAATAATGTTGAAGATGATCGTTTATGACCGGTTTTATAAGATGATGATGGTGCAACAAGCGAAGTTTGTAATAACACAAAGTCAAAAAGAACGCGTTTAATTAGTTTGAGGAAAACGAAACACAATGATAGGAGGAGTGCGGTAAGGAAAATTCTTTTAAATTGTGGAGCTATCATGATAATAATGTAAATTAAGCCAAAATTATGAAGAAGAGAAAAAATAACAGAATATTGAAAGAAAATATGGTAATGAATATTTTTATTTGATTTCACTTCACTTTTTCTACTTTTAATAAATTATATTTTAATTGCAATTTATTGCTAACTTTTTTTGATTACTATTTCAATTTCTTTGCGTTTATTTCAAATTTCACAATTTTTTTCTGAGGGTAAAACCTGTCATAATATTAAGAAGCATAATTCAATTGTTTTTTTCGAAATGAAATGGTAAATGAGTTGATAATAGGAAAAACAGACAAAAAAACAATTTTTTACGATTTTCCCCATTATTTTTTGACCATTTCAAAGTTTTTCTTGTTTTTTCTTTTAATTTGATCAAAAATATAAAAAAGATCAAACATTGTTTCGAAAAAAGGTTAAAGTTTCAGTAAAATTCGTCTTTAGATTTGATGAAAATACGATTTAAAACTTTACAAAAATAAACAATTTTTAAATTTTTTACAAAAATTATTAAAAATTCTTTCTTCTACGTTGGAGAACAAAATATTTATGTGTTTTGGCTTTAATTTTCCTTAAAATATTTTTTCTGTTACTATTCGGTTCTCAAATTAATTTTTTAATGCATTTAACATATTTAATATAAATTAATTATTTATATAATTTTCTTCATATATTATGTACTTCTTATACTGATATACGTTAAAATATTTTTTTTATCTAATATTTTTCGTTCTGCTTCTCCTGTATTTTTTTTATATAAAAATGAATAAATGTTATATTCAGTATGTACATAATTTATTTATTATTTGTATGATTTTATAATATTGTGTTGGATGTGATCCATACAAAAATTGGAAACAAACTGAGATACATTAAATTGATTCACATCTGTGCAAGTACCTGTGTCTTGAATTTTTTGAACTAAACTGAATATTAAATGTGCGTGTATATGAAGGAATAGCTATCTTGTATGATTTTTATTTTTCATATTAACAGTGAGTGACTGCCTGGGAAAATGAGTGTTTACCAGTTTGTGAAAATTTTACACGATGCTTACCATCATTTTTGGAATTAATATTGAGATCAGTAACAGTGTATATGTGAATAGTTGGTTTTCTATTATCGTATCGTATGTATTGAATAAATATTCAATTTTGCAGGTTTTAGCATAACTATTCAGTATTAAAAATCAAGTTCTGGAAGTTATGTCATTGAAATTGGTCAAGACCATATTTTAGGGTTAAATCGTCAATTTTTTTTCATTAGAAACATTTTTTTCCGCTTAAATTATGATATTGTTCTGTCATTTTAAGTTTAGTAAATACAACGTCTACGATTTTTGCCACATCCAAAACCTGAAATACCTGTCAGTTGAACACATCTTTGTTTCATTCTTCTTAGTGGTCGCTGAGTTTCTTGATCTGCCTTTTTGCATCTGTGGACTACTTTTAACTTGCTTAATTTTAACGCAACTATATATGGATTTTGTAACTAACGAACTTGGTCTCCATCTTTAAATTTTTTAAAGAAACTGTAAAACAATTTTTATTTTTTACAGCAGAAGCAGTTTAAAAAATATCTTTGAAAGTTCTGTCAAAAAGAGAAAAAAAAATTTGGAAAACCAATACACGAACTACAATTGCCAAAGTTTTTCATTTCTCTGTTCTTTTTAATCCGCTAACCTAAAATTTTGATAAAAACCTCAATATTCCAAAAATCAATTACTGATATCGCTATAATAACTTTTCAATGAATATTTTAAAATTAGCCTGACGCCTCCACTTTCAGTCACTTTCATAACATGGTACTGAGTAAGTAAAGTACAAAGTAATAACAAAAAACTTTGAAGGTACTTTTCAAAATCACTTCTTTCGAGTTTCAAATAATTTTTTTATTCTGTAATGACAGATTATCTTTATCTGGTATATTTAAAAAAAACCGTTTGAATAGAATCATTGATTGGCAACTTTTAAATATCCATATTCATGTCATTCACACGAACAAAAGGACAAGAAAAAACCTTTAAAACACTCATCATTATCCTTTTTATTCAATTCTCAGGTTTTATATATTTTTTTTTATTTTCCTCTCTTTCAGCTATTAGAAATACAGATTATTATTGTTTCTCCTTACAGTTTTTGCTTTCACCTCATTTCACTTTATTCGTATTTTATTTTTGTTTCACGTAAGATTTCAATTTGCACATTTATATGTAAATATGTAGATTAAAGAGACACATATCGTATCATCATCCAAAAAACTACAACAACCAAAAAATTATATGATATGAAAGCACATAAATACATTGAAAAAAAGTGTATTCATATTATGATACAAATTTTTATGATACATAATGATATTATCATATGCTGTTTTAATGCTTATATCCTTAAATATCATACAAAAAAATATGATTCATGTCCTTTTTTTCATTTCATCTTTCTAATGATCATCCAGCACGGTAACGTCGATTTTTATTTTATTTTTTTGCCTTCAAACATCGTGTTTCTAACTCAATAGTTTGAGCCCATTATTATCGTCATCATGAGTTAAAAAGGTATCTGTATAAAGTTATGAGGACTCAATTCACATGTTGCTTTAAGATAAAAAGAGCATGCGTCAACCTCACACCTGAACACACTTTTTTATTTAATGCAGGTGAAAAGAAACATTAGAAGTGTACAATTTTTGAATCTAAACTCAATTTTACTCTTTTTTTGTATATTTAACCATACAAATTCTTTGACATAAAAAATTTCAATATGTAGCATGAGGGTTGTAAAGACACTTGTTGTTCTTGATTTTTTTTTTTTTATTATTTGTTCTGCATTTCCAACCATTTCTAAATGAGTGTACACTTACATGAACTATCAATGTTTTATTTAACCAAAAGTATGTGAAACTTTCAGTACACTCTTTTAACATTGAATGAAAATGCTCGGTATGTGAATGGAGCAACTGGTGTCTTTGTATGAAAATGATGTTTAATGTAAGAAATTTAAGTTTTATTTTATCAAAAGTTAAGGATTGTGTGTATTTGATGAAGACAAGTTAATTAATTTTCAAAATTTTTATTTTTACAATTTTGATGAATTCATAGTACGATGATTTTTTTTTTTTATTTTTAAACAAGAATCTCTACATGAAATATAAGATTTTTCTTCTATTCTACGAGTACCTCCTCATGTCAGTCAATGACATAAATGAAATTTCTCCCAAGATTGACTTTAATTTTGTTATTTTCCATCATAGAAAGCTCTGCTTTTTCTGTATCAATCACTAATTGACCTTGTTTTGGTAATAAAGTTTTCCCTTCTTTATAATTGTTGTGTGAAGGTAATTTCCTGGGACCAAGCAATGGATCATTGAATCGATAAATGTTTAATGGAGCAAGATCTTAAAATATATTTAATATTAAAAAATTTAAATCAACATAGGATAAATGGACATTTACCTTTAATTCCAATTGCTCTTGCAGTTTTTTCATAGATCGTTTTTAAAGAATCTCCTTCTGATACATTGATTTGAATTGAAAATAGACCTGATCGTGGTACAGGATTATCAATAAATAAGCGAACAAATGGTTTGACGCTAAATGAAATATGAGGACAACCAGGACGAATTTCTTCTCTTGTTTTTTCAGAGGCCGATGGATCATCAGTGTACTTTATAACAAGTGTTTCTAGCTGTAATTTGAATAATTTTTTATTATTGTTATGCGAATTGTATTGAGTTCGTATTACACTTACATCCAAAGTGTTTTTTAAATACTCTAAGGTTGATTCTAGAACAATTTTTTCGTTGAAATCTAATTCTGTTGCTAAGGCTTTGACTCCAGGTCCATTTGGTGCTTCGACTCGGTCACGAATCATTGCAGCAAACGGCATCACTTTCTTCATAAACTTTTTCAGTTCATCTCTTTTGCTCAATTCAACAGATATTATTTTGTTATCAGGAAGAGCTCTATTATTTTTCTGCAAAAATATTTTTTCTATTAATTTGAATTCAAAATTTATTTTTGATAATACTTAACCTCATATAATGCCTTCATGGTATTCAAGACACAACACTGCCATGGTGGATAAGTTTTCGCGACCCAAGCAACACCATCAGTTGGTTTCGTAGCATTTACCACAACTTTATCTTTACCACCTTTACCTTTTGCTTGCATCGTTTGTTTTAGTTGCAGTCTAAAGGCATGTGCTGTTTCCATGATATATTCAGAGCATTTAATTTCATATTCGTTAACTGCTCCGATAACAGGCCATTTTGCATGGAAGATACTTTTCTTGTTTCCTAGTAATTCCCACACATGTTCCGCAGTATGAGGACAAATAGGTGCTAGTAAAAGTGCTTGTCGTTCAATGAAATCAAAAACTAAATCAACATGCATGCCTTGAGTACCACAAAGTTCCCGATACTTATCACGACAGGTTTGAAGTTCAAAGAATCCAGTGCGAAGTGCTTCTTTAAATAGCATTTTCTGATAATACTCATCAGTTTGTTTACATTTCAAATTCATTTCTGATATGAAAACTTTATCGTTGAATGTGTCTTTTGGCCCTGTTCGAAGTAAGAGTTTTGATGCTAGCATTTCTTTGACCCATTCAATGAACGTATATAAACGTAATATTCCAGCATCGGCATTAGCTTCCACAAAATTAGCATCTTCGACACCATCACCCGAATCGGCCAGGCACAATCTTGTTCCATCAGCACTGAATTTAACAATTGCCTCATTTAATGTCATAAAATTACCATCTGATTTTGACATTTTTGCTGAATTTAAGAGTAAATGTCCATTTGCTCGAATACTCTTAGGCCACTTACTTGGATCACTTGGCCACATTGCAACATGATTATACAAGAAAAATGTTAAATGATTCTGAATGAGATCCTTTCCGGAAACTCTCAAATCCACAGGATACCAATAATTGAATTCACGTTTTAGTAGATCGAGGTGCGCTTTAGGGATTTTTGTGCTTTTCGGTAATTTTGCTTCATTGAAAAAAATGTAATCCCAAACTTCAGATGTCATTTGCTCGGGGCTAATTCCAAGTGGAGACGCCTTTTCTCCTTTAAACGAACCATTTTGGAGTAAATGAACAATTGTATAATATGCCATGTAGATTGTTGAATCGGAAAGTGATTCAATTAGCCATTGCTCATCCCATGGCAGTTTTGTTCCTAAACCATAAGTACGTGAACATGCGTATTCGTGTAACCAATCGAGGCAACGTTCAAAATTTGATCGTACTTCAGGATGATACAATTCCATTCCTTTGAGGAGCTTTGAAGTTTCCGCTCTCCACTTTTTTTCACCATAGTTAATATACCATTGATTACAGAGTGCGACTACACATTCGTCACCTGAACGTGACATAATTTTTTTTTCAGGTTCATAATAGGTTGTTGCCTCATTTTTATCTATCAATTCTTTTTTGATCACTATTTTAACGTCTTGAACTTTTTTTCCGGCATGGGGGCCTACGATCAAGACACCATCATAAAATCCTTTGAGATACACTAACTCTTTCGCTTCTTGTAATTTATCTCGATCATTTTGGCTTTGAACTTTGAATTGTTCACAAACTGTTACTGCTGCGAGATTTCCCAACCCAGGCACTTCAATAATAGGAATTGGAGCAAATGGAAGCACCATTTCGTCTTTAATTCCATACTTTTCACGTAATGGTTGCTTTTTCTGTAAATCAGTCAATGCAGCAAAATCGTCTGGTGAATCAGAAGGAACACATGTGACTACTCCGGTACCTTTATCCTCTTTAATTGTCATCATAGGAAGAGCAAAAATCAGCTTATGTGACGTAAGTGGTGCTTCAAGACCAACACCCATTAACTCAGATCCAAGTACCTGAGCTACCACATCAACTTTTCCTTCAGTTTTCGTGAACCCTTGCCAAGACATGTTTCTTGCAGCACGATTTGTGCAAATCCAAATTTCATTTCCTTTTTGCACTTCAAATGCAATGTAGTTTATATCAGGATGCAGCCAGCAATTTGTTTGACCATACATGGTTTCAGGACGCAGAGTCGCAGCAACAAGATATATTTTTGGGTTTTTTAATTTTTTTAGTTTTTCAGGAATATTTGCGACAACTTTCATTTTAACTAGAGTGTATTCTTGAGGTCCAACACCTTCACCACTAGCACGATCATGATCCATACAAGGTTGACCATCTTTTGGACTGTAAATTGTGTGTCGACGTCCGTACATGATCTTTCCACGTTCACGCAAGTGACAAAATTGCCATCTTATAAATGAGTCATAAAATGGATTGACATCAGTTGTTACAAAAGTTCGTCTCCAGTCAACACACAATCCAATTTGTTTAAGATCCTTGATAGCAAGTGGTGGAAAATAATCAAGCCAATAATCGGAATGGGCAAATTTCTTGATTTCTTCATCCTTCAATCCAAGGCTGTACATAATTTGCCATTGATATTTTGCGGTTGCAGTTTTAGCCATGGCTTTACTTTTCTTTCCCTTGCTCTTATCCTTTGGTATGTCACTTTTTTCTTCTTCAACAACTTGTGATAAGTCCTCCTTTGGAAAATTTGGTGGATATCCAAAAGTTTCCATTTCCCGCTTCAACTTATCAGCACATGCTTTAATTGGCATACCGGTACAATGAAATCCAAATGGAAATAAAACTCGTTTTCCCTTTAGACGATGATATCTGGCACTAAACTCTGCTTTTGATATGCAAAATGTGTGACCCAAGTGCAGACGACCATTCATGTATGGATATGGAAATGTAACTACATATTTCTCATCTTCTCGTTGACGAGGTTTTTCAGGAGCATCCAATTCATATATCTGAAATGAAATTCAATAAAGCCCGATAAGGTTGAGTTTCATAGTGAAATGTAAACAAACCTTTTCATCATCCCATTTCTCCTGTACTTTACGTTCGATATTCTGTAAATATTCAACTTTAAATGTTCCTTTACGATCAGCTACACTCTGAAAAAAATATCAAAATAAAGTCTATAAAATCAATGAAATTATAAAATATATTTTTTTATTGCCACATGCACACATGAAACTCTCTTACAGATTGCATCATTTTTACGATTTCATTATGATTTAGACAAACTATGTCGATTTCTCACTTTTTTTGAATCATAATAAAACCGGAACTTACCATTTTGATTTTAAATTCGATATTTATTATCTACTTTCTTTAAATTATTACTAAAAAATAAAGAAGCACCACAGAGTTTTGAAATCATCAGCAATTGCTATTTACGACCGAAAATATATGTCGCCTATCAATAATAAAATGACGGTCGCATATTAAAGTTGTGAAAAAATTCCCTTCAATTGTACACAACCATTTATTGTTATTATTCTGGAAATCGTGTGTGCTTATGATTAAATATCATTTTTCCTCTTTATCTAGAAAATATAGATAATTGATGTTAATTTAATTGAAATTAAAGAAATATAATAGTAAAATGACGGAACCAGAAGTTATCGATGATGCTTGGAATATGAAAATACCTGAATTTAAGCCGGAAGACAATCCACATGGCCTATTAGAAGAATCATCATTTTCTGTTTTGTTTCCAAAATATCGTGAAAAGTAAATTTCATTTTAATTTCAAAGTTACATTCATTTACTCTTAATTTGAACTCACAGATATCTCAAGGAATGTTGGCCTCTCGTTCAAAAAGCATTAGGTGATCATTTCGTAAAAGCTGAATTGGATTTAATTGAAGGCAGCATGACAGTTCACACAACCCGGAAAACATGGGATCCATTTATAATTGTAAAAGCTCGTGACATGATCAAACTTTTATCACGTAGTGTACCTTATGAACAGGCTGTTCGAGTTCTTCAAGATGAGATTGGATGTGACATTATTAAAATTAAAAATCTCGTGAGAAATATGGAAAAATTTATTAAACGTCGTAACCGGTTAATTGGACCTAATGGATGTACCTTGAAATCAATTGAATTGTTAACAAATTGTTATATTTTGGTGCAAGGTGCAACTGTGTCTGCAATTGGTCCGTATAAAGGACTTCAAGCAGCTCGTCAAATTGTTGAGGATACCATGAAAAATGTACACCCAATATATAACATTAAAGCACTGATGATCAAGAAAGAGCTGATGAAAGATCCGAATTTGAAAAATGAAGATTGGAGTAGGTTTTTACCGAAATTTGACTCAAAGAATGTAAATAAGAAGAAAAGTAAAAAGGTTAAGAAAACTAAAAAGGATTACACACCATTCCCGCCACCAATGCCTGAAAGCAAGATTGATAAACAGTTGGCGTCCGGCGAATATTTCAAATTGCAAAAAGAACGGAAAAAGGATCAGAAAATGGATAAGCTGGTCAAAAATGAATTTAATAAGAAGAAACGAGAAGAGTACTTTGAGCCACCAAAGGAAGATGATTCTAATAACAAAACGAAACAGAAGAAACAAACGGATGATTTTGATGTGAATGCTTTGAAGAAAAAGTTACAAAAGAAAAATAAAATGAAAACTTAATTTACTAACTAGTTTATTTTTTTTTTTTAATTCTCTATATAAGTTCTAAATAAAGCATTTTTTTCTGAAAGACCTTAAAACTTTTTCAATTTATTTTACTATTTACTGCACTTAGTTCGGTCGTAATTGACTGATTCACATTGTTATTGATTTTAAATTCACCACAACAAGGAAAACTCCAAAATGTCTGATCTTTTCCGAATTCTTCTCCATCCTCCATCGTTTGAGGCAATTCACAGTTGAGACTTTCTGGTAAAAATAAACAGAATAATCCACCCACGATTCCAACAATTCCCAGAACAATCAAAGGTAATGATGTTGAAAAATTTGCCAAATACACGACAAATGGTGCAATTAAACTCGCGACATATCCCATTATGTGAATTAACGTGATGCCTTGTCCTCTCACTACAGTGGGTAAAAGTTCTGCTGCATACTGACATCCCAGGTTATAGGAAAAATTTGCAGTAGCACGCCCTAATATGGCTAAAGTTGCGGAATATGCACCAAAAGGCACTACAGCAGCAAATAAACTGAAAATGCCACCTATAACTAAAGCACCGACTGAGGGCCATCTTCGACCCCAATAGTCAATCATAAATATGAGCAATAGATCCGATGGTAATTCTATGAACAAATATAATTAGTCTTTCAATAAAATCAGTTTTTGAAACGAGATAATAAATTTTACCTGTTGCTGTCCCAACAGTATGTGTGAAGAAAAGATCCATTCCTAATGATCCCACATTTCTAGCGTGACCTTGAAATTAATAGAAATTTTCATATTCATAGAAAACATTTCCTCTATTTTCTTATTTACCATCAAACACTAGCGATATTGTCATCCACATAATAATGAGCAAAATAGTAATATTTCTAATACGAGGCATTTTAAATAAATCCAACATTGAATAACTTTTATGACTCTCTTCATTTTTCCTTATCGCACTGCAACTCTCCTCAAATCTATCATACAGACTTTGATCAACTTCTTTTTTATTCATTTCAGCAATATGTTTCATTATCTTAATTGCACGATCGATTTTCCCCTGTGACACAAGCCAACGAGCCGATTCAGGTACAACATATGGTGTAAAAATAGCTAAGAGTAATGGGGCTGATGTAATAATTGCAAATTGGCGCCAATCAAGTAAATACAAGGCAAGGAAGGGTAAAGCACATGCAGCGATAGTAAAAAAAACAGCAATTGATAAATTTGCGATATATGTACGCCATTTAACGCCTGTATACTCAATAACTAAAACAAAAGAGAAAAAGGAAAAATTGTGATTAAAAATAATAGTTATAACAATAAAAAAGCACTTACTTAAAATGTAAATCATCGTATATACGTTGTCATAAGCGAATCCTACAAAAAATCTACAAATTGCAAAACTCCAAAAATCTTTTACATAAATTGTAACAATTCCAGCCACACCTCCAACCATGGTACATCCAACTGTGTACGAACATAAGGAAGAAAAAAAAAATAATAATATAAATATAGACGAGCGTGATAATGATGTAACAGTTTAGTGTAACAAGAGAATGATTAGCTTTTGTCACGATCAATTGTAATTTCACGTTATATTAAGGAATCTCTGGCAGAATATTTTTTTTTATTTGTGTGTTATTTTTTTACACTACGAGATTTTCAAAATTTAATTTTTAGTTTTTTAGTTTTTCTTTAGTATTTCAAGTATCTTTTGAAAGTTTGAAGATTTATGAAGTTTTTCCGAAAATTTAAAATTTTGAGTTTTTTTAAAATTTAAAGCAGTTTTGGGGTTTTTATTGAATATTTGTGTTTTTATGAAATATTTGATTAAATGTATTTAAAAGGCAGACAGACGGGCAAACAGAACGCATTTTTTTTCAAATCAATGGGAAATGCGCTAAAATTGTTGTGTAAATACATTTTAGTAGATTTTATAAACTAATAAAGACACCAACTACAATACAACAATCAATTTATTAATTGAATTCGATTCTTGAATTAAAACAAAAAATGTTTGTCTCATACAAATGATATCAAACGAGATTATGTAAATATTAAATTATAGTAATTAATATTAAGTTTAAGTAGAAACGCCTGGATATTTATTACAATTTTTTACTTACCTAATGCAGGCACTCGTCCATAATGATCGGAAACCCATCCGAAAAAAAATCCTCCCACAATTGCACCTACATAAAAAATACTTTGTGCAAGATTCGGTAAAAATGCTTGGTCACATACCCAATTGAGCTTCAAATGTAAAAAAATCAGTTACTTGTTTTCTTTAAGTTCTTCTTTCAATGTTTACCTCTGTTGCTATTGTCTCATAAGGAATATCACTAAAATCGTAAATATATCCATTATCACAGTTTTTAACAGGCCATGAGCGATTTGGCTCTGTAATACCTTGTTCAATAATTTCCTTAAAATTAACATCATATCTCTGACATCGATTGATCTCACCATCATCCGGATCAAATGGTATACTGATTGTTATTCGCTGTTCTTCAGTCAAATTAAAATTATTTAATTCAGGCACATTGCAGTAATACTTGTTCGGCACGAGTGTGATGAACATTTGGGCAAAATAAACAACGGCAAAAAAAAAGCAAAATGGTATCATCACGATAAATATAAGTGCTTGATATCGTCCACAATCACCAACATATGGCAAAAATTGATCAAAGTCCATAATAATAAAATGTTCATCGTCATTTTTTAATATTTTAAAATTATTTTCACTACTGCTCTTATTATTCAAATGTGATCCACCATTCACAGCAATTTCATGATTTGAACTGTTTATTGTCGTTTTTGTTTCATCATTTAATTCAATGATATTATTATTATTTTTTGATGGAAAATCTTTAACATTCACATTAAATTTATTTCTAGAATCCTCAGCGTTCGTTTCAAAATTTTCTTTCTCCTGGTCTGCCATCACAAAACTCGTTAAATTTCTTTTGAATAATAGAAAAAATAATTTTTATTTTTATTTTATTCTTATTTCTTATTTATTTTTTGCGTATGAAATTTTAATTAAAGATGAATTCTGATACGATCAATTTCACATTCGAGAGTTGACTAAATTGATTTGCTTCCAATTTTGAAATATATCTTATAAACATTTCATTTTAATATTGGAAATATTTTGATTGTTATAGTTAAACTCTCAAACAATTCAAAAGAGACACAATTTTTATTTGAAATTTTATTATTTTAATTAATTTGTATTGATGTGGATTCTTCGTTAAATAAAAAAATTCTTAATATTTTTCTAGATACTTTTATTTAACTCAAATTCCAGAAAAGTTTTGGAAGACTGATGGGATTAAAATTTTATTTAAAAATTTTTTAACCTATCAAATTTATCTTTTTATCTTGATAAAATACAGATTATTTCTCTTCAAGTGTAATCATTGATATGATAAACAAATAACTAGGATTTCGTGGATTGTGTAATACAGTAATTTAATTTTCATTATTTTTATTGCGTCGCTTTTGTTAAAAAAAGCAAATAATAAAGACATTGTTTTATTCTTGTAAACAGAAATTTATCTTGTAGAATTGTAGATGTATAATCTCAACAGGGACATTTATGTGAAATAAAATAACAAATATTGACCAAATTCAACCAACTAAAAAAAGGTATTGTGTGTTTCCTTGTAGCAAGCAATCGAACATTAAAAAGGGAATTGTGGTGTTTTTTTCAATTTCATATAATAATATCTTTTGATTTGAGGTACACCGGAAATAAAATCATCAACTATGAAAAATACATGACACGTGAAACTTTTTCTCAGTATGAGCTAAAAAAATTGAAACTAAATTTATAATAATCTAAGCCAACAATATTTTCTTCAAAGTAGCTTTGATTGGCTTCCAGATATGGCTCGTAGCAATAAGAGTTTTAAATTTATTTTCGTTTTGAAATTTGTATCGTAAATTTAGTGAAAATCAAATCAAAACATATTTATTTGATAAATGACACCAGAATATATTTTGATTGACATTATTGATTGTAATTTGCATCTTTTTCTATCATTTGATCAATTTCAAACGAAACAATTCAATAAAGTCAGATTTCATTGATACATTTAAATTGCATTATATCTACAAAAGGCATGATGATGATGAAAAATGATGCATTTTAGATTTTGAATTTAAATGAAATCTTGTATTTATGTGTCAGATTATATAAAATCAGAAGAAACATTTTTTTTTATAACACAGTCAGTCTTCTTTGTAATACAAAACACACAATTCCTTATTAAAACTTAAATATTTGGTAATAAAAATTCATTCATAATTTAATCCTAGTGATAATTTTCATCACTACTATGCTTATTCTTAAGCAAATTCACTATTTGATTTAAAAAAAAACAAACAAATATTTAATTTGATAAAATTAAGTCTTATACTTATATATCGCTCGCTCCGTGTATAAAAGACGCTTTTCCTGCGTATAAGCATAAGCTTTGTGTCTTTTATGCACGGAACAAGCGATATATGTATTTTATTTTTTTATAACATTCTCACACGTGAGTATTTTTTATTATATGTTATTCTATTTTATTTAATTTAAAATATATTTGTTGTTTGAAGATTTTATGCGTCATCTGTATTTCGTATACCTTATTCATGGTGTTGTTATTAAGTACAAAAATTTACTTTCAGGGGAAAATACAAATAAAACTTAAATTAAATTTTCTTGAAATTAAGTTAATAGAATCTCTAAGAATTATATATTGGCAATCACAATGAGAAAGAACGAATTTTTAACTGTTTTAGTGACAAAGCAAATATTATGACTGCGCAAATTTTTGTTTCAAAATGCACTTGAACCTATAATGATATGATGTTTTCTTTTTGTTGCTGCTTTATTAAGTGAAAATATGACACACATGAATCGAAGTCGAATGTACAGTGTACAAAAATACAAACGAAGAAGAAATTTTACAGTAGAGTTATATTGTGCGATCATGTTGCAGTAAAATTTGTATACATTTCTGTAAGCCATGTACAAAAGTCAGCTGTCCAAGTAGGGAAATGAAAAGTAGACACCATCTCCTCCACTCATCCAAAATGTGTATAGTATTTGTTGAAGAACCCAAATGCCGGCGTTTATTAATTTGTGTCTTAATGAAGACATATAGTTTTAGATTTGAGCTAGTCAAAGGAATGTCAAACTATATTGCCTGTATACGAATACTAATTTAATATGGCTCCATTTATTTTTGTTTCGTAATAATTAAAAAAAGTCATTTTAAAATTGTTTATTTAGATAAAAGCCAAATGAAGTAATTTTTCAAATTAATCGTTAATTTTAATGTTTTGATTTTTTTGTCATTTTATTTGGTCATTTGGTCAACCTCAAAACAGTATATTATAAATTTATATAATATATATAAAAAATTATTTTAAACTAAAATCAAAATATGTTAGAAACATGAGTCATAACCATATTTAAATATCTGCTTAACTCAAATGAGAAAACTAACTAAATTTCTCGACCAATCGACCAAGGTTATGCTAAAGCAATACTTTTTAGAAAAGATCTTAACGGCGCGCCGTTATGAAGGCACTGGAAAGCTCAAGTGACAAATAGACAACGCTGGAATCCAAATTTAAGTAGGCCAGATTTAATAATAGCTACCGAACCACACTGTAAATTGATTCATTTCTCAAATAGACACCTTGATTGTAGGGTATACCGAAAATGCTAACAACAGGAGGCCGTGAAGAAACTTTCTTGCTAATTTTGAAAAATAATAGAAATTAATATTGTATCTTGTGTAGGCTCTATCTAAAATCCAAGAGAGTTTTCCATAAAGTGCAGACAATTTTCTCTTAGTCGTACACGTTTATAAGTTCAAGTTCTCTTTTTTCTCATCGAAAAAAATGTAAACTCAGTTTTTTTCAACAAATATCGAGTTAAATATTATATTCATATTTTCTTATTGCTAACAGTCAAGGTTACACAACGGTTTTGGGTTCATTTAAAATTATAATAATATGAGGTAGGTCATGCCTCAAAAATTAATTTTAACATGAACATTGGTAATTTGAAATTTTGAAATTCAAATCATATTTGACATCGACTTTTAAAGAGCATTTGATTTTGAACTCACTTGTTTTTTAGATCGGAATTCCATTTTAAAAGTCTTATATTCTCCTCAACGCTATCGTCTTTATGCATTGCCATATTATTTCTTTTTAACTTTTGTAATGGTCTCTCTGAATTAACAATTGAAACTGATCATTTAAAAATTTTATTGATTTTATAGTAGAAAAATTTTACATGATAAGATTTGATATCTTTTAAATTAATTTTATCTGTATTACGCTTCACATTTTTATCAATTAAAGTTCAAAAATCTAATACGATTATTATTTTTTTTTTGGAATCTCCTCCCTTTCGGGCTTAAAAAAAATTATTTCACAGTTATATCGAATTTCTATAAAATAATGCAGTCAGTTATAACATACTTTATTAGGATCAACTGAGTAAAGTTAATTAATTAACATGAAAATTTATGCATACATTTTTTTTTATTGTCTTAATGGTTAAAACAGACAATTGTTAACAAGCGTCATGTCGTGCTTTATATATTTTCATTTTAAATGGTTCTCATTCATATAAAACATAAAATATTGAACATACCAGGTGCCTTTGAAATGTATTATATATTCATTCATAAATGTTAATTTTCGATGCAGTTCACGATTCTTTGTTTAATTTGAATAATAATTCTTTCAACAACTAAACAATTTATATGTGATAATGCATGTTTAACCGGTAGTAAAATTTTTCATTAGAATTGTTGAAAAGGATAAGTGTTGTTTGCATTTTATATGTATTTCAGGGATTTGAGTGTAAACTTAATATGCAATATCAAAAGTGGAACATGATTGATATGAGACTAAGGTTACATAAATTTAAAAGTAACTTGTCTTTGTGTCAGGTGTGATGCTCACGATTTTAAAACCACCTGTAAATTATTTTTTTTGTATGTTAATAAATGAAAAATATGTTTGTCTTACTAATTAATCTAGTTTAAGAAAAGAAACATCATATTTAAGGCCAAGGTAGAACAATAATATAAAAAAAAATAAAGAGATAAAAATCAATTACATTAACATGAAACAAAGCTTAAAAAATTTTTTTTTTTTTTAATGTCGACACGATCTCTTGCTAGGAATTCTTTTTAATTAAAAAAAAATCTGTCTTAATAGTTTACTTCTCATCCTTAAACGCTAAATTTTTGGCACTAATATTTAATGGTTTTCACGTATATATGATCAGATTTCACACTTAAACCTACAGCAATTCAGCAATAGATTAATTTTGGTTTAGGTTAAAGCAGGCAAGAATTTTCAAAGATACAGACCCTGAAAGAGCACGTCATTTAATTTTTTTTATAAATGACGTGCCCTGAATGTTACTTCTGACTATTATTATTATTCGTAACAAATATATCCAAATTACTTCTCTGCTTTAATACCATAAAACAACAACAACGCAAAAAGCAGATTACATAAAAATAAAAATCAATAAATGAAAGGAAAATCGCGACTCCTTTTAAATTTAATATTATACTTGTTGTGTATACTTATATTTTCTCGTGACCTTGAAATAAAGAAACAATCGTTCAAAAAATAAATTTGCAAAATGCAAACTTCTAACAGTACAATCAAAATGTTAAATAAGTGCATGTATAGTGAAACATAAATAAATATCACTTATCATAATATTTCCCATCTAAATAAAGTACAATGCTGAAATAAGCATGAACATGACATGATTCACAATTCATACTTTGGTAGTTTTTGAAGCCTTCTTGTTGAAAAGACGTACATACATTTTTATGCAAGAATAGATTTATAGGTTATGTTTGATCATAATTAAAGTTTAAATTTATAGTTAGTTGTTTAAATACTGAATTTGTGTAGGCGTAATGTTTACCGTTTACAGAGCTGTCCATTCATGAGTGGTAAGTGGTTGTTGGCTAAAGGAATGTATGATAGCAAAAATTAATGCATAACTAACGTAAATTTATATGTAAATGGGAATAATATTCATTTTATTTGATTATTATTATTTAGTTTTGCTACAATGTTTCGTTTATCTGACGTTTAAATTTAGGTTAATTTTTTTAAGAATATAAAGTATAAAAAGCCTTTTAAAGTTATCATGGCTGAAGCGAGTAACAATTTCAATCACTTTTTGACCAACAGACAACTTTTCAAGGAAATTATTAAAAATTTTACTCATTTTCAATTGAATGTAAACTTAAGGTTTATAATAATTGATCAACCATGAATCTCAAATAAGCACGACAGTAATTTATGTGAACAGTTTGAAAATGATCTCTTTGCGATATTTTAAGGTGTGCATTGAAGATTAATGTATGCAGTTTAGCAAAAAAAAATAAGCAGTTAAGAAAATTTTATTACATTATCATTACAATTTAACTAAAATTAAAATTATCTTATAACAGTAATAATTCTTATTTAAATTTTAAACTAATTTTTTAAAATTATTTTCAGTTACTATTTTTTATATCATTTTTATTTTATAATAATAATTACACTAAAAATTAAATAATTAGGGTAATTTTTTACTTATTTATACAATTCAAATGTGTAATTAAAGTTATTTCACATATTTCAAAGTGTTTTACGTTAACAATTTCCATTATTTATTATTTCTATTCGCATTTCTTATTTTCATCAATCAATACAATATTAAACTTTATTGAAATTTGATATGATTTATTACCTATTTAATCTAATTAATTCTAAAATGAAAAAAATAAATGGTATTTGATAACTTATAATGATTTTCCGGCATTTATGTTACTATATTTTATTGTGGAATGTAGGAAAATATTGCGATTTATAGACTTTACAAGTTTTAAGTAAATTTAAGGTTCATTAGTGTTGGTAATTTTGTTTCGTAGTCTGAAAATGACTCAAAGTAATACGAAACACATTTTAAAGGACGAGTAAAGGTTTAAAAGCTGCTGACGGAAGGTTCAAAGCAAACTTCCACTTTCATAAAACAATATACAAATTATACTTAATTGATCGTGGTGAATGTTTGACACTTCTTTACATTTATCACAAATAATATTAGTTGACACTTATTTCTTTAATATTAATATTTTTAATTGATTGAATAAATACCATGATATAATTAAAAAAAAAATAATTGAACGTCATATTCTTTTATATAATGTTCTATAAATATTAATTTTTAATAATTAATTTATTGTTGATTATAATGGTTATAACTATCTATTAAGTCCTTAGAGGTGTGATAAAAATGAGATTGAACTGATTAATACATTAATAGTAAGTCACCGAAATTCGACCAGTACCTTAAATGTTTGGTATACTGTAAATCGATTAGTTTTTTTTTGTATTTTAAATTAAGGAAGATATTTCAAAGAAGAAAAATCATGCTTGGATTAAAAAGAACATTTCGTTGTTTGTTCGTCTCATCCTAAATCTGGACATAATAAAAAAATGTGAAACTTTTGATTTCACATTCATGAAATTCTTTTCTTTATTCATAAATGTCAGCAATTGTTTGATTCATTCTTTAAAAATTCTTTTTCAAAAAAAAAATGTAATTTGAATTAAATTTTTTTTCTTCTTTTGGCTTCAGGGTTTGACGGAGTTGAGAACATTTAAAACAAATAAACCCCCCAAACTCACTTTCAAACAAGTTTTTATTTCTTTGAATCTATATAAAATGATGCAAAAATATTAAAATGTTACGAGAGAGTCGCTCAAATTCAACATTAATTAGCATTAAAATCTTGTTTTTATATTATGACAATTATTATATCAATAAAAAATTCATTGCCCTGTTAAATCATATTCTGCATTAAATTATAATTTTTATATATTTCTAATGTGTTTATTTTTAAATAAACCGCATCATTATTATTCTGAATAGAAGTTGTCGTAAAAATAATCAAATGCATTACTGATGCATGCTATTTATTTATTTTATACAATGGAAATAATACTTAAATACGAAAATCTTTGTTATAATTATTTTATTAACATTATTATTAATGTTAAAAGTAGTCTATTGAATAAATTTACATTAATTTAGGTACTACAACAAAAAAACTGTAAGAATTTTACAAGTAAATCACTTGGTATACTTGGATAATCAAATCAACTAGACAGATATTATGTATAATTTATAAATGGCGTCATAATTTTGTGACATATATTTAACGTTGATTTTTCTCTTTACTACTACCTGCTTTATTGAATGCCTCTCCATCATCCAAGCTTTGAGGCAATTCGCGATTTAATGTTTCAGGTAAAAATAAGCACAAACTGCCACCAATTAAGCCTAAAACTCCTACAACAATCAGTGGTAATACTGTTGCAAAATTCTTTAAATACACAACAAATGGTGCAAAAATTGCGGCCACAAATCCCATTATGTGAATAAATGTGACCCCTTGTCCTCTCACAACTGTCGGAATCAATTCGGCTGTGTACTGAATTCCCAAATTATAACTATAATTTATTGTGAGGCGTCCTAAAATGGCTAATGTTGCAGAAATTGGACCAAATGGCACAATTGTAGCAGTGAGATTTAGGATGCCACCAAGGACCAGAGCAGTTGCTGATGTAAAACGACGCCCCCATCGATCAATTGTGAGAACAAGAAGGACATCAGCTGGAAATTCGGCTGCACATGCCAAGGAAAATGTTAAGAAGAGATTCAATCCAAGTGAATCTATGTTACGAGCGTGAGCGTCAAATGACTGTTTTAAAAGGAAATTAAAATATTAATTTGGGATAAATTTAATTTGATTGAATTAAAATAATTACCAGAGCTATAATCATCCAAACAATAATCAATATTATTGTATTGGTTCTAAGTTGTGGCATACGAAATAGATCAAAGAACGTATAATTTTTTGATGCAGCCTCCGATTTTTGCATTACAGCACATGTTTTACGAATATTTTCATACACACCTAGACCAACATTTTTCTTGTTTGTCCTTTCAATTTTTTTCATAATTTTTATGATTCTCTCAACTTTTCCTTTTGTAGCGAGCCACCTGACACTTTCTGGTACAATCAATGGTGTTAAAATTGCTAACATGAGTGGCAGTGATGTCATTAACGTAAATATTTTCCAATCCCCGATATACAAGACGATCCATGGCAAAGCAGCCGTCATACTTGCAAAAAATATTCCTAAACTAATGTTACAGACAAATGTACGCCATTTTGGACCCACATATTCCACAACAAGAATATACATCATTGCAAAGCAGCCATCAAATGCAAATCCAACAAAGAATCGACAAAGGGCAAATGTCCAAAAGTTTGTTGAGAAAATTGTTAAACTGCCAAAAATACTGCCAATCAAATTACAACCAACTAATGCCGGGATACGACCATAATTATCTTCGAAAATTAAAATTTTAAATATTTTCAAATTAATTTGAGTTAACACTTTACCTGATATATATCCAAATAACAATCCACCACAAATAGATCCCATATAATAGATACTTTGAGCTAAATTGGGAAAATATGAGAATTCACACACCCAATTCATCTCTGTTGCAATTGTTGTAAATGGAATAACACTATGATCATACTCATAACCGTAAATGCATTTTTGACGAGGCCATGAAGCATTTCCAACAGTTACACCTTTTCGAATTTCCGCAATAAAATCCACGTTGTACATAGAACAACGATCAAATTCACCATCGACGCTTGGTATTGCGAGGAGTTGCCTGGTTAATTGTAAATTAAATTTTTAATTAATTACGTGTTTTTCCAGAAAACACTTAATTTTATGACAATGTGTGAGTGGTCAGGTTTTGATCTAATTTTATTAGCTGGTGTTGAGTTGATTGTTATTATTTAAAATAAAAAGGTGTAATCAATCTCAATTTTATACGCAATAATTGTTTTGTAAGGTTAAATAGGTGAAATATAGTGTTTTTCTTATGAATTTAATGTATTATACTTTAAGTTTTAAAATTCTTTGTGTATTCGAAGAGTGAAAAGAACGAATCATTTGATGGATATCGATTCAAATAACATGATTTTTGAATTCTTTGTAATTTATGACACCTTTTTTTTAATGGTTTAGTGACCTCAAAACAGAATCAATAAAATACTGAACGTTTTTTGAATCTTTAATCAAATATTGACAGTAACATTGAATCAGAACAAATAAGGCATAAAATAGAAAAATCACACTGAGGCACAGGCTCGCCGGACAAAAAAAGTAATGGAGGTTCTACAAACCCGACTATCTTTTACGCAAGCATTTCAGAGATTCAGGGGTGAGAAGAAAAATACGATGTTCATGAATTTTAATCTTGGATTATTTACTAGAGAGTTTATTAAAAGACAACCAGAAAATCAACTTACAAACGGTTTATTTGATCAACATACCTGAGAAAGTTGAAATATGATGACCAGTAGATTAATTTTAAACTAAGAGAAGACCTGGTTAGAACTGACAAAGATAGCATTTAGGCCTATAGATGGGTCCATTTTGTAAACCCATTATCATCATATCTGATGAAGATGGAACAAAATCTAGAGAAACAATTAAAGAAAAAAGTCCACTGGTTCAGTTCAGCAAAGTGATCACACCTTCTCGGAAAGCTGACAAAGGTTGTCAAAAATGTCGCATTTGATTTGGTCACTTTTAAAAATTATTCTTTAAGCTGGGCCAATTGTCTGCTTTTTAAAATATTTAAAAACTTAATGTTTTTTTACAAAAATTTGCTATCAATTGAAGTTAATTTGCATATTATAATATTAACATGAAACATGAATTGAATCATAATTTTAATGCTTTGAACAAGTAGTAGATTTAGTATAAATGTTATTTAATTTGTAAAGTTTTTTTTTCATTACTTATAGTTAAATAAAAATTGCTTGATATCTGCCTAATTTTCAATAAATTCAAATTATCATTTCAAATTTTTATTTTCTCAACTTGTATTAACAAACTTTACATTATATCTTTTTGTTTTTAATCTTACATGTATCCACACATTAATGTGTACGTTACTATTATTTTGAATTTAACAAAATCATAAAATTAAATCAACACTCATTTATTGTAGTTTTAAGTATATAAGAACAGACAAACAAACATCTAATTAAGTTCACAGGAAGGTATGTAATTCACTTAATTATATGGAGGTCTGACATTGTTTAGATTTATTAATCGAAATTTTTTGTTTTGTATATTTTTGTACCCTTTGTATTGATATAGTGGCTTTTTTATAAAATTTGCGATAGAGACGATGCTGGTCTTTTTTGACCAGCTTTAAATAAAGAAAATTTCTCATTTTTAACAAGTTTAAAACTTAATTTATGTGCTTTAATCGCACAAAATTACAAGTACAACAAACATAACTTAGTGGAAAAGAATATAGAGAGATTGACTGAGTTTTTTTTTCTTTGTTAGAATAATTAACTTAGCATATTCATTTCTAATGACCCAAACATCTTTCAAGAAATCAGAATAACACGCAGCAGAGTTATCACATAATCAATATAACTGTGGAAGAGAGAAATGAATGAGCATTAAATTGTTCAAAAAAGGTGCGTCCCCTTTAGTCTTCAGTTGATTAAAACTCTTATATCTGGTTATACTTCATAACTGACATTTGAAATCTAAATCTCTTCAACTAAACAAGAATACTTTTAAGCAATACAATATGAATTATTCTTTACTTGTTCACATTTATTGCATCATCTTAATTAATAAGAATAATACGAATACCATTAAAAAGGTGATTTAACAAGACCATGAAATGTCAACACTTTTAAATTATGCTTGAATTGTAGCAAATTTTATTTTTATTTATTTTCATTAAAGTGACGATAAACAAACACAATCAATCAATCATAAAATTGTTTATTTGAATTTTAACAGCGTGGGGTGGTCTGGTAAATATCAATTACAAATAAAAACATAACCTTTTATATAACATACAAACATCTTTGAGGGTGGTTATCATTTAAAATTAATCAAAATAACAAGATTACAAAACTAAAATTACGTCATAAATGTGTTCTAAGAAATTCTAACACAATAAAACCAGAAATAACCATTTACTAAACTTTCTGTTTTAAATTTGTCATTTTTGAAAATGAAAATAAAGTAAAACCAATAGTAAAATATTTTAATAGAAGTATTTTAAAATATGAAACTGGTTCTTAATATCACAGAACAGGTAACACGTATGTCCGAAGTACAAAAATGCATATTAAATTCTTTTGGTTTTGATTTTAGACTCATTTACAGATCAAGTTTCTCTCTTGCTATGTAAAGTTACGAACTCTAAATATATTTTTTCTGTTCTAACGTAATTTAAAATAATAAAAAAATGCATTGAATTAAGGTTTTATGCATATTCTCATCAATTCAGTGCGTGACTACTTGTATTTGTGTGATTTTTTTAAATCTACATTACATTAAATGTATGATAAGAGCAAGTCAAGTGTTCTTTATTTATTTTCATATATGAATGAATGAAATCTAAGTAGTTTGACGTCATAACTAATTATTTTAACCCATGTCCTGCTATGTCATTTACAAGAGCATTCAAAAAACATTTTTCTATAACTGTCTTATTCAAATTCAATTAAAATCATGCATTTTTAATAAATTTTAATGTTATGAATTAAAATTCTTTAAAAAATTAACTACTCATTGTTAAATCAAGTACTCACAGATTAAGTAATTTATGTAAATGAGAAGAAAAAATAATCAAGAGAACTAGACATGAACATCTTTTCAATTTCAAAATTTAACTAATCATGCAATCATAAAATTAATTCATTTAATAAGGTTTTACAATTTACTTATATTAATTCATATAAAAAGACTAAACATTAATAATAAGTTACTAATTGAGGACAATTTTTAGAAAATTTAAAATTATCTTACCTTTCGTGTACACTTAAAGTCTCCAAATCTGGTACTCGACACCAATAATGTTCAGGTACAAGTGTAATGAAGAATTGTGAATAAAACACAAAGGCAATAAAACAAATGAAGGGTATCATTAATACAAAAAGGAGCATTTGGTACCGGCCACAATCACCAAAATGATGAATTAAATCATCAAAATCTACAATTTCTTCTCCATTTGATAAGTTGAGGCCATTTTCAGTACCATTACTACTTGAACCACTGCTCGACATTCTTTTAACATTGTGTTTTGAAATATTTTTTTGCCTTTCGACATCGTCATTTTTGCTGAGAACATCGATTTTATCTTTTGTGTTTCGTAAATTTAAACTTCCATTACTTGCATTGCTGCTGTTTTCCAACTCCATACTGTTTCGATGTGGTGTTTCAGGATTTTTTTTAATTATTGACATATTTGGAGTTTTTTTTTAATTGTATTTTAAGTTAATTTTTATTTTATTTATTTATTTAATTTAATTTTATCACAGATTCATTTTTTTTCTCTTTAAAGATTTTGATTCATATCGAAGTTCAATTGCAATTCTTATTTAATTTCATTAATATTTTTTATTAAAATAAATATTAAAAAGGTTTATAAATAATTTAATTATTGTATTTTTTACCCAAGTATTATATTTTTATATAAGTATTTTATTATAATTCTTATCTAAAGTCTTATTAAAATAAAATATTTAATTAAAAAAAATCTGAAGAACTCAAATAATAAACGTATTGACCGGCACACGAACAAAACAAGAATGACTAAAAACCAAGAAATAACACAATGAACAAAAAAAAAGTATCTGAGTGAAGTTGTAACAACAGTTGTATTAATAATAATAATATATCCCAACAACAATATACACATCATCAATATAAGTCACAGACTGAACAGAAATATCAACAAGTTTTTTTTAATATTAACTAATAGTGGTTTTTCTTGTGATTAAAAACTTAATATTAAGTCATATGTTTTGTTTATTTGTGTGTATCACTTTTAATTTTAAATATGTGTAAAATCCTGTATGCTCATTGTGTTTTTGAGAGAACTTACAAATTAATAGTAAACACACTTGAAATTAGATGTTTAAGTGTTTGTAGTAACTAGTTTTCTTGTAAACTGTCTTTAGGTGTTGATTGTGATTGAAAATTTGGAGAATATGGAAGAGAAAATATTTGGTCTCATTCATTAAAGTTTTTAATAGAAAAACGACATAACATTACCACAATCGGATCATAAAATCATTAACAGATCTCCAAAAAACCAAATAAGCTCACTATAAGAGCCTAGTGTAGTACCTCGTTTAGCTTGAACTACAGGAGTGCTAGGCACAAATAACTATGATTTGAAAAAAATAAATAACTTGAAAAATAAAAAAAAAAAAATCCACATAAAAGCTCAAATTTTACGCCAAAAAATAGTTAAAATATACACATCCAACCCAAGATAAAAGTTTCATTCATTAAATCAAGCATATGTGCTAAATAGAAAAAGTGGTTTAAATCAAATACAATACATTAATCAAATGAATAAATAAAATTGTATTAACCTCTTAATTTAATCATAATGGAGCGCATTTACCTTCACTCTATGACAAAAATGTATGATAAATTCAAGCATCTAGTTGCTTAACTAGAATAAATATTTGAAATAAACCATCAAACTCCATATTTTATGTTAAATGCACTTTGAATCAAAATTTTATTATTATTCTACTTTATTTTTCATTTAAAAAAATGTTTTAATTTATTTTTTGATTAAAACATGAAATATAATTTTAACCCTTTTGGTGCGGCTCATTGAAAAAATGAGAGAAATAAAGGTTTCTCTGCATAAACCAATAAATTTTTATTAAAATAAGAATTTTCAGTTACATTAAATTGCAATTATAAAGGAACAACTAAAAAAAATAAGGGTGGTAACATATCCACAATCACCAAGATTTATCAACAATTTCAATGAAAATGGATCTAAAAATGGTAATAATTTGTTGAAAAATATATTTATTTAACAATTATTAATTAATAGTTAATAATTATTGAAGGGAAATTTTTGAAGCAAATTGAATAATTAGTTTTTCTGTTTACTTTTGTCAGGATTTGAATTTATAACAGTCAAAATTCATACTGTGAAACATTCAAACGCACAAATTTTTTATTTTACGTTATTTTCAGAATTCAAATTTACTGTAAGAAAAAAGAAATTATAAATTTTTTAAAAAAAATATTGGTTTTCTTGACTTTTAGCAGGTGGTTAGACGTAGTAACCACCAGTACCAAAAGGGTTAAAATATTCACAAATAAAATTGTTTCCGTTATGTTTAATAAATTAATATCTGATCAGTTATTTACAATTTTTTTTGTATCATTTCTCGTATTGAATCATATGTTGAATGTCAAGGTCATCAACTTTTATAGCATGTCTTAATTTTATCTCACTACTTAGTTGATACAACTAGTGAATTAAAATGAATTTCGAGATAAAACATATTTAAGTTAATAATTAAAAATGAAATCGGAAGTAATAATGTAAAATAACTACCTGATTATTATTTTTATTTCACTTTAAAATCTTAATTTATACACGTGAGTCCCGTTTAAATAACTTATTTGTTTATAGGTACTTTTTTTTATAAACTAAGCAAGCATTGTAGCTGTTTGTTTATTTATTTCTTTATCACATTTAAATGCGGACTCGCGAATAAAATGAAATGAAATGTAGAGATTCGATGAAGGACAAAGAACCTTTTTCAGACCCTGATAATTTTTTATTCATGACAAGACATTATATTTCTTTCTTTTAATTTATTTATTTATAAAAAAGAAAGAGTTGATATCCTCGTATTTATAGCATACAAGGATTAAAAGTACCGATGAACTCGATAAAAAAAATTATATTTTAATATGAAAAATATAAATTTAAGTTATAAATAAAATATTTTTTTATACCTTTGCTGAGTATTGAATGCAAATATTACAATAACTAAGACTTTGTATTTAATAAAATTTAGACATTTCAAAAGAAGCTTAGACACAAATTGCATAAATGTGCATTTTTGACACATATTTATTATTTTAAATTGCAACAAGTTTAATTATTTATTTTAAAATTGAATTAAACACACAAAGCACGATTCATATCACTCTCAAATATTAAATTTTTAAGCTCTTTTATAAAAATTTACACGCAATATTTAGTAAACCACTTTTAATTCTATGTTAAATAATAAGTTTTATTTATAAGTAAATAAATAATTATGTTAGTGTGAATGCACTCGAATAAGATAATAGCTCATAAAATTCGACCATGGACAATATAAATTTTCTGAAGTGTCTTTTTGTGTGAAGTAACATTTTTTATATAAATATTATTATTATTATTACTGTTTGTTATATTTTTATTTATTCACTGAATGTTATTGCTTTTCATAAATTCACTTTAAATTTGCACTTTTTTTCTTGCTAAATATTTGATCAAATTTCACAGAACCTTGTATTCTTATTTTTTTTTTATTATGAAGTGGTTTTAATTTTTATTGCTCTACAATTTTTGTTTAGTTATATTTTATTTTTGTGTGTTTAATTTAAAATATATTATTTATTATCACTAGTTTTTAATTCAATTTTTGATACTAACTTATTAAATTATGTAAATTTAATATTAACTGAACTAACCGACATAAAATATCAACATTAATAGTTCACTACCGCTTAACGACTAATAAAGTGATCCTCTCTGAAGTTTATCATTCGTAATTTATACCTAATACACGATTTATAATGAATCGAGTTTGAAGAACGGGTATGTAACTCAAATCAAAAATTTTATTTGTGCTTAAAACAATATATCTGGGAAATTTCTTTTTTATATATTTTGATAATTGAGTATCTGAGAGACTGGAAATTTAAGTGTTGATGATTTTATGTGAGAATTAGTGACGGATTGCCCATTTGGGTCATTTTCGTAAATGTCTGGAGAGACATTAGAAAAAGTCGTGAGAATGAACTTCACCTTATTAGGTTTGAAATTGGGCTTCAAAGCCTCTAAACGGTTCAAACCATTCAATTAATTTTTTTCGCTTCAAAAATTGCGAAAGAAAAGTATTGATTCAAGCCAGGGAGGAAAATAAATGTTAAAATGGTTGGCATTTCATCTCATCTCAATTATCTTTGGGACAGTTAAATTATGTTTTGAATTACATTATGTCTCCTATTAATTTTGAAATTTAGTTGTCAAAACATTTTTTTCTCACCATAACGAATTTTGCACATTGCTTTTTCAAAAATCTTAATACATGGGCAAAGTTGTGTGAAATTCCCGATCTTTCTTCACACACTCTATATACAAACTAAAGGGAGTCAACTTTTCATTGTATTGTTTTTTCACAATATTGACTTGAATATGCAGAATACAATAAAATGCTGTTCCTAAGATTGTTTTTGATTTATTACATTATGATTTGGCCTAATGATTTAACATACATTAAAAATTCTTTTTTCTTACAAATCAAATACCAAATTATTTCGAGTTTGAATTGAGAGGACCAATATAGGTCATTCGTTGATTAAAAAACCTTATACAATGAATAAGTGACTCGTCAAAACATTTAGTAGCATAAAATTTGAAATTAATTTTATAACTAAAATCAAAAATTAAATCAATTTTATTACAATGAAATATGATTATAAGTTTTTATGAAATTGTTTCCAAATAATTTGTGAATAATAGAATAGTAAGAAAATAATTTGATTATTAAAAAACAACAAATAAAGGGACGTGGAACTAAATGATTTCGAATGGTTCAAATCATTTCTGATTTATACGAGTGTAAGTCAAATAAAAGTTTTTTTTTAGAATCTGAGAACTTGTGTGGTAAGAAATGGATTGAATCACTAAAAGATTAAAACTTGTACAAGTGCCGCAATCAAATTTGCTGTAAGATACATTGCATTTATTTTGGCGAATATTTTTTATATATCAGCTTAATGTGATAATAATTACCAGTATTCTTTAACTCAAATTTGATTGCTAACTAACTCGACGAACATTGTCACATTTTTTAATGGTTTTAATTTTTGAGTTTGTTTTATTTGAAATTTGATATGAAACCCTTATAACGTTTTCCCTATTTAAGTAGTATTATATTGGAAAAAGTCTCAAAAAGGAAAGTTTACTCTTACTTTTTTAGTATAAAATTAACAATATGGAGAAGAAACAATATAAAGTAAAAAAATATTTAAAAAAAAAACAAAATACGGAATCCTCACAAATTGAAAATTATATACAAATTTATAAATGAAACTCTATACCTCATTTCTTTAAAAATTGTTTATTATTATATTTTAAATGTTTGTCTTAAATTATTTTAACTTTTTTTCCGTTTTTATTTTTATTTACGTGGATAGTAACCAACTTAAAAAAAGTTCAGCCCCTAATTTTTGACATTCTAGCAAAAAAATCATATTTTTTTCATGAAATTTATGTTTTAAACTACTCTATTCTAAAATTATTTGTAATCCTTAATTATAAATTCTTTTTTTTGTTTTATCTTTTAATTAACTATTTGAGTAAAAATTTCAATTATTTCTTTTAAAAATTTAATGAATTTTAAATGGATTTGTTGTGTGTATGTGTTAAAGGGCAATTTTTATTTCAAGATTTAATGGCACTATGGAATAAGGCACTATTTTTAACTCAGTTTTCAGTATATTTTTTTATGAACTTCGAAAATCGATGAATTAGGCAGGTGTTATTTTGTTTGTTGACCCCAAAAAAGTTGGTTTTTCCCTTTTAAGGAAAAAGAGTTATCATATGAATTACAAACTATCACAATACTGCTTGTTGTGTTTTATTTTTTTTTTGTTTCTTGTATATATTTAATTGTCTTTATTATTATTATTATTATAAGTTAAACTTGATTTGGTCTCAAAAAAGAGTTCTAATTTAAAAGTGTCTCATGTTGATTTTCAATGTTATTGTCATAATTATGTTCTTACATGACTAGATAATAATAAATAAAGTTTTAAATAATGTCAAGAAACTAAATTAAATAAATACAAGGTTTTTTGTGTTAAATTTAAAAGGAAGCCTTATCATAGTCGTGTCATATAAATAGATCCTGTATTTGAAGCAAGTGAGTTACAAGATGCTCTTGATCGTACAGACCGACGCAACATGTATGAACTAAGCTCACCACGAGTTGAAGCGCGTAATGATGCTCCATGCGTATGTGTTTGATGTGGTGAAGTATTGGAACGTTTGAATGAACATTCATTGTCTTCTTCGTCATCCAATTTCCTATTATATTAGGGTAAAATATAATATTAGACATACACATTTAATCTTAAATCCAATATGACTTACTTGGAAATGCATGGAAAACTCCACATTTTTTGATTTTTTCCAAATTCTTCACCGTCAGTAAGGTTTTGTGGAAGTTCTTGTCCAAGTGTTTCAGGTAAGAACAGTGAAAGGACTCCTCCAAAAATGCCCAAAACGCCGAGTACAATCAATGGAAGTGATTGGGAAATGTTTGCAAGATAAACAACGAATGGAGCCACAATACTTGCAACATATCCCATTATATGAATAAAAGCGACACCTTGAGCTCTTACAACTGTTGGTAATAACTCAGCGGCGTACTGGAGACCAATATTATATGAAATGTTCACACTGAAACGTCCCAAAATAGCCAAAGTTGCCGAATAAATACCTATTTGATTAAAAAAACAAATTAATTTATGACCCAATTTTAAGTAAAATTTTAATGTCTTACCCACTGGTACTGTTGTAGCTAAGAGAGAAAATATTCCTGATGCTGCCATTGTTCCAAAAGCCAACCATCTTCGTCCCCATCGATCTAATGTGAGTGTCAAAAATGTATCTGCTGGCAATTCAGTGGCGCAAGCAACAGTAAATGTCACAAAAAGATCTAAACCAAGCTGTCCCACATTACGCACGTGTCCATCAAATACCAATGAAATTGCCATCCAAATAACAATCAATAAAATTGTATTATTTCTCAGTCTTGGTGTCTTAAACAAATCAAATATCGAGTAATTTGCATTTTCAGCTTCTTCTTTTTGAATGGCATCACAACTGGCTTGAAATTGCTTATAAATGTTTGGATCAACTGTTGTCCGATTTACTTTCTCAAATTTCTTTAATATTTTCATGGCTTTATCGGTTTTTCCTTGCGACACAAGCCACCGAGCTGATTCTGGTACGACCCACGGTGTGAAAATAGCTAAAGCAAGAGGAACTGATGTAACAATAGTGAACATACGCCAATCAGCGAGATAATATGCGATCCATGGCAAGGCACATGAAGCCATTGTGAAAAAAATTGCAATACTCATGTTAGCAACAAATGTACGCCAACGTGGACCAACATATTCAAGAACTGTAAATGCAAAAAAAAAATTTTAAATTAATTGATTTCATTTCCTTTCATGTGACAATTTATTAATACGCTTATTTTTACTTTTACTATTTAAGAAAAAAATTAAGTGTTGAACGTAAATTCAATTTTGACCTTGATAGTTTTATTTAATTTTGTTTTGTCAATCCATGTCCTATTTCAACAAAATGAAATTGACCCACAGATTTTAATGGCATAGAGGAAAAATACATCAAAAATAAAATTATTACAATGAAATGAAACTATTAACATTCACGAAGCAAATGTATCTATTGTTGAATGATAAAAGTAGTTTCTTTTTAAAGGTATGCTGAAAAGACTCAAAATTAAATTGAGGTGCTATCGACTTAAAATTCTATACTAAAACGGATTTAATGTTCTCTTTACAAAATAATTCATAGTTCATTACTCTTTTTTAAGTCTCATGGTCTCTAATTATTTTATTTTCGGTTAGTTACAGATAAAATTATTTCATAATGTTTAGAATTTTTAACTCTAATTTCCTTATCAAACTTATATCATTAAAATGAGACGAGAACGAGACTTATTAGTGAATTCATATTTAAAATAGGCAGATCATATGTTCAAAAAAAAATCACGATAATTATTTAAGCAAGTCACGCATATCGAGACAATAGTAGAATATTTAAAAACAGCTTGATCTGGCTAAAATCATGTTAAAGTGTAAAAGAAAATAATTGATAATTGATTTATGTATGAGATTCTCGTTTCGTTTTTTAGGTTGAATTGTATGAATTTGAATGAATTAAATCAATTATGTAATAATAGTCATGTTTTTTTTTCCATATAAATTAGATTTTGATAATAATTGTTGGTTTAAATGTCAACTTTTAAAATTATTGCAAGTCATGTTAAGTGTCAATTAAAGGGTATGTTTTGTTTAAGTGAAGTAATGAGTTGTAAAGGCGGATGTTCTAGAAAATTTTCTATATATGAATCGTGGAAAAAAAAACAGTTAAACTCATCAGACTCATTTCATCACTGTTACTGCGACATTGGATGACTCCGTTTTTCATGATAAAATCTTGATCTTAATTAAAAGTTATTTTTCACACTTTCATGTTCTAATAATTTTCAAAGTCAATATCTTATGTTTTATTAAGTAACAAGCAGTCCTTTACAATATAAATTCTCTCATTCAAATTCTGTTAACTTACCTAAAATATACATCATAGTAAAACAATTGTCAAAGGCAAATCCAACTAAAAATCGACATAATGCAAACATCCAAAAACTAGTTGAAAACACTGTAGCGACACCAGCAGCAAATCCAACCAAATTGCATAAAGCAAGTGATGGAATTCGCCCATATCGATCAGCAATCCAACCAAAAAGTAATCCACCGACAATGGCACCCAAGAAAAAGACTGATTGTGAAAGTGTTGGCAAATAACTGTCCTCACAAACCCAATTTAGTTCTGTTGCAACTGTCGCATAAGGAATATCTGTAAAATTATATTCCCATCCATTACGACACGATATCATTTTCCAGTGTGGATCAGATGGCAGACCTTTCTCACGCATTTCAGTAAAATTAACAGCATACATAAGACATTTGTGATAATTGCCCTCAGCATCTTTTGGTATCGCGTAATTTAATCTGTGAATAGAAAGAGAGCATAAAGTTCTAAATAAACGTTTTGCAATAAGTATGTTAATAACAGACAAAGGTATACATTCACATAGCCAGTAATAATAAAAAAAAAGGAACAAAACAAAACCACAGTTCAATGCCTTTACTTCAGTGATGCATGTAAAACTGAATAATGAAAAGAATGTGATTTTATTTCATATTGTGTTGTCAATTATTATTATTATTAAATGTTCCTTTTTAATAGGTCGTGCAACAAAATTGCACCATAATCCGACTTAATGGCCAATTTCCTAGTTTTACTAAAGTTTTCATTGCAAATTGTATAATATTCAAATGAGGCTTTGTGCCATAATTTGAAGGACATGTTTTTTTTTCAAATGAATTTGAATATTTTTATATGATTTCACGTTCGCCTAGAATTTTTTTCTCTCAAACCTCATGTTAAATGTATCTGACAGCAATCTTTGCATTTTTTTCGTGTAATGACGTTAAAATAATAAATGTTAACAAAGATTTGCAAGAACCTGTTCTTTGCTCTGTTTATTTTTTCTTTCGTTTCATATTAATTTTTTGACAACATTCCCTCCCTATGTTTTTTTACTCAACTGGAATTTTTTATGCTATCCATGCAACGAATGGCCACGACACTCGATTTTTTTTATCAAAGTTGACAACAGTATTTAGTCGACCTAAAATTCTTTTGATATTCACATGTAAATAATCATGTAATTATTGAGTAAACAATATTAGAATGATTTGAATATCTTTCATAAAAATGGAATAAACTATTCCCACTATTCATTCATATTAATTTTATTCATAATTTTCACCTGAGCTGTATAATCAAGATTTTATAAATCAATCAAATAATCGTCAAGTTGTTTTTACATTCTTTGAATAAATTTAATTTTCTTAATATGTTTCGCAATAAAATGCGATTTTGAGTTCAACTTGTCGACTATCTGTCATTTAATTTTTTTTAACAAATGTACTCCCAACATTCAAATACTTGAAATACGAAAAACTTTATGAAAATATTACAATTTTTATTGTATTTTACATAATGAACAAGGTCAATATTAATTGAGTAAGAAAAAAATGCGTTCAATATTCTTTTTCAAGCTTAATGTTTCATCAACACCTAATAATCCTTGTAGAATTGAAACAACCTGAATCATATTATTCTAGATGATATGATAACACTAATTAAAATTGACATTTTTCACAAACATGCTTATTTTGTTGTTGATTGATTAGAAAATCCATGTCACATGGATCGTAAAAAATGAATATTGAATTAATCAACTTCGCTAGATTTCATGTAACAAGCAAAAAATTTTCTACACTATAATTAAAAATATTTCATATAATTTCATAGAATTTTTTTCAATAATTTTTTTTTACTTTTAAAAGAAATAAATATTACGAATATTATGTCCTTACTTGTTCAAAAGTAATTTTTATAAGTTTTTTCTTAAAAAGGATTAATGTAAACTTGTCTCAATTTTAAAAGATAAATCAACATTATTGTGTTTAATTGCTAACTCAAAGTAATTTAAGAATTTGTTAACATTTTAAGTTACAGGAAATCACTAAGTACTTCAGGGCTTTTTAATTACAGTTCAAAATCAAAAAAATAAACTGATTTGAAACAACTCAAAACAATGAAAAAAAGTTTTCAAGTAAATGATTAATGACTGGTTTTTTGACATTTAAAAAAAAGTATTTTAAAAACAATAACATTTTACATCTGTTCTTGACTTAATTTTATAAGATAATTTTTTTAAAAAAATCCTAGAATACTTTTACAATTATCGGAGCTACACGCATATATATTACAAATGTTTTAAACTAAATATAAAACATCTTACAGTGTAAAATTATACATGGATGTAAAGGTAAAAACTTCATTCAGTAATTTTTTGTTTGTTGTTTTTACATCACTGAAATGTTATGAAAAACTTGTAAATCTTAAATTAACATATTTACTAACCGTTCAAAGGGCTCAAACTGTAGTAAAATAAATTCCAATGAACATATTTCAGCATACAAAAAGATGCTCAAACTGTTTTCTCTTGACTAAGGATAAATCTTACACATAGTTGGTCATAACATTTGAGCTTCTTTTTTTAAATAAAATCATGTGTGACTCTTTCAAATATTTTTTTTATTCCTAAACTTATTGATATCCATCAATCACTGCTGTTTTGATGATTTCATATTTCATAGCAACACAAAGTATCAATACAAAAATCAGAAGCTGTAATATGTGTAAAAGTAACATGATACTTTGCACACCTGTCATAAGGCAGAAAGTGATACACTTTAAAGTGAACATATTTTAAAATTAAATGCATTCTAGTATAAGATTAATTAATTATTTACATTATTATCATTAACATTGATACTATTAATATGCATCGATTCATATTAATTGTCATAGTTATAGAATAAACAGTATAATTTTTATTTAACAATTACAAGTTCATAACAACAAACAACAGTTTTATGAGTTAATTTCACGCTATAAGATAAATTACGATATTCATATTAAACAGGATTTATTAAAGTTAATTATTTCAATATTGAGAATTAATAAAAAATTAATTGATAAATAGATTATGTGGGTTGTAAAGGGGACGACTGGTAATTTTTCAACTTAATTAATTTACTAGACAACCTAAAATGTAACTTAACTTATTCTAGAATACATTTAATTTATTCTCAATTCATTTATATAAATAAGTCAATCACACATTATTCGTATTAGTTATAAATATTAAGAACATATGTAAGATATTGAATATTTCTATTGAATTACATCCGTGAATTTTTTTTTGCTGTACAATATAATGTTAATAATTGACATATTTTATAGTTGTCTTTATTACACTTAGGACAAATGTTGACAAATTAAGATATTTATTTTTTAAACATCAATTGATTGTAAAAAAATCTTAGTTAAAAATGAAACGTTAGACTATATGTTCAAATTATTTATTATGCTTTTAGACGTTTTGTCTAGTTTTTTCAATTCCATCAAGGTGAAGAACGAGGAACAACACACTTTAGCTACACTTAAGAACTTCACTTCGAGATCACTTTAAGTTTTAAATCTAAAAATAAAAAAAGTATCTGTTTTTTATTTATTTATTTTTTTTTTTCACAAACAATCATAAATAAAAAAACGATCAATAAAAAATTTACTTCCCAATTCATTACATGTGAATGACCATCAACAACCTTTAAAAATTAATTTGAATTTATTTAAATGCCCAATATTAAGTTACAACGTCAATATTTTTTTGCACATTGCAAAATTTCAAGATCAAGATCATGGTTCCTTGTTATTACATGATAAATTTTGTCTGTATAAATTATTGACAGTGTGTTGTGTTCATAAAGTATGGAATTATAGTAAAGCTTTTTACAATTGGATATACTTTCAAATAATAATAAACACAAAATATAGTATTTAACAACATGGTAAATACTTTAATTGTGGATTGAAAACTGAGCAAGACGTATGAAAATAATAATTATATATTTAATTATATTTGATCTGTATTTATGATTTATGTATATACAAAATTACGTATAACGATGCAAATTTTGTTTTGTATAGGTTAATATTAAAACATATTCTTTCAATTTTTTTATTATTATTAAATAACATGATTACTATTTAATTTTTAATAACCTTACCCTTGCGCTTGCCACTCATTTTCTTGTACAACATTTATTTGTTTGGTTTTGTTTTATAGGAATGTTTATCGATGGAGAGATAATAAGTTATAAATAGTAATAACAATGTTAAATTTTTGAACACACGATTGAATATGAATCAAGTGCATGCTATATTAACATTGGATAATATCATATTGTATTTTTAAGCAAATAAAGTAATAATTATCTTTAAAATACAGGTTTATTTAGATTGATCTTATATTTTTTTTTTTTATTTTTATGTTATTTTTTATTAACTGTTTGATAAGCACTGATATATTGAATGTAAATATCATGATTAAATTATTCGTTGGAGAATCAAAACATAGAATTTAAAATTGTTAAAAAGAACACAGAGAGTAAGTTTCTTTTGAAGTATTCTCGCATTATTAGATTTTATGTAAAGAAACAAAAACCGTTACTCTAAATAGGACCCATTGTGACCGCGATAGTGCTTTTATTTTTCAAATGTATAAGAACCCAATCAGGCTCTACAACTAAAGGTCAATGGTTATAATATATTAACCTTGCCAATCACAAGTCATTTGATAAAGTAAATCTCCAATTAAATCTCCAGTATATTTACAATTATTAAATGCAACTTTTTAAGATCACATTATTATTTTTATACTTAAGTGTAAATTAGAATAATCAATTTTAATTGAAAGATAACGTATCTCGATTTAGAAAAATAATTATCACGACAGTAGTTTAAATTCCTTACAAAATTACAATAAATGCTTGTTAATGATCATGATCTTGATTCTGTAATAATTTAATTGCAGTTACTTAAAATTAAATTCATTCTTGTTTCTTATTATTAAAAAAAAGTATAAAAAAAAACAACGAAGAAGATTGAATGTCGAAGCAAAATGCTTCCTCTTGGTTGAAATATTCGTAAAAACATGGGAATTACACATGCAATTTCATACTTGAATTAGTATTGAATTAGTAATGGTTTTATTTTATTTCGTTTTTTATTTTTATTATCATAAGTGACTGTCAGTAATTGTCTGTATGTAACATAATAATTGATTTTATAATTCACACAGAAATACACAATTATAGCATTAAAATCGTTTTTTTTGCACAAAAAGTTTATACAATTAAAAAAATACTACTTTGTATGTGTGATACAGTGATATAAATCATTAAAGTAAAGTAAAAAAAAATAAGCGTATTAACATAACATTAGTATTAACTTAAAGTAGGTGTTAGTTAATATTACTAATTTCAAGTGGGTCAAGTTTGAGAACGATTTTGTGCTGAACCGCTGACCAACATTCGATATTTATTTGTTTTTGTATTGGTTTGATGCAGTCACTAAACAAAACAACTATTAAACATCTAATTTTATGGAAAAAAATCAATATTCCACGTGATTGGTAGATGGATTTTTTTTTATTATTATGACAAATCATGACTTGTTCATCCTCTTCAAATCTAATATTCTACTTGTATTTAGTGAGATATTTGACGTGAAATAAAAAAACACCTGAGGAAATGATTTATATTAACTTTATCACGACTTTAATTAGTTATTTCTCATAAGTTATGTAAGTCTTACTTTATAAAAATATTACTTTAACAAAAAAATAATAAAATTACTGCAGAATTGTCATTTTTTGGCACATTTACTGTCGATTTAAAATAAGACAGGAGATTTTCAAAAACCATGAAATTTTCAAAAATCGATGATTTTCAGCACATACGGTTTTGCGTTATTTTGATTAAATTTTAACAAAAATAAACAATAAGTTCTGGTCAACCAAAAAATATTTCAAATCGCCTTAATCAAATTCAGTTAAAAATTATAATTCGCAGATGTTTTTTTTTGCCGAAGGCGACTTAACTCATTAATAATTTTAATTTCGATATAATTTTCATAAATGTGTGAAAATTCTTATTTAATCAGTTGCTAACTTCTACTTAAAACAGGTGTCAGTATGCTAATTACACTATTAAACTTGTCAATTTACATTTTGATTCAATAAAGTGATTGTTTTTGTTGTTAATGTGATAAAATAAAACTATAAACCAAAAGGAGTTAGACTTAAACTATGTAAATATTTTCAGAATTCTTGTTTAACAATCTAAACAGTTTGACAAATATGTGTATATTGTAATAGACGTGTCGGTATATTGTAATTTTATTGTTATCAAATTGAATAATAAAAAATTAATTCTCGATTTTTATCATAAAAGTAAGTGATTAACTTTCTCTTTGTGTCATTTGAATGCAAAAAAAATAAAAGTAGAATGGATTAACATTGACCTTTCACAATGAAAAAAAAATTAAATTCATGATCACAATTTTTGTTATGCTATTTCATTGTTTTACATCACCACCATTCTTTTTATTTGTAATTTAATTCTTATTACTTTAAATTTCATAGTTTTATGTACTTCATATGTTAGTTATGAAAATATACGCATTGTCTATGATATGTCGTGCAAAGTTTAAGTTTGATTTGTTTTTTTATTAAATTGAATGTAAATTCAAAGTTTTTTTTTGAAAGATTCATTCATTTATGTGTAATTATTTTCTCATTAAATGTAATTGTAATTCTATGAAAATTCTGATGTTTCCTCTACTAATTGCTACCTGCATGTTTTTTGTATTTTGCTATCTTTTTCAACACTTGTATTGTAACGAGAAAAATTATTTTGAATTGTAAATACCCATTACATTTATTTGTCATTGTAAAATTTTGTAATGCAATGATAATAACTTTTATTTTTAATTTTTAAATATCATGAGATTATTTCATGTAATCAGATGATATTGACCTGAAAATTATTTATGATTTTCTTTGATCACATTCATATATTTGAATATAAATTGAATAGAGATGGGTATGAAACATTTTTGGTAAAATTTTTGAGGTTCAGAACTTTATTATTTTATTTCTTTTCGTATCAGAAGTGTGATTTAACCTACCTAGTTAAGGGTTCTTGAAATAAGAAAATTAACACGAGAAGCAAGTTTAAGATCATTCTTTCTAAGTAAGTTTAACGGATATGTTTTCCTTTTTGAATGTAATTGAAAAAGTTGCAAGTTGTTACAACTTTTTTTCATGAGTAAAACAAAAATTAATCATTAAAAATCATTAAAAAAATTTTTCCATCAAATTGTCATTAATCGTCAATTAAAGTTGTTTAACGAATTTTACGCTGTTACCTGTTTCTTTTTAAAAAAGAAGAAATACCAGATCAATGACGTCAAACATTAATTTATACATAAACAAGTCGTGAAGATGTCTGTTATAAATGTAACATGAATGAATAGTATACAGAATATTGATATTATAACCTTTTGCTTCCCTGTGTACTTAAAATTTTAAAATAATTGCATTTTAATAAAATTAAGTATCAAACTAACTTTCGTTTAAAGTTTATATCGGTATGTATTTTTTTAAAGACAGCATTTTCTAAAATGGAATTCAAGCTCTCAAAATAAAAAATTTCGTTAAGTCTGTATGGACGTGGATGGAGTTCGTACATTAAAATTTTCATTGGATTTACAAGTTTAATTCACACTAATCGAAAATAATAATTTCAAAGAATTCTCATTACAGTTGAAATCTCTTTCAAAACATAGAAATATCAAAAAATCCATTTTAATGGGCATGAAAAGATTAATTTCACTTTTTATATTGTTGATTCATTTAAAACATTTCTAACTCGAGGCACGATAATAGCGTAATTTTCATTTTAAAAATTTTATCTCTCTTTTCTCAATTTATGTTCGATTTGTGTAAATATTTACAGTCAAAAATATAATTTGAAGTGACCATAATCTTGAATATCACCTGCACTGTTCGAACTTTATATTTAAATTAATTTAACTCATGAATTAGAATTGTTCAGTGTGCCGCCACAACAGCATTTTGTAAAAACAACACACATAATTCAATTTTAATGAAGGTTAATAGCATAAAATCTACCTTTATTTTTTATAAGTAAATTATTATAAAATTAATTATATTAATACTACAAACAAAAAAATCTTTTATACTTAATTTTGATTTAAATTTATTTGGCTTACTTTTTAACATATTAATATATTTCAATTGTTAATCAATGAATTACATTTTATACACTCATTCATCATGTAATTGTAAAGTGGTGCCGAGAATAATTACAATCATTTATCAGTAAGAAACAATTAGTATTAAAATTTATTGTATTTCTTGTCTAAAATAACAACAAAGGTGAAAAAATGTAGAGGCAAGAAAACACAACACCGGTTAATAAAACTAGACATTTTTGTTATTGTCTATTTATTGAAATCGATTCTAATTCTTATAAGAATATTTATACAAAAAATTAATATTCTGAAGAATTTTGTATCTGTCTGGACATTCTATAATAGTTATTTGTTCATTATAATCTTGGTTTTGGGTTTTAGGTCATTAATTTTAAAATCCTTTGGTTTTTCTCTCAGATATCGTGAAATCTCAAAGGATTATTTTGTGTTTATAGTAAACGCCAAATCTTTGCGTTTAAACTGTCAACTCTGTCGCATCCTAATGGGCTCAGTATCAACGCTTATATTTATAAGCTAAAATAATTTTTGCAGTTAATTGTGTTTGATGCCGTGACACAACCGTGCAGTGGACTATGGAAACTCCTCATGTATTGTTTCAGATAACTAATTGAAAATATACTTATTGTCCACACTCCTTAACTCCACACTAGGCATCGTCATTCCAAATGATTCATGCAAATGCATTTTGACGTCATTTTGGGTAAATCGCTTAAACACAACGATCAAGTGATATTTTTTTTAAAAACAAGCGGAACAACTTAACTATGTCAAAATCTGTATGACTTAGTGAAACTTGAATGTGACGTATTTCTGATTTATAAATTATGCGATTCATTATTTTTTTTTCTTTCCATGACATTATATATTTAGACGAAGACATGTGACTCTAATTCTTTTTAAATATAATAGTGTCTAAAAACTTAAAGTTTATGTTTATATTTCACAATATTTTAAAAGATCTAGATGAAAATAACTAGTTGTTTTTGTAAAAACAAAAAGAAAAAAAGATAAACTGTACGATCTTTAAAAAAATTATATGTATAATAAACAGGAAGACAAATTGTATGCTAAGATTTGTATCGGATGAATGCTGAATTTAATTAAATCACCCATTCTAAGAAGATTAAAATTATTCTTAAACTCTTAATCTCATAACAAAAATTACTAATAATTATTATACTGGGTTTTTTCTGTAATCAACTTCTATGGATAGGAGTAAATATAACATGAAGAACACGTTTTACTGGTTTAGTCTTCTGAATACTACTAAAAAAAAGAATCCATTGTTGTGAATGTTTGAAAACTATTTGCAGGAAATAAAGTTGCTTTACAGTCAAAAGAAATTTATTTCATTTTTAGGACAAAATGGAGGCCACACTTCGAACGAAAATTTTTAGGCCATTTATGGAAAAGGTTCTTTGAAAGATACTTAATTAGCCTGTCTCTTTGTAAGTTTCGTCATCGTCATAACGTCTGAATGGTTTTTCGAAGTTTAACTCCTAAAGTTTCTAGGTTTTTTTTAATATTAATTCGGACACTAAGATTGTGTTTTCTTGACCGTCTAGTGGAAAGAATTTCTCACTTTAGGCTCCTTTAAACAAAGATGCCCGTTTAAGAACATTTTAAAGATCCAACCATCTATTTTTTTTATTTTTCAAGTTAAAATTTTATAATTGTCTTATCTTATCAAAAAGTCAGGCTAAAATGCACTTTTATATACGATTTTAAGTCTTATGTTTCCTAAATTTTAAATTATTTTATGATAATCAGCTTTTAATATCGATTCAAATTTTAGTCTGAACAAAACTCACTAATTGAATCATAAAACAAAATCCAGTTTTAAAAAATTGTAATTAAAACAAATTCAATTTGATTTTAATAAAAATCGAGAGTATTTGTTCCACTTTTGAATTAACACCTTCAAAACTAACTTACCTCTCCTCCACACTTAAATCAGCTAATTCTGGTACATTACACCAATGTTCTTCAGGCACCAGTGTGATAAAAATTTGTGAGAAGTAAACAAAAGCGACAAAAAATGCAAATGGAATCATACAAAGGAACAAAATTTTTTGATAACGACCAAATTCTCCAATATGTGGCAAGAGATCATCAAAATCCATCACCGGTTCTTTCATACTATTTTTTTCATCATTATTTTTTTTATTATTTAAACTATTATTATCACTAATTGTTGCTGTAGTTGTTGTGGATAATGAGAGAGATGAATTGCCATTAACTGTATCTTTAACAAACCCATTATTAACGTATCCCGTGTTATCAGATTGCTTTTGATCAGAACTGTTATCTGGAGATGATGGTGGTGATGATGAAGTTACAGCCATTTTAATTTTTATTTAACTTTTATAACTTAATTTATCAATTTAATTTTGATTTTAACTCTTAAATATTTTTTTCAGTGTAATTATTTTTCTTATTATTAAAATGGTCACAAATTTTGTATCATATTATCTCATATTAAATTTGACTTCAAATTGTTAATTTAATTAAATTAAATTTTTAAGCCAACTTTTTGAGCTTTTTCCGTTTGAACTAATAATTTTTTTTTATAACTTTAGAAACAAAAGATATTGAAGAAAATAGAGATACAATTTTTTTAAAAATAAAATCAATGTTACAGTAATTCTTCAAACGGAACGCAATATTTTTTTATTTTATTTTTTGAATTAATTTTTTTTTTATTATTTCACTTAATTGAAAATACTGATATTTATTTAATAATTGACCGATGATGACCTACTGCTAGAAAATTGCGAGCTAAACTAAATCATAAATGCGTTGAACATAAATATTTTATACTTGAGTTGAGTGGTGTCTGAAACTGTTTTTTTTTTGTGCTGAGTCGTATCACATTACACAGAATATGAAAGGAAAATCAAAACAGAGAGTGGTAAAGTAATAATTCTCTCGTAGCACATGATTTTATTATACTTGAATACTGCTGTTCAAACACTCAATTTTGTGTTTCGTATGGAATGTATAACAGATAAAGATTGAAACGATGTAATAAAAAATTGGTTAACATGTTTAGATAGAGAATAAAAAGAATTAAAAACAGGTAGAATTGTTGCACTTTTGAATTATGTATGAAAGTATTTTATGAGTATACTTGGATGACGTTATGAACTTGTTACGGGGATTTTTTTTCAAACAAGTTGAATCAAGACGATTTGAATAACAATATTAAGAATTTCAAAAAATTATACCTTGCTCCAGTAGCCAATGGGGTGTATGCTGTGAATTTAAAATTTCTGGAAAAGAACTTAAATATAATTACAATAAATATAAATTCTGAAAAATTACTCAAACTAACAACTCTTCTGTGGATCTACCATGGAGTGAATTATAGTCTCATAGAAGTACAGGATCATAAATAAAAAAATTGCTATCTGACAACAAGACTTGACTATGATCGATTTTCAAAATTAACTTAAATTAAATTAAATAAGGTAAGGGTTATTACAAAAAATTAAGGAAGAAAATAGTTTTTACTCAATTGTTATAGTACAGCCCAGAAAAGAGCAGAAATGACCGAGGAGGGCAATACCGTCTTCATTATCATAATCCTGCCTTTATAAAGGAAATTTAATATGGCAAAATTCTGTTTTTTTATGAATAACCAATAAGAGTCGAAGTCAAAGAAGTCAATTTTCTGTAATCGTAAGATTGAATTTAAACTCCTTGAATATCTAGGATCAGAAAAATGCCGCGTAATACACTTTGTGTTTTAATTTAAAATACATTGAAAACCCATTTATAAACTAATTCATATTTCATCAAAAAATATTCAAAAGCGTTGAAATTATTAACTAATAAAATTACAACACCATTATCCTACTCCTACCTCTTTTAAAAGTAAAAACCACTGTGGTTAATTTTTCTTTTAAGACTAAAACGGTGAAAATTGAATTTCCTTTCACAGCAAATGGGTTCTCCTTAGTACTTTATTATTAAATTACTATCGTTTCCCACAATTTTGAAACACTGTTTCAAATAGATTTTTCATATTCTAACATGTATTGTTTATTTTGCCTTCACTTTTCGTATATACAATTTTTAAGCTCACATTATTTCTATAATCGAGACTTGAACGCCTAAACAAGACATTCAAAGTACAAATCATACAACAAGGATACGTTCAAGTCATAATGATATAGATGTTGACATGAACGTGCTCTAGCTGTTTATACTTTTTTTTAACGATTTATTTTATTATTAATGACATTTTATAATTTTATGATTTCTTAATGTACATTATTGAATTTTAAAATGCTTTTTTTTTGTTAAATTTTCCAGATTAATGAATAAAACTTCCTCATTTTACTGTTGATATTTTTTTTTTCATTTTAATCACGATTATTTCAAACTATTTGTAGTGTGTGGGTATTCATTTTGAACAATTTTATCATTTATTTCAATACACATTCGCGACATTCAATTAAAACTTTTGTTTATTCATGATTTATTAATTTAATATTTTGTTTTGAAAAATATAATGAGACGACAAATGCAGCTAATAAATTATTTCATATGATGCATGATCATTGTTAAATGTGTCCGTGTAATATAATTATTTTTCTTAAAAAGAATAATAATAATTTTATATAAAGCAGAAAATTATATTTCACTTTAATTGAATTACTTTTTAGTGCATTTCGTAAGAAAACATGCACTATTACAGACGGTTTGTCCGCCGTCACTCTGTCACTCTGTCCTACATCTCTAGAACCTGAAAACGGTCAAAAGCCCAAAATCTTAAATTTTCCCAAAATTTTTAATTTTTCCAATAATTATTACAATATTAATATTTAAAAGTAAAGCTTAATTTTTAAGTTTAAGACATCATAAGTATCAAAAAAGATGTATTTTTAATTTCAGAAAAATTGTATCAAAGTCAACTGTCATCAAATAATATTAAAATCATCAACACAAAAAATAAACTACTTTTATTTGCATACAAATGTTAATGTACTTTAATAATAATCTAATAAAAAAATACATTACCATGTAGAAAATTCCCTTTCATTTTCATTTGAAGTGAGTTCCTTTCAATTATCCATGTAACAAATTTTCGTTTTTATATGTATGTACGTTAATAATTTTGCATCCATATAATAGTGTAATGTTTTGAATAGTCTATGAATACCAAAGAATATCATCGCATGCGTAAGACACTTTTTTGCATGTACAAATTTTTCACTTCTATATGCGATGTTTAATTTTCCATACGGAAATATGAAAATAAAATACTGTGTTTTCATTTCTTCACTTCAGTCAAGAAACATTGGTTGCCGCGAAAAATTCATAAAAAAATAAGTGAAAGATAATATTACATATATAATGTAGAATAATAAAAAAAAAATATGTTTCTTTTTACCGGAACTGAAAAGGATGGGAAATAATAATGTAATTGAAAGTAAAAGTGTATATTGTGAAAAGTGATAGTAGTGTATCAAGGTATTAAAACAAAACAAAAGATACACAATATATATTAATGAAAGGACGTGCAAAAAAATACAGAATATAGACATTAAAGAAAATGCATTGGGAAAAAATAAATGAATGCAACAAAAAATGAATAAAAAGGATGATACTCAAGTGGCCACAAGTGATTTTTTTGTTGTTAGATTCTTTCTCTGTTGTTTTATTGTTTTCATGTTTTGTGTGATGACATAAATTTTATGGAATCTCCTTATATATAAATTCATTCCATATTCAAACAATGATGGCTTATTCGTTTTATTTTTAATAAACAGACAATGAAGTCTCAAAGAATAAAAAATTAATTAAGATATTTTTTGCGTTATTTTTCATTAATAAAAGCCTCAAGCTTCTTATCTCAAAAGTAAAGAAAAAATAACATAGAATAAATTAAAATAGTAGGGAAAAATTGCAGAGTTGATTGAAAAACACTTCAAACAAATAATAAATTTAGTGAAATACACGAGTGAAATGTTAAGTGAATTTCAATATACTAGGTGTGAAAAATGAAAAGTATTTGGAAGAATTGAAAAACACTCAATATACTAGGTGTGAAAAATGAAAAGTATTTGGAAGAATTGAAAAACACTCAACTAAATTTTGAACTTGTTGAATGGTATTCCAATTAGGATAAAAATATAGAAAAAAAATAAAATAAAATGTGTAGAAACTTGTGGCAGAAAGGAAATTATAAAGGAAATTCAATTGAAAACCAGAAAAATTAAACCACAGTCTTTGAATAGAATATTCTCATAAGTACGTTGCACTGAAAGGTGTAATGTGACAGTGTGCTCAGAAAAATATTTTGTTAAATGATTTTTTTTAAAGGATTATAAATACCAAATTTTTCAACTTTTTAATTTTTTTTATAGCTCTAAATTCTGATTATTTTACTTGTCCCAACATACCACGTAAAAAGATACTGTGATCTGTGAAAAACAATTCAAAAAAGTTATAGAAAACAATTTGGGCATTTTTTACAGGTTGACACTGTCGGTCCTTAAATTTGAACCAATCATCAATTTGAATTGCTAAACTAGCGACATGATGATAACTCGGATTATTTTTAATACCATAGATTATCAATATTTATTCGCTGCTAAACCAGAAAATATTTGGCTATATGCATTTTGTTCTTCAAAGAAGTGCGCCAACAAGTCTTTGTATAGTCTGGGGCGTTAACTTTATGAAACCAATGCTCAAAATAACATCTATTTGATTTTTGTAAAATAAATTAAGAATGAGGTGAAAAAGCTTCTATGATAAGAAAAGTTGTATTAGTGTAAAGGTGTCTTTTCAGTATCTAGAAAACGATTTTTTCATTTTATTAGCAAAAATTTACATTGTAGATAAGAAAACATACAAAACAAAAATCGTTTAAATAATTTATAAATAATTCAAATCATTATCATTTAAATTCATAACACATTTACAAAAAAAAAAATTGGTACATAAACGAGACAGCTGTTAGACAACTTCTTGAAACTATGTTTTATTTTTACATGCGATTTTCCCATGTTGCTGATTCCCTTCCTCGTTTTATTCACATACATTATAAACATTTTATATTTATATTAAAACATACCAGGAGAAGCAAAAAGAATAATAGTAATGATAAAGATATAGAAAAAAATAACAATAAGCACAGAAATAGCGACAAAAAATCGATTTAATTTTAATACAATATATTGCAACAAGTAAAATAAAATCTTAATGTGCTTAAAAAATAGCATTAAGTTTTCGGATACTAACCTTGCTTTGTTTTATTATTACTTATTGTTGTCAAATTTTTATTTTTGCACAATTACTGCTCAAATACAAAATAATCATAATGTATCAAAACCAATTTCCGCAATTTTACCTGGAGATTTCATTGTTGGAGTTTTATTGAGTGTACATCACCAGCCGTCTCCATTGCAAGCGAGTCAAAGGAAAATTGGGCAGTTGTCATGTGGAGAGGTAAACCCTATTTCTTGTATTGTAATCGTTATGAATAAAAATTTATTTAAAGGTACGAGAACATTATGGAATACAAAGAACCGAAGCTGTTATCCAGACAATTGATGAAATTAATGATGATCCATATATTTTGCCTAACATTACATTAGGTCTTTTTTTTAACGGTTTTTTTACGTTATAACTTTATTTTAATAAAAATTCTAATTTCAAAGGATATCAAATACTTGACACTTGTTGGTACGCTCCAATTGCATTGAGACAGACAATTGAATTGATTCGCGGTACAATTTCTGTTCCACTAACGCAAAAAGATGAAAAATGTAAATCAACACAAAATACTTTAAATTCAATACAGAAAAATACTCAACAAACTTTTCATAAACAATTAGTTGAATTCAAAACGAATAATGTAACGGATAAAAATAAAAGCAGTACAACTGATATCAAAAACAATAATAAAACACAATTACTGAAAAATACATTGATTGGAATAATTGGACCTGGAAGCAGTTCTATTGCGTTACAGGTTCGTAAGTTCATGAAATGAGTTAATAACATAAACATATTTTTATTATTATTATCAAATCATATGGGAATAAAGAGAAAATTAAAAAAAAAAATAATTTAATTTCCTTATCAAAATCATATATATTTTATTTTAAAAAGGTACAAAACCTTCTTCAATTATTCTCGTTACCACAAATTGGTTACTCAACGACATCGAGGGACTTATCAGACAAAGCAAGGTTTAGCACATTTTTGCGTGTTGTACCATCAGATTATTATCAAGCTCAAGTTATTATAGATATCGTTAGAAGGTTCAATTGGACATATGTTTCTGCAGTTAACACAGATGGTAATATTTTTTTTCTATTATTTTTTCTTAAAAATATATTGGCTTCTTTTATCTATCTCTAATTTCTCTATTTGTAAACCAACATATATTATTTTGCCATATGTTTTAATAGAAAATTATGGCCAATCAGGCATACAAGCATTTCGGGAGCTTGCCGAAAAATATGATGTTTGCATTGCACGTGAAGACTCTGTGCTTAGCAACGCAGATAAAAGCCAATTTGACGATGTTTTACGTAATTTGGAATATGATAAATTAGCCAATGTTGTAGTTTGTTTTTGTGAGGGCATGACAGTGAGAGGTCTTTTAGCTGCAATGGAGAGACTTAACCTATCCGATAGATTTTTATTCATTGGAACGTAAGTAATTAAATTTTCATGTTGTAAATTGTGTAGTTTTGGATATTAAAAATTCATTAATCATGTAGTGCAGTATAGTTTTAAAATAAATATTATACTTTATTGTTAAAATTATTCGATGTAAATCTTTTGTATATCATAAAATTTCTTATTCAACCGCATTCAAATATTGTTTTTCTCCTAAAGAAATTTGTCGCTTTCATTTCCTCGTGTGTTGGATTTTAAATAAAAAAATGTAAAGTAGTAAAATATAGTTTGAAAAGAAAAAAATGAAGAAAGGGATATCTTTCATTCTATTTGTTTACGTGTTTATAGATTTTACATCTTTTGAATGTACATATCTTTTTTATAAAAACCCATTATGTAAACGATAGTACACGTGACATAACTGATGAGTAAAAATCTACAAAAAAAAATTATTCAGCTTTGTCTTGTTAATTTTTGAATGAATGATGTTTATTTTCTTGATAATAACAAAAAAAAGAACATGTTTTATTCAAACAAAAAATATGCTTGAATGAATAACTTATCATAATCTGAGTCATGTAAAGAGGTAGGTCATTATGTTAAAAAAATTTCAGAAATAATCACCATATTCTTTTCTATTCAACATAACAGTGATGGTTGGGCAGATCGTGCTGATGTAGTTGCAGGTTACGAAAGACAGGCATTAGGTTCAATAACCGTTAGAATTCACAGTCCGTATGTTGATTCATTTGATAAACGATATTTTTCATTGTCACCATTCACAAATACGCGAAATCCATGGTTTAAGGAATTCTGGGAACATAAGTTTGCGTGTCAAATTCCTGCGGATGCAAATGCCTTGCAACCCTTAACAAACTTTTTTGATAAAAAGCATTGCACAGGTAATTGATTAATTTTATAGATAAATGAAGGTACTTTAAATAATTTTTTTTAGGAAAAGAGGATTTATCTGAAAAATATAAACAGGAACCAAAACTGAGTTTTGTTATAAAAGCGATTAAAACCATGGCGATCGCTTTACATCAACTTCAACAAGACATTTGTGGTGTTAATGTAACTGGACTTTGCCCCAAATTATATCCATTTAACGGAACTTTATTCTTTGTAAGGCCAAATTTATAATTTTTAACTATCATTCTTCAATTTTTTAACATAACCTAGAACTACCTATTGAACGTCTCATTTCCGTATGGACCTGATGGTGATATGGTCGAATTCGATCATCGAGGTGATCCACCAGGGCGTTATGACATAATGAATTTCCAAGTCAAATCAGACAAGACCTTTGATTATGTCAAAATTGCTGATTGGAATAATGGCACATTAGATTTCATCCGTGAATACCAGGAACCTCCACCGGGTCCCATTGAATCAGTTTGCAGTAAACCTTGTTCAAATGGATATTACAAGGTAAGAAATTTAAATGAAAACATTAAATATTCTTTTGATTTAGTAAATGAATGTGTGTTGAAAAAAAATTACTTTTTTACATACATTTTACATTGCAATGAAGAGTATTCAAACGGGAGGACAGGAAAAGAAATGTTGTTGGGTTTGTTTACCTTGTGACCGACATCAAATACTAGCAAATGAAACTTATTGTCAAGACTGTGCTATGGGCTATTGGCCAAATAAACACAAAAATAGTTGAGTGACTTTAAAAAAGTACTTCAAAGCAAAAAAAAATGAAAAATTATAAAATTCTTTACAGAATGTTTACCAATTCGCATAGAGCACATGGAATGGGACGATAGTGATGCTATTATAAGTATAACTTTTTCAATTACAGGAACTTTTGTAACATTTATAACACTCTGTATTTTTATACGATACAATAATACACCCGTTGTTAAATCGTCAACGAGAGAACTTTGTTACATCATTTTACTTGGAATGATTTTCTCACACATTGCAATTTTCGCTATTTTGAAAAAACCAACAAGTTTTTCATGTGGTCTGTCTAGAATTGTACCAGGTGTATCATTTTCAATGATTTATGCATCACTGTTTGTTAAAACGAATAGAATTGCAAGAATTTTAGCTGGATCTAAAAAAAGCTTTCCATCTAAACGAATGAAATTCATGTCAGCATCCGCTCAATTAATGTTGACGAGTGTTTTGATTTTCATTGAAGTAAGAATTAACTTAATCAATTAAAGGTCGTTCTAATTTTTATCTTGATTTCCAAAAATTTTAGATCATAATTACAGTTACGATGCTCATTATTGAGCCACCGGGGATAGAGCATCAATATCCAACCCGAAGGAGAGTTTTGCTAGTTTGTAATACGAGTGCTCGAGGTGTTTTAGTGCCTCTTGCTTTTATTTTTGTTTTGATTGGATTTTGTACATTGTATGCTTGGAAAACGAGAAGTGTTCCAGAAAATTTTAATGAAGCCAAATTTATTGGGTTTGCGATGTATACAACTTGTGTGATATGGGTTGCATTTTTACCGATATATTTTGGAAGTGAATCGAAGGTAATATCTTTAAATAAATTTTTAATTTCGTCAATCACCTACATAGAGCCAAAGCAATATTTTGTTAGTTTTTGCATTTTGGTGTCGTGGTAGAAGAAATCCTTAGATTTATTAAAAAATTTCTCTAAGATGTGGACAATTTTGTCGTCATTTATTAGTCAATAGCTCATTTAATAGTAAGTTGATTGTTAATATTTTTAAATTATTTTTCCAGATAGTCACACATTGTATTTGCATATCACTGTCTGCGACCGTTACATTAATATTACTTTTCTTTCCTAAACTCTACATAATTTTAGTACGACCAGAACGTAATATACGAGCATTTTTTACTACAACATCAAAAATAAGGTATTTTTTGACTATATTATTTCATTTTATTATATCGATTACATCAGTAAAGAATTTGAATTGAATTCATTTTGAAAGGATGAAATAATGAAAAAGTAACTGTACAAATAATAATAATAATAAAAGTTTCTTACTTTTCTTTTATTGTAAATTTCATTTTGAATCATAATGATAATAATCGTAAAATGATATTATCAGATGTCATATAGGCGCACAAAAAATTTCAACAATATCTTCAAAAGTTCCAAGCTCATTTTCAAGTATGAGTCATGATTGCTGTGAATGTAGCAAGATATCTTCAAATTGTGAAAGTAATTTCAATTTAAAATATATAATTATTTTGGTAAAAAAAAATTATTTTCAATTTCAAGGAAATCGCACATCAGTGAAATCAGAAGCAATCCAAACATCACCTGAACTAAAAAGGCTTACCTTAGTTCCAAACCATGACATTGACAAAGATTCCATTCTAAGTGAGCTTTTGTACTGCGGTAACACATCAAATAAAAACTGTGACTTTCCAAATCCAGAGTCATATAAAGATCGACCTCGACAGGAGACGCCCAAAATCCGATTTAGCGAAGAAAATCAGTACATTAGTAATCAATCGTTATCAATTTCACAATCAAATTCAACAAATAATCCCATTGATCGAATAATGAGTAGTGATAGCATCGATACAATTGACAATCAAACGATAAATTACAACTATAATTATTACACGACACCGTACAGTAGTAAAAATTTAATAGAAAGTAATGATGATGACAGAAAATATCTTTGCAAGGAATGTGCTCGCAAGGATACATACAAATGGAATACACAGCACTTTAGGACAACCATAAGTGAAGAAAGCTTATCGGGATGTTCTTTTAGTGAGAGTAGTGCAAATGACTATAAAATCAAAAATATTACAATCAAAATCGGAAAACCGTATTATTTGTAATTATTTATAATCGACACAAAAATACATATGAAAAATTTAATTTTATGTTATGTTTTGTTGCTTTATTTAACGTCATTTTAAATCAATCTGCTTTTCAGATATATTTTTTTATTCCTAGCTATCTAATAGCGTGAAGATCTCATTTAAAATAATTTATCTTTTTAAACACATACAATAGTATTCTTTATCTTTTAATATTTATTTATGATAGTGATGAATATAATTTTATTACACATTTATAACGAACAAGATATAATTTTATGATTTTTATTTTATTTTTTTTATAATAACTTTCATTAAATTTCATTTTTATTTTAATTAATTTAGAATTTTTTTAGCATGTTTTGTTTGATTCTGTGTTATCTTTGTTTTTCATGATTTTCTCACATAATTTTTTGAATGATTTAGCACAAACATTTTGATGACATTTCCGACACAGAGTAAACACATTTTTTTTATTCATTATTTTTTTTCTTTAATAGAGCTGCTCCAAATGAACTTCCCTCCTATGGACCATTTCGGAATACGATTTTTTATTTTTGTTTTCCGGACATTTAATTAAAAGTTGTTTTGGAGTAGCCTAATATAATTTTATTTTTTTTGTCATAAATAATTAATGATTATCATATTTTAACAATAGCGTGATCACTTTGATCTTGATTTACAAATTGTTAGAATAATTTTTTTTTTGTTTTTTATTAATAGTAAGACTAAAATAAGTAGAGTGATAAAAATAAAATAATTAAAAAAATAGAAGAAAAAGTAAATTTGTAAAAAATGAAGTTTCAACAGTGATTTTTTTTTTCAAATGATCAATACAGTAAAAAAGAAAAATGGTAAGAAGAAGAAAAAATGCACGACTTTTAAGATTACGTCAGATATTTATTTCTTCTTTATTTATTTATTTAAACTTCCAAAAAACTAATTCAAAATATTCTAATTACATCAAATTAATTAGATTAAATTATAAATATTTTTTATAAATCAACTCAAAACTACTCAAAAATACTACAGAGTACAGTGCATTGAACTATCAATCTAAAGATTGGCCGGTAGATTCTCGTATTTCAAACTAAAAGATCCGTCGTTCCATCAACGTAATTTTAGTTAAAGATTAGATGTTTGGTGACCACAAATTTTAAAAGTAAAAGTTTGAGTAAAAATCTGTTGAAACTTCATAAATTATAAATAAAATATAAGATTTTAAATAATTTCATATTAAAAGCTGTAGTGCTAATAGCTAGTAGAATGATTAATTAATACTGTTAATTAGTAGAAAAAAAAAACAAAACGAAAATAACGTTACAGAAATAAAAATATCAAAAAATTTCTTTACAATTTCAATGCTTATTTAAATTCATTTTTTCTAGTAAATTGTAATTCATTTGATTAATAAGTTACTGGAAGTTCTTCTATTTTATAATTTAATCGGTGGATTTAACTTGCAGTATTTTACTATTAAATTTGATTATATTTATTAAGCATCACTCAATTAAATTTAAATTTAAAAGCTAAAAATGACTAATTATTTTTTTTTTATGCAAATGATAAATTTATCTTTTTACGGATAAAAGTTGAGCAGAATTCCAAAATCTGATTGAGCAAATTCAATTTTTGTGATAAATTTTTTTAAAGGCAAGAATGAATTTAAATGAAAAAGAGAGTTCATTAGCAATTGAATTTAAAACTAGAAAATAATAATATCAATGTTAAATATTAAGAGGATTTTTATGGATTGTTTTAAAGATGGAATTATTTTCAATGTAAAGCTGCTTCATTTAATTTCATATAAATTCCAATTTTTTTAATATCTATTTTCAAGAGATTGTAATTTTTTTTTTATAATTAAATTCGTAATTTTTTTTGTTTTACTGTGAAGTCAGTTGAAAGCCTCTTTTAATTCCATAGTTTCATTCTAACTAGAGATCAAAGTTAAGCATATAATCTTTCAGCGGTGGTGGCAAATGCAGTTGATTAATATTTTGAGCCAATTTTCTATTAAGCTGTTCATAAATACACACACGTGCAATTTGTTTAAGTGTCCTTGGTTTTCGGTATAAAGTCGAAATAATATTACTCAAATTTTCTATAGACCGATTTGGAACTTGAACGATAAAGAGATTGTGGAGACTTCGTAAACAATTGTACAAAGGTTCGTGTTTCATTGAAACGTAGAACAAATGGATAATTCGCGAGTAAGTTTGTTGTGTGTCAAATAAAATGAATTCTTTTCGCATAATTAACATGATGAAGTAAAAAAGAAGGTAATTTTTTGCATTATTTCGAAATGAGTTGCGTAAACTATCATTACCGTTTGTTGTACTGGCAGAAGAATTTGGTTCTGTACCTCGATGTGTACCTGACGATCTTCCTCGATCAAATTCAAGCAAAAAATCATTTAATGCTAGGTAATTATTACCTGATGCAATACGATTACTTAAACAAATACTAGGATCGGCTCCGTATTGTAACAATACTAGACTAAGCTCATATACGCAGGCCATATCCAAGGCCACACTTTGTAATCGAACATTTTGTAACATTTCTAATACACTTTGAAGGATATTTTGCGATGTTATATTACAGTCTAAGCCGTGTTGTAACAATAATATCAATATGTTTTTGATAAAATCAAAATTGGTCTGTTTCTGTATGTCACAGTTGAGTGTAAAGTTTTCGCTTACCGTAAAGATAAGAACATGTAATGGTGTTAAATTTGATCGATATGAACAGTTTGGATTTGCTCCGTGTTGCAATAATATTCTAATACAATTTAGGTAGCAAACCTGAAAGAAAAATCATAATTAAAGTGAAAACGCCTTGTTATTTATAATAATTGAATCAAGAATTTACTTTCATAGAATGTGTAAAATGATGCAAAGGATCTTTATTGATCAATGGTACCAAACAGACCATTAAAGGAACTGAGCCATCACGACCCACAATGTTTGGATCACCTTAAATTTAAAATTTATTATAACTTATTAAAAATCGATTTTAATTCTAGAAAACTTACCATCCTCCTTAATAAGCATATTCAGAAGCTCGTAACAGACTTCCCAATCGCGTATGTGGCGAAAAACACAAGCAAGAGCACTGTTGCCTGTCTGATTAATGGACTGTTTTGCTCCATTTTGTAAGAAAAAACGAACTAAATGTAAAATATCCCATTTATTCCATTTATCGTAACCGTATCTAAATGATAAGAAAAACTTAACTACACATTATCCCTTAAATTAAATGAAAGTACTCACTTTGCTTCCTCTAATGCATATCTTACAATTAACGCGTGTAATGGCGTGTTTCCAAGTGAATCAGGAGCATTTATTAATTCTTTACATCCCCGTTCTAACAGTATTCGAAGTGTATTTAATGTATCTTCAGCTGATTTTTTTGTTGCGAGTATTACTGTAAAAAAAATAAATTTTAATGTAAAATATCCCAAAATTACGTTAATAAATATATTTCAACACATACCAACATGTAACAAAGTCATTTGTTGTGTACATGTTCTAACTGTTGTTTCAGCACCATGATTAATGAGTAGCTCTAGGAATCGTCCGTCATGTAACACAGCCTTAAATTGATTTAATTATAAAAAATGAATATTTTTATTTAAATTTGAGTTATACCTGATGAATTGGATAATATTCATCTTTTATTAAATTAATTTCATCCGAACGGGTAACAACCAAATGTTGAACACAACGCCAAGCACCTTTCTCACATGCCAAATGTAAAAGTGGTTTTCTATTATTTCGGAATGGTACCCATGGTTCCTCCAATTTCTGTGAAAGGATATTTAATACGTTAATATGATCGCCATCAAGCGTGTAACAGAGAGCATTTTGTAATTTTGTATTTTGGCGAACATCACAGTCATCTTGAGAACCTTTTGAATATTAAATGTAATTTAAATGTCTTATAAATTGAGTTAAAATGTTGCAAAATACCTTTATATTTTCCACTTTCCTCACAATTGTGAGAATGAGCACCAGGAAAACACATGCGAGCTTCAGTATCGATTCGTGCACCGTATTTTAGTAATAATTCAACACATTCCTCGTAACCTTTTAAACAAGCGATATGCAAAGGCAGAGAACAAGGAGATCGATTGACATCTGGCTTGTAACGATTAAGAAGCCATCGCACCATTTCTATGTGATTTAATCCAACACATTTTTGTAATAAATTGTATCCACCTTCATCGTGAACGGCCATTATGTTTTCATACTGGAAATTTCAGAATAAAAATTAGTTTACATTAAAATAATTCATTTTTTTAAATATTTAACTCACTTTAGGAATTTGCAGTAATAGAGCTTCTAATCGTTGCACCGAATGTTTTGGATTGGCTCTCAAACAATCAAATATTGTATGAACTTTATCGGCTGTCCCTTCTGAAACCTTGTGTCCATCACGATTAGACAATAAGGCACTTCCAGAACGAAAGATTTGACTTAAGTTATTCCCCATTGATGAACGATTTGATTTGTAATCTCTATTTTGCTTTTTTCAAAATCTATTTTCAACTATCCCTTTTCCTTGTTGAAGGACTTCAATGCACTTTATTATAATTGTTGTAATTATCTTCCTTTTTTCTCGTCATTACACCTTGAATTCCGATCCTCAACTATATGAATTAATTATTTTATTTTGCAATATACCATTAGTTAACATTTAAAACCAAATATGTAACGACAACACAATTTAGTATACATTTTGTAACAGTTCGGCGGGTTCTCAAAATATCTTTAAATAAAATACACAATAATTATTTAATGTACTTAAGATTATGTCTATTTAAAAACGGAAAAAATGAAAATTTATCGCAAACTCGTGAATTAAAGTGCATTTAAGGTCAGCATCCATAACATTAGATTGGTCAATCATTGAAAGATCGAGTTTTGTTGAGGTGGACTTATCGGTATAATTTTGGGCCCAGAGTTCGAACTGCAGTGCCTTATACAAAAAACCGAAAGCGCCTTTTTCTTCAAATTCATTGATATTTTATGAATGAATGTCAAAACAATAGTAAGTTAAAAGTATTTAATTACTGTTAAAAAATTGATACTTTTATAATATGTTATAAGTGTAGGAAAATATAATCCAATTAGCCTGTTTTAAGTCAATTTGTAAATATTTTTTTCTAATTAAAGCGAATTCTTAATTTATTATTTTTAATTCATGAATTTAAAGATTAAAGTAATTGTATGGATTCCAATTTTTATTTTTATGATTTGTGGTTTTGTTATATTGAACTTCATCATTCACTTAAAATCATGCAATGGATACGTCTAGTACTTTTAAAAAGGTTTTTTGACCTTTTATCGCTCCTTAATCTTAATATAGCTCACATTTCATTTTGACTAATGCTTTTTATGAATAAATTGTATTCAAAGTTAACTTGAAATTTTTTTCCTGTTAATGAATTTTTATTTTGACTACAAAACGTCTATCGTAAACTAAAATTTTATATAATCAACCATTTACCATTGTTTACTATATTTTTGTGCGTCATACAACTAATTATTATGCAATAAGTCATATATTTTCAATGGTAATCCAGTTAAATAATTTTAAATACATTTAAAAAAAATAGCACTAATAATTGTATATCTGGGTAACGAAAGAAAAAAAAAATAAACAATTTATGTGATATTGATTTATTTTTAAAGAAAACAAAAATAACACTTCATTTAAAAATAGAATAAAAAAATTATTGAGAATCCATTGAATGAAGCAACTTTGGAATGGTCTGAATTTAATTTTTTCACTTTTTTTTGATAAATTTTCGTTTTTGATCACTATTAAAATAAAATCGATTTTTTTTTTCATTTTCCTTTTTCTATACGTTTTGTATGTAAGCCTGTTGCTTATTCTTTTTTTGACTTACATTTCTTTTATTTGTAATTTTTAACAAGATTTTCTTGTTTTAATTATTATAACATTGAAAATGAACACAAATACTGCAACAATATAATCTACGAATGCTCGAATAAACTGGGGAATTGTGCAAAACTTTTATTTTTAATTTGTAGCAGAAAATTTGTATATATGTTTTGGATTTTTATCTGGTTTTTGGTTTAGTTGTCTTTGGACAAGCTGATTGGATGAGACTGGAAGATTTTGATTTGGAATGTCATGTTGACACATCTATAAGAGAAACAGCTGATTGTCAAATTTTTTCATCATTACACACATTTCCAATAAATTTGATCAGCAAAAGAATTGGATTTCAATTAATATAAAAAACAGTTTTAATTGATTTTCACTTTAATTTTTAAAAAATATATATATTTATTAAAACAATCAAATCAAATACCAAGGATAACCGAATTGGGAAAGTGTAAAAATCTTTTTAATTGTGAAAATAAACAAAGAAAAAAAAGGTGAGACACTTATATTTCACATTTTTTAGTCTAGAAATGGTATTAATAATAAATATTTGGTATTGTGATGTAACCAATCGATTTAATTTAATTTTCAGAATAATAATACCATATAAACAATGGCCTCAGCTCAATTAAGTCGAAATGAGGTACTGAATATTCTAGTGCGGGTCACTTTGATTTCTGTCGGTACCTATTACTCTCTAAAATGGATGATGAACATGATTGATCCGACAAACAAAAGTAAAAAGCGAGCAAGAACTGTGGCGGAACAACTGTTGAAACGTCTTGAAAAGAGCAATAACCAAATAAAAATCAACCCAAATTCGTTAAATGAACATGAGTTGATGATTGCGTCGAATTTAGTGGTTCCCGAAGATATTTCCGTAAGTTGGAATGACATTGCCGGATTAGATACTGTAGTTCAAGAGTTGAAGGAGAGCATTGTTTATCCAATTAAACATCGAGATTTGTTCAAAAATGCCCCCTTATATACGGCTCCTAAAGGGGTGCTTTTACATGGTCCACCTGGATGTGGTAAGACCTTGATAGCAAAAGCAACAGCTAAAGAAGCTGGAATGAGATTTTTAAATCTTGATGTTGCTATGTTAACGGACAAGTGGTATGGTGAATCACAAAAACTGGCATCTGCTGTTTTTAGTTTAGCAGCGAAAATTCAACCCTGTATCATATTCATCGATGAAATTGATTCATTCCTACGAAGTCGAAATAGTTCCGATCATGAGGCAACCGCAATGATGAAAACTCAGTTTATGATGTTGTGGGATGGATTAAGCACACAAAAAGATAACACTGTTATAGTCATGGGAGCTACAAATCGTCCACAAGACCTTGATAAGGCCATTTTACGACGAATGCCAGCACAATTTCATATTGCATTTCCAAATGTTGAACAACGCATCAAGATTTTACGATTGGTATTAGAACATGAGCGTACATCAGATGACGTTGATTTTAACCATCTAGGAAAGTTAACAAACGGATTCTCGGGATCAGATCTAAGAGAGTTGTGTCGAAATGCTTCAGTTTATAGAGTCAGAGAACTAATGAATACAAATCAGAAAGCATTGGATTCAACTTCTAGTGAGGGAACGTCTTCTGAGACGCAAAACACTTCAGCTCCACTCCCACCCATCAAAATGCAAGATTTGATTGATTCATATGGAAAAATGAAGGAGAGCAAAATGCATACAGGAATGCTATTTAGTAATGATCGCATTGACTTAGATTAAACAAAAATTATACAAAATTCCTGAAAACAGTTAAATTATGAAGTAATGTTATGTTATCTTAACTAATTAAATAGTTTATGAAATGCATTTGGCATATTTACATTTGAATTGGTATGAAATTTTTTCATTTCAAATCTAAGAAAAGGAACCAGGTGTATGAGTCAATTCTCTTTTTTTTAAATTTAATGTTATCTCTTATGACACATATTATGAAGTTAAACAAATAAAAGGAGTACAAGTAGTTAAATTAAAGTTCACAAATTAGTCTTCTCATTTGGGACATTAATAACAGCTTCTGCATCATTATTGTTCAGCAAATCTTGATTTAGTTTGCAATTTTTCTCGGTCAAAATCATTAACAAGTCCACATCACTTTCTGTTTTGCACATAACTGATAAATCGTTCTTATGTTTCTTCTCTTTTGTAATCTGGACATCATCATCATCACTAAATTCATCTGAATCTGATGAAAAATTATCCACAAATAGCTCACGACGCTCATTCAAGTCTGAAGTAATTCCTGCTTTACGAATACTATCAATGGGAGCCGGTTCACCAACATACGAATAATCACTTGAAACATCATTTGAGTAATCAGAGAACGTTAAATTTGAGTATTCAAATCCATCACTTTCTGTATTCTGTTCCAGTACAGAATTCTTCATTTCTAAGAATTAATTTTGAACATATGAAAAATTATATTTTAATACAAAAGAAATCATTATACCCCTTTCCTTTGAAACATTAGCTTCTTCATCAATAGTTTCTTCTTCATCGTCGCTCTCAATACGACGTTTAGTTTTCAACATAACCGGTGTACTATGAAACATCCTTTTATGCCTCAATTGTGATGTATCTTGTTTAAAATAAATCAATTTTTAATTGAATATAATTGATATCCAAGCCAACACCACTCTTCACAAATCTTTGTCTCAATAAAGTTACCGTTACTTCAAAGAAAATGATAAAAAGATAATGGTTAAAGAAAAGTAACGGAAATTTTACTTACATTTGAATTTTTTGACACTAAAAGTCAGTAATGCACAGGTCCATTCAAATTTGAATTGAGCTCGTACGTACCTCCTGTCTTGTCAAAATTGACAGATAACATGCTCGACTAAACATGTGTGTTTTGTTAAAGAACGTACTTGAATGTCGAGAAAAGAAAGAAATAGGAAGAAGTTAAGAGCAAAAATTTTTGTGCAGATAAAAGTTAAAGTGAAAAAATTTGATTAGAATAGGATAATTTTCTACTCATTTTATAATTAATTCAAAAACATACATTAATTAAGAGTACAACTTAACGATATGTGATATAATTTTATAACAATTAGCTACAAAAGAAAAAAAATTATAGAGTGGGGCATATTTATAATGAAAATGGTGGATTGGACTCTTTTTTCTTCATCTAATAGTAATATTAATACATATATACAGCCATACACACAACTACGTAATCATTTTATATTAAGGCTACACGAACTTTTTTTTCTTGATTCACATCGAGTTGAGTTCTAATATAATAATATAAATATATATGTAAAGAATATATAATGTATTAAATACATTTAATGTATGTATGGTTGAAAAAGCAAAGAGAGAGCAAGAGTTGAAACACATATTATGAGGCTACAAATTTATTAAAATAAAAAAAGAACGAATATATAAAAAATAAATCGGCAGTGAATCGAAAAAAATTGGCATTTATTACAAATTTAATTATAATTAAAAAAGACACTTATTCTGAATTTGAAGTAATAAAAATACAATAAAAATGCTTAAAAATATAATGTAAAAAGAGAACAGATAAAGTATTCAATAAATTTAGTAATAAAATTAACAATATATTCAAACAATTAATAAAAAAAAAAAATGAAATTATGAAGTAAAATTATTTAGCTTAGTAACAACAGCTGTGAATGTGATATAATCTAAATGAAAGTGAATTGGAGAGAAAAATGCTTATAAAAGAGCAAAAAAGTGAACATTAAATGGAAAAATAAAATAATGTTATTTTTGGTTGTGGTTTTCATTATTCCTCATTTTAGTTTTATTTGAACTTCATGCAAAAATCTGAAGTTTTCAGATAAAAAAAAGTTCTAATTCTCCATTTATCTGTGTTGCTCCATCTTCCACTTTGGCTGATACGGCGTTCAGACACCCATTTTTGGAAAGGTAAGAAATTTATTTGTTTGCATCATTATTTTACCATTTTATTAGAAAATTACAAAAATTTCGATGAGATTTTCTCCAATTAGACTCATAAATCTTCATGCAACTCATTTCTTTTTATATGTAACGTTATATACCGGCTAAGAGTTTAATCAAAGTTATTTGAATTACATTGAGAATTATCAATTTTTCAATAAAAAATCAAACTCCTCAAATTCACAAGATTTTAGAGCTTTATTTAACTGAGAAATGAAATTGTTAAATCGAGATGAGATGATTTGACCTTATTACTTATTACTATGTATATGTAATAAATGTACATTATATATACACACACTTGCAAATTATAGATTCAATATATACGTTTTTTTTTCTCCACACAAATACTTTAATAAAAATCAGTGCCCGAGTTAGGGTAATTTTATATTAAATTTTAAACTTGAGCAAAATGACAAAGGCTAATTATTATTGATATGATTATCTATAATCTAGGATTCTTTTAGTGTATTTTTGTGGATTTAACGCTCTTGGTTGAAAAAAAATGCGTCACAATAATGCCTTACGTTATGTTAATATTACTGTCACTGCACACACAAAATAAATGTATATTAGAATGAATGGAAGAGCGCAAGTAACAGACTGTATTTTATATAAAGCGAGAATCTCATATAATATATACATAAAGCATTGTATTTATAAGAATAAAGTGCTTGTATGGGTGAATGTATGTGGAAAATGCATCAGTTAATTATACTTTGATCTCAATTCAAGGACAATTGAGGGGGAAAATTGACCCTACCAAGTGTAATGCCGGTTTGAAATGTTTGTTTATACTGTAAAAAATGAGAATATATTAAATACTTTGATTATTAATCATAATTATATAATATTATACATTATTTAATTATTTATATTGGATTTTACTAGTGTAAGTAAGTTTTTGGAATATATATCATTCTTAAATTAATTATTCGTACAATAATTTTAATTTATAACAAATAATATAACTGTAGATTAAAAAAAATAAAATAATTTTTGCTGGATGTGAAAAATATACACAATGGTAAATTTGTGTATAATATAAAATAAAATTATCATGAACATTGTCGTCGTCGTCTTTCTGTTTTATTTCTCGATTTTTTAATACAAAAAAAAAAAATCATCACACACAGAGCAAAGTTGCTCTCCATTTGATATGGATAATGTACGCCATATACATCTATATTATGACTGTTGTATTCGTGTATGTCGGGTATGATCAGAGGTGGATCTGGTTTTTCATTATAATGAAGTGAAGTCAGATGGAAAATAAAAGGAGAAAATTTGCATAATTGTTACTTTTATTGAAAATTTTAGAATATTAAACGGATGTGACCCTGTTTCAGGCTCTGATTTCCCACATGATTTACACCTCTGGTTTTTTCAATACAGCAAGCAGACTAAAATGAAAAAAAATTAAATCGACTAAAATACATACAAGCTTCTCTTTATTTATATAGATATTTCTTATATACTTTTCACATAAAAATTGTCTGTAATAGTTTTTTTTTTGTTTAAATTTATTATATTTTCATTCCTTTTAAGTCGCTTTTATGTATAATTTTTTCTATATATGATACATTGTATTCCCTTTCTTTATATAATCTTATATATAGTCTCATGTAATCATAAACCATAAAGAAAACAAAAAAAAGTCCGGAGAAAAAATTATTATTAGGTAACTTTTGGATAAAATTTATTAACCCTGATTCTTTGCTTCGGATTCCCGATAAAAAAAAAACACATCATCATCTCTTATTATAAATTTGTGGGTAATATACAATGTAATTATAACAAAAAATAAAAGAATCTAATTCATCATAAAATATAATATATTTTTTTTTTTTTTTACAGATAACCACTTTTTAATAGAACATCATCTAAAATATATCGGGTTACTCGCTATAGTAACTTAATATAGTAAAAAATTATAAAATAACCAGAAGAGAAAACTTCGTTTTCAATATAAACGTAGTTGAACAGCAAAAAATTACCGGCTTTATTACGTTATTACTGACTATTATTATGGACAGGCCAATTTCAACAATTAAAGAGCTGGTCAGTAAGAGGAGAAAACGATACACACAAGATGGATTTAATTTGGACTTGGCATGTAAGTTGTAAAACCTTGATGCTCGTTAATGTTATCTGAAAAATTAATGTTGAAATTTTGGTTTTAAAGATATTACACCACGAGTTATTGCAATGGGGTTTCCGGCTGAAAAGGTTGAAGGATTATATCGAAATCACATTGATGATGTGAAACGATTTCTCGATACAAAACATAAAAATCAGTATAAAGTCTATAATTTATGTTCTGAACGAAAATATGACTTGTGTCGATTTGAGGTAAAATTTCAAAAATAAAATTTTTAATTGATATTAATTTAATTTTTTTTTTTTTTAAAAAAAAGCATGTCGAACGATATCCATTCGATGATCACAATCCACCAAAAATTCAATTGATAAAAGATTTCTGTGATGATGTACACAAATGGTTGACTGCTGATAATAATAATGTAGCTGCAGTACATTGTAAAGCCGGTAAAGGACGTACTGGAACTATGATTTGCTGTTATTTATTGTATGCCGGAGAATACAAATCAGCGGCAGATGCACTTCTTCATTATGCACAAAAGCGAACACACGATGCCAAAGGTGTCACAATTCCGTCGCAACGACGCTACGTTGAATACTATTCGTACTTGTTGAAGTCCGGTAAAATGTATAATCCAGTTGCAATGCAGGTAGATATGAGATTTTAATTTGTTTAGCTTTTTCCTTAAGTTACCGATTATTTGTTTTTTTTTTTTTGATAGATTTGCGAAATTAAACTGTATCCACCGCCACTTATCTATAGTCACCAGGGAACAATTTCATATAGTATATCGACGACAAATAGTAAAAAACATTATGCTCCAGGTCCACAATTCAAAAAACAAGATAGCTGTGTTACAATTCGGTTGGATGTCTGTATTCCATTAGATGGAGATATTAAAATAGATTTTTTTTGGAATAAGATGTTGAAAAAGGAAAAATTATTCCATTTTTGGTTCAATACGTTTTTTGTAGATGAGCTAGCTGATGGTGAGTAATTACAGTAATTGAACGAAAGATTCAAAATATACAAATAATTAATATTACAGTTTTGCCTGATGGAAGTCTGAGCTATAAATTAAGAAAGTGTGAATTAGATGATGCACACAAAGATAAAGCGCATAAAACGTATTCCGAAGATTTTATGGTATCAAAACTAAATTTTATTTACATACCAAAATATTTATGATTAAATTCTCCAGGTTGAGGTAATACTACAGAAAATTCCTTGTGGACCATTTGCTAAACCAAGGTCAATAGCATTCGATAATAATACAAATAATTGCAATAATAGCAACAACCATAATATACTCACACAACAAAATAATATATCACCTACAAATGGTCAAACAATGTATACTCACCATCATCGGAACCAATATCATCGACATCATATGGCAACAAATAATACATTTAATAATTATCGTCCTCCAATAATTGCATCTGGTGGACCATGTTCGGCTGTTGATGGTGGAATTGACCATGTTGACAGTAGTAATAATTCAAATTGTAGAAATATGGAGGTGTTGAATCCAAATCCAATGGTCGATATGCAAATACCGTCCGAAACATCAGAAACTTCTTCGAGTTCTGAGCCCTCGAGCTCCAGTGAGGAATGGGAATCTGGTGAGTGTTGCGATCATATTATTTATAGTAATTATAAAATTGACGGTAGTTCTTGTAGTAATTATTCTGATAATAATAATAAACAAGAAATGCAAGCTAATAATAGTAATAAACAATTAGATGTAATGAAATGTGGTGTTTTAAATTTAGTTAATAGCGATTATAATTGTAGTGATAATATAGAAGAATGCGACGATAATAGTAAAAAATTGATCCATTTGGATTATTTAGATAAGAAATTGGGAACGAACGAAATGAAACATGGACAAGAATCGCGTAATAAAACTCATTATAGTGATGATAATTACTATTTAGGAAGTAGTGTTTCTCTCGCGGCAGCCGTTTCAATTCCATCAATTTCCTCAAGTCAAAATAATACCGAATCACATTTGAGCACAACTAGCGCAAGTCCACCTACTAAAATTCTGACTCAAAGAAAAAAGTTTAAAGCGAAAACGGATATCACAGTGTCCGGTAAAAAAATTCGTTGGCTTGCAAACATGAAAAGTGATCCGGATTTTCGTGAAACCTTAAATAAAAATGTGCATTTTCGTCCGAGTGCGGGTCTCAGTCCTGTCCGTACATCAAACGATAGTCTTAACTCCGATTACTATTCTTCAATTTGTGATAAACAACTTAGCTTTGGGTCTCCCGCTAAGAGTCCCAGTGAACTAACACGTCTTGCACGTGTTCAAGAGTCCACACACAAAACTGAATGTTCTGATATTGTGGTTGCAAATAAGAAAAAAACACCACCTATTCCCGAGTTTCGGGATGTTGTTCCACCCAATACTCCCACAACTCCCTATTTGCCAAATTCTGCTCACGTGACACACACAACCGCAGATAGAAAATCACCCGCAAAACTTGAACCTACAAGTTTTAAACAACGATTCTTTAATTTTACGCGGCGTGAGCACGAACATCATGTATCCCCAAATAAAATAGATCAAATTTCAATTCTTACAATGGAAAATGAAATTTCCGGAGTTAATAAACATGAAAATAACATTGATTCAGTGTCATCTCAATCAAAGGCCAGTTCTAAGTTTAGCTTCCGTGATTTAAAGCACGAAATTCAATCCGCGATTAAATCACATCATCAACACAATAATAACCGATCGAGTTCAACTTCAAGTAACGGTAAAAGTAGTGATAAATCTATGGATAATGATAGTAATATGGAAAGTAATGAGAATAAGAAAAGCAACAGTGATAAAAAACCGAGTAATTAATTTTAAAATTTGCTTTATAATCTTTAGATATTATGTTCTAATAAAATTAAATCATTTAATATTAAACCAAGTATATTTTTTTTGCTAAATTGTAATATCGTATTATCTTATATCAGATTTTTTTAAGCACTCGAAAATTATTAAAACAAAATATAAATAATACAAATGGATCATGATCATATTGATTATAATAGTTATAAAATATCCTTATTATTTTTTTATTAATGTAGAAATTTGTTCAAGTTACGTTATTACGTTAAAGCTATTTTGATTGATCTTTTCATTATTTAACACAAAAATTATTGAATATAAATTTAGTTTAAATAATTTTTTATCCAAAATCTGAACGTTAATATTTTATTATTACAAATGTCGTTTATTGTCGTCATCATCATTATGTTTTTTTTTTATTATAATGTTAAATGTTAAAAAATTAATATAAAAATTACAAAGAAATTAATATATTATTATTATATTAGAAAAATAATATTTTTTATTATTATTAAAGTTATTATGATTTTATTAATCAATACAATAAATGTTATTAAATTTAAATTAATTTAATTTTAGTTTTATTTATTTAAAAAAGATTCATTAAAATAAGAAAGTTAGAATTAGAAAGTTAAAAAGAACATTATAATTTTTGATTTTAATGTCTATCTTATCTATACAAAATTTAAACATTAATCTAAATATACACTATATCAAAAGCCACAACACATCAAATTCAAAATTATAAGAGTTTTAAGATTTTTATGTATCTATTTTAATTAAAACTCACATATATATTGATGAGTTATGGCAACAAAAGCACCACCGTGCAACACCACTGCGTTTTTTTTAATGTTTCCGGCTGTCGGAAATTTGTAATTTAGTTTAAGGTTAATTTTTAATAGTGCAAACGATACGGATAAGATAAACCTTCAGATTCCATGTTGGTTATGTATATCGGTAGAAAATCAGACTTGTCAAAAGGGTTTTCTTTCATTTAAAGCCCAGTAGTCTATGAATCACCTTAACTCCTTCCGTAACATGGGGTACTATAGGACCCCAACCGAATTTTCATAAAAACTTAAAAATTTTAATTTTTTTAAATAACAATATGAATTTTTGGTTGTAATAAGTTAAAATGGATAAAAATACACATTAGACCAATTTTGTATGTTAAGATTATAACCGTAATCCTTGCAACAATGCCTCACAAAATGGTATCATACATGGAAAACAAAATCATGTCCTAATGTTTGATTTTCCCTCTCATATATTGGAACACAATTTAGTAATTTACATAAATGACAAATAACACTCATGATATAAACATTATTTTCATGTGTTTTAAGAAAATGTATGAACAACTCTTAGTTTAATCGTTCAAGAAAACACTTACGGATGAATTCTCACTAAAATTTGCAAAGAAAAAGATATGATTGAAGAACATTTCAATATAAAAACGCTAATATGTTGCACAGTGTGAAATTGATTTTATATAAAAAACTCCTTGCTAAAAATGTTTACATAAAATAACAAAAAAAAAAGAAGATTTTCAAAATTTTATGAATAATTTTTTATCATATTGTTTAAATTTTGTATGAAGGTAGAAAATCTTTTTTTTCCTCTTTCTTTTAGATTTTATTATTTGATGTTTCATGTTTTTTCTTATATTGCTGTGTGTTTTTAAATTACTTATTATTATGTAAAGTAACGTCTTTTCATTTTATCATGGGACATTTAAGTAATAATTTAGTTATTTTAATAGCTTTTTGTACTATTTTTTTACATTTAAATTTACAATCTTTTTTAATTTTTTTTTTACATCGCTCATATTTCAATTCATCTAACAAAAACTTAAATATTATCTAACATAAATTTTACTAACATTTTTATCATAATCATGATAATTTTTATCATAATAAACCAATTAAAAAAGCCAATTTTCAACAAAAAATTCATTGATTTTGAATGGAATTTTAATATTTCTTACAATAAAGTGCAAAAATAATTTTTTTTAAAGAATTTTACCACTGTCAATATAGCACACACGCAAGCTAAAGGAAAATAAAAAATATTGTGTCGTTAATTATTCTATCAGTAATCATTCGATCTATTCGATGTTCTGTTTTAATTTCAAAACTGAGATATATAAACATATTTAAAACCATAATGTTTTGTATGGAAGAGGATCTTATCTATCCTATTTTTTTTCCTTACCTTTCATCTAAACATTGTTTCATTGTATCTTCTTTATTTCTACTATTTTACTTTAGATTTTAAATCTATTATTACTTAAATTTAAAATTTATTATAAGTTAAAGATTTTATACTTTTTTTGAACCTTTTTTATTTTATTTTCTTTTATTTCCATATATTGCATTTGAACACAATTGAAACGACACACTATTGAAATCTGTAAATAAAAATCCCTGTTCAAAATGAAAAAAACAAAAACTTGTAAAACACTCTGCATGCCAAAAAAAACTTCAAAAAAATGTTGGTACCGTAAACAAAACTAAAAAAAAAGATTACTGTACACCAGATGACTCAAATTTTCGGTCAGGCTCAGAAATGGTTCATGGTGTTGTCAATAAACTAGGTCCATCTTTTGGTGGCAGTAACAGTACAAGTACATCGTCATCACTGAGCAGCACAACTGAAGTTGGATTGACTCCTTCTGCCAGTCATAATAATAATAATGTTACACCAACAAAATCAACTCGTACTGAGTTTATGGATTTTGCAAAACGTCGTCTTTCAAGTGGCCCTTTTAAAAATGATTTTATGCCACATTTCTCATTGTTTAAAAGTCCTACAAAAGGAAGACGCGAATCAACTTAAATATATATTTTTGTAAGCAAACTATAAATAAATTTTATAAAAAAAGAAAACCAGTGTACCTCAAAATTTCATAATTCACTTAAATTTGTATATTCAAACCACTAAATTCATAAAAAATAAAAAAAAATACACTACCTCTAGAACTTAGAACGGGATGAAACACATATTATAAAAGCTAATTTTATAATACATTTTCTATGGTTATTCATTTCATTTTAAATTTGTAAATAATAATAAAGTATACTTTAAAACAGAAATAATAATATTTGTAATGTAAATGAGCTTCTTTTAATAATTTTGACTTAGCAGACAGAACAGCACTGTTATCAAAGTTGATTATGGGTCTCGTTTACAAAAGTTTTATTAGTTGGAAAGTTGATGAAAACAATTAATTTAATTAGTCTCCGAAATCTTTTAATATGTAAAGTGAAATAATGACAAAAGAAAAGGGCTTTTAACGATAAGTTTTTCATTTAAATCTTTCGCGAAAACTTCAGCTAAGACTTGATAAACATGAGTGTATTTCTTTAGATGGTGTTCAATATTTTGGAAAAGCAGACCATTTTGGAAAATACCACTATTTTGGATCAGTAGGCTAGAAATTAAATAATAAGGCAAGGTCCTCTACAGACAGAATCAAGTTTTGTATCTTTGACTTTTTTTATTTTCGTTGTTTTTTGACTTTATTAGGGTTGAATGTAAAACCGAGGAACCTCAGGATCATCATGTTTAATTCAAGCTCATTATCTACACTCACAATTATTTTTATATCTCGAAGCTTTTTGCTTCTTGTCTACACATTTTTTAACCAAATCAATATCATTTAAAAATTAAACTTTATGCATTGAAGATATGTAAGAATGTGAATAAAAACAAGCATATTGTGATAAAAAAAAATCTAAGATTGTTTAATCTTGACAAAAAGTTAAAAACAACTATCACAAATAATAAATTTAATCGAAATGAATATAGAATTTTATTTCTATATTTTGGTTATCGTACCTTTTTAAACCATTTCATTTTAAAACATGTAAGAAACTGCTTTCCCATTCAATTTTTAATGTTATTTTATAAAAATGAATATCTGTTTGCTGGATATGTAAAAAAAAATATTCAATTCATTCGATTGTGTGATTTTGAGTAAAAATGAACGAAATTAATACATTTTATACCTCGATTATAATTGAAGTTTGAATAAAAAATTTAAATATTATTTTATTTCTGAAATAATATGAAAAAATAACATAAAAATAAACATAAAAAACTGAAAATTTTTCATTAAGTACAATTTGTAATATCATATTGTTTTTTTTTGGATATATATACCATAATATATTACATTTAAAAATATTAATCATAGAAAAGTACAAAAAGATAACAATATGAAAAAAAACAAAAAAATTCATACAATATTATAAGAAAGTTATGTTTGCATTATTTTTTTATGTTAGTGAGTAATAACTAATTTTTGTAAGGTTAGTACAAAATAAATTTTTGGTGAAAATTGGCTTATGTTTAAAATAACTTTGAAAGGTTCCCTTTAATTTTTATCACAAATAAAAAACTTTAAATTAATTTTTTTTCTCTTTCTTTCTTTTTCATGCTGACATTATATTCATAACTGAAACTCATCTTTATAATAATGAAATATATTATACTTAATCATAAATGTAATATTATTATAATAATTGCAATCATTTATCATCTCATTTCTTATTATTATGATTAACTTTTAATTATTAAAAAAACGTTTAATTTTATAAATTTATATTTTTTTTAACGTAACGCTTAATAAACGCTAATATAAATGATTGTTGATGTGCTGTTGTGCTAACTACATTTCTATTGTCTTCGTACTCGATAGAAAGTTTAGTCAAATATAGATTACTTTCAGAACCAGAAATTGGAAATTTGATAAAACAAGACCATCAACAACTTCAAGAACAACAAGATGAATCCCTACAAAAAAATCAACAAGATCAGCAAACAGCACAATCAGATGATATTAATAATATAAATAATCATCAATGTAATAATATAAATTTAAATAATTTAAATGTGGATCATTCAAATGGTATTCATAATAACAGTACTAATAATATGGCAATGGATGTTACTACTACTGCAACTAATAATAGTAATAATGGTCAAAGTAACAATTATCTTAAAGCATAATATTTTATCAAAGTATAAGTTTATAAAATTGATCCGTAAATAAAAAAAAAAACAAATAACAATAGCTACAGTTAAGAATAACATTGATTTTATTCTAAAATAAAATAGCTGGTGTTGGTCCGGATAAGTAAATTGATTAATTTTTTTTGTATATTTTTATGTGTTCTTCACTCCTTTTCAGGTGAATCAACATATCTGTGACACATAAACTTTCACCTTCTTACCCGTTACTAATATTAAATATAAATTTTTATAATAATTTGTATATTATTTTTATTTAAATTAATTGTTATTATGATCAGTTGTTTTCATTTTATAGTGATATAATATAAAAAAATAAAAAAATTGTAACATTTTATAAGTGTATATATAATTTTATGTTTATTTCGTTTAAAAATGAAGAGAACATTGTCATTTAATGATAATAATTGTATAAATCTGTTCTTAAGTAAATAATATTTTTTTTATTTAAATTTTTTTTTTCATGTTTTAAGTGTAATTTTTTGTTTTATAACATTAAACTTGTCATTTAAAATATTTATCATTTTTGGGACATTTAAGTAGTTTTGTGATTATCGAAGGTCCAACGAATTCCAAATTTTGTAAAAAAATAAATTGAACTCAAAATAGTACGTCAATTCATATTTAAAAGAAAACCAAATTCTAGTCTATTATTATTTTTTTGTGTAAATGATAATTAGAATTAATAAAAAAAAATATTAATAATCATATTTTTTTTTGACATTTTAAAAATAATATGAGAGATAAAAAGAAAACCTTTAATATTTTATAATAAATTTAATCACGACATAATTATTTTTAATTTTTTTTCTGATAATTCAGTACAATGACAAAGTCAAGCCAAAGCGACTTTAAATAATAAATTTTTTCTTCAACTTAATGCAAATATTTAACAAACTGCTTTTTATACTACTATTGCGGAAATATGTAATTTATAAATTCATGTTAGAAATAAAAATTATAATAAGAAAATTAAATAAAACCCTCAAATGTCTTTCAAAATAATAATAATTATTATTATATTATATAAATCATAAGCATAAAAAATTATTATTTTAATAAGTATAGAAAAAAAACTAATAATGTTTAAGTAAACTTTATATTATATTATTACTAAAAATATTTGCAAGATTTAAATATAAGTAACTAATGTACAGATAAATCAAGTTTTATTAATTACAAAAACAACATAATTATAGTTTACTAATTAACTTTAAAAGATAAAATATGTTAATTTTAAAATAAAAAATATTATAAAAACAAATTCAAAACAAACAAAAATTTGTGTAATCGTCGTCTTAAAAAATAAAAAAAAAATATTACAAATAACAAACCGAATCTGAACGCCCTTTATCTTTCCAGAAATAATCAATATCATTTTAATAAATGGTAGAAAAAAACACTATCAAACATGAATAGTGAAATAAAATATCTAAAAAAATCTGTAGAAGCTGAACATTATAGATGATTGAAATGCATTTAAAATTATATTAAACAACAAAAATAAGCAAAATTTATTATGTTTCTCATATCCTCCAATGTTTAATATTGAGTTTAGAAATAAAAAAAAAACACTTTGAGAGCACATGTGTCCGTAAGGAAATTTGACGCATTTTATATAAACTATTATAACAATTTAAAATGATAGAGATCACTCCTTGGAGTGAGTGAAATTCTTTCAATGAAATCGGACTTCGAGGCACTTCAATTCTTCAATAAAATTCTTTCAGTTACTTTCTTAGCAGAAAAAATGCTATTTATATTTATGTGAACAATGAAATAAAACCTATATTAGAGAACCGAAATGAGATTTTAAATTTTCTAACAAACTGACAAAAAACTGTTTATTGATATAAAAAAAATACATGAATAGCAGTTACAATAATGTTGATTTTTAATATTAAAAAAATCAAAATAAAATATTTCATCATTCAACATAAATAATATATAATAAAATAATAACTAGAAATAAATAAAAAATCGTCACTCATAACTTTAAAGGCAATTTACATTCAATATGAAAAAAAGTATAAAAAGTTTTTTTTTTACAATCAGTTAATATTTAAATATTTGATTTTTTGTATCTGTTTTATTCATTTACATTTTAAAATAATATTTAAAGTCAACATATTTTATGTTAATAATAATTTTAATTTAATTTTCTTTCTTATTTCATATTGTTGAATGCAAATTAACTCAACACGATTAGATTTGAAAATATTAATAATTATTAAAATATAAAAATTAAAACAAAAGTGAACAACATAAGACTTCTTTTACAATATACATAATACAGATAAACAAAAAACACACTAAAATACTTTGAATAAAAATAATAATAATAAGTCCTACTAATCATAAAAAAACAAACAAATAAAAAATTAAATCAAATTTATATTTTATCTGAAGATTATTATAATATTATTATGTTTTACTTTAAAACTAAAATAATAGTAATAATAATGTTTACTAAGAAAAAAACAATATCAAACAAATAATTAATAAACAAACATTCAACATTTCAAATAAATAAAAATAATGATGATGAGAATTGATGATGATGACTTAACGACAAGATAATTACAATGGTTATAATAAAAAAGTTACGTATAACTTATAATTAAATATAATTGAATATAAAATTATAACAACATTTAATATAATAATAAAAAATAATAAAATCTGAATATTATCTTTAAATAATAATTAAAAAAGTAGATTTCAAAATATTAAAATAAATAATCATACTTATACATATAATCGATATAGTAGAGAGGTCACTGTATTTTTGCACGTTACGTAAAATAATGAAAACAAATGAATAATATAAGTGAGGAAATTATTAAACATTATATAACTCAATGATGGTCACGATTATGTAAATCGATATAAATAGAAAAAAAATTAAATATAAAAAATACAACAAAAACAAAAAACGACTTGAGAAATTGACTGGATATTATTTTTTTTTTCTTTTCAGTTTAATTATTAATGAAATTATTATTATAATAAATAATAATAAAAAAAATATTCAATCAATGAAATTCAAAATAATATATATTTATATGAAAATAATAATGGAAAAGAATTAATAAAATGGAAAAGCATATATATGATTTAACATATTCAGTGTATTATGAATAATATATGTTTATGTTATAGAATATATAATGAAAAAAATTAATATTATAGAAAAAAAAATAAATTAAAATGAACGTCCATTATTATCTGGGATAAAAGTCTTTCGTACTAATATTATATTTATAAAATGAAAAATTTTGTTTTTGCATATTTTAATTTTTTATTTTTAAACTAACAATTGAACAAAAAAAAAACAATGATAATAATTAATTAAAGCGCTTCTCTAAAATTTTTTAATCAAATACATATAATTCTGATAATCATTGGCTTATAAATATAAATTTGGTCTTCTTATCATAAAAAAATTATTACTTTTAATAAGATAAAAGTTTTATTTTTATTATTATAATTTTTTTATAAAAAAGTTATAAAAAATCATTAATAATAAAAAAAATAAAATGAATAATAGTAATAATTATTTTATATATTAAAAAATGTAAAACTTCAACTTTATAATGAAACAAATTTAGGAGAGAACATAATAAAAACAACATGAATGAATGAAAATTACTTATAAATGTTTTAGAAATTAAAAAAAAATATTAATAATTTAATATAATGTTAATTATTGCCTAGAAAGTACAAATTAAAGAGAAAGAAAATAATTATAAAATTAAAACAAAAAAAAACACTAAACATGAATAATAAAAGATCATTAAGGTGTGTAATCAAAAATATTTTTTATTTTTTTGTTCAAAGTAAGATAAAAGGTAAGTTGAAGCCACTTTCGTGAAAACCAAAATTAATCTTCTTGTTATTTAATTGTTTTTTATTATACTTTTTTATTATTAAATAAATATTCTAATTATCATGGAATTGTGCAGTTTATATTAAAATATTGATTTTCCTAAACATATTATGATAGATTTTTAATTTACACAATTATGTGGGAGATGAATTTTTATATTCTTAAATTCGTATATTTCATTGAATAATAAAGATATTTACTACTTATTTTTAAGTGCTTTTTCAATTAATTACATTACAAAACAAAAATATTTAAATAAGAGGTTTATTAAATTGTGATTGGATCTGCTGAGGCAAAAAGTACAAAGATAATGCATCCAATTGTATTGATAGCTATTGATGTATGAAAAACGGCAATCCAACTTTGAGTTAACTCTAAAATGTGTCCGGCTAGGTATACTCCCAAAAATCCTGGGACTGCTCCGAATGTGTTCATTAGTCCAAACACAGACCCACTATGGTTTGGAGCCAGGTCTTGTGGATTAATTGTGCAACTAGAATTATGGAAGCCTGATGCTCCTGTTATAATTGACATACATATAAGGGCAATTGGAAAACTATTTGTGTGGCACATGATGAATAATGAACAGTTTTGTGTGAGGAAACAAATACTTTCAATTATTTTACGTATTCTCGTGAGCGACGCTTTTCGTGCCATCATTTTATCGGTTAGCATTTTTGCGACAAATGTAAAGAAGGGAATTGTTGCCCATGGTATCATGTTAACAACCCATCCTTTAGCGTTTGGATAATTCTCGTGAAAGTAAGTTGGTAACCATGATAAAAGTACAAAAAAACAATTCATTTCACAAGCATGTGTTAGAACACATGCCCAAAACGAGGATTTTCGAAGAAATTTAAGCCACGGTACTGTATCACCATTCAATCCTCTCTCGTACATTCGATTTGGTTGGTCCATCGTGACAATTCGCAATTTTTCTGTTGACATTGTATGATACCTCAGAATTAAAGTCCATATAAGGCCAAAAAAGCCAATTACACGAAATGCTACTGACCATCCAAAGTAATCGAGCAACAGGGAACCTAGACTTCCAGTTAGCAATGTTCCAATTGCCGATCCTGATGTTAAAATGCTAAAAAAACTAGTTCTTTCAGTCACACATAAATTTTGACTAGTTAAACTGCTCATTGCAGGAAAATGGAGACCTTGTAATGCCCCATTAATGATTCGAATTAAGACAATAAATGCAATTGCATAGTCAGTTCCTAGTGAACTTGACAGACTAATTATATTTGGCATCCAAAATGTGATTAAGGACCAGCCAATTGCTGATAATAAAATTACTTCTTCACCGCCATATTTATCACTAAAATAACCTCCAACTACTTGGGTTAATGTGTAACCCCAGAAAAATGATGATAGGACTGTGCCTGAATCTGTTTTTGACCATTTTTGTTCAACCGCTACTGAAGGTATCAATAAAGGCATTGACGTTCGTGTTGAATAGAGCATGCAGGTTCCAACGATAAGTGTTAGAAACCATGTTCGTTTTTCATTTCTAAAGAAAATAAAGGAGATAAAAAGGTTTTTTTCAACAAAACACGTCACAAAAGTAATTTTTACCTTGTCCATACACTTTGATTCTGTTCTTCTCGCAATAATCTTAGTTTTTGTTCCATTTATACAACTATTAACTTAGTTTTGCTTTTAGTAAATTCAGTTCATGCATTATAAATGGATAAAAATTAATAGATGATTAAAATTGTTGAGTTTAATTTTAAATTCAACCACGTATTTATTTTATTTACAAGGCTATTCATTTGACAAAAAAAAAACAAAACAACATCATCTGTCATAATCATCCGTTTTGTGTATAACATCGATACATCATACACTTTTTTTTCCTATATAACAGTTATTTGAAACAGAAACGGCATGTTTACTTGAAAAAATATTTCGGTTAAGAAAATTTCTTTAAAATACTAATTTAATATGGCACTGATTAAATATTCAAATGTGAAACCCTTTATTTCATCCAAATTACAGGACATGCAAGGATTTGAACTAAATTGAATAGCAACCGTGTAGTTCTTTATATCTTCCATACACATGTACAAATTGGTACTAAGTCCTTAAAGGCCATAAAAGATAAAACTAATTATTTTCTGACAGAATAGCGAAAACTGGAAAGTTAGAAAAACCGTGCCACTGGAATGTCACTTTTAACTAGCCATGTTGGTAATTACAATCTTCATGCTCTACTCCTTGGTGCAGTTAACCTTAAAATGCCAAAATCCATCATTAACAAATTTAACAGTTAGAACTGTTCTTAGAAGTGTTCAATAATTTTTCGTCTTACATACGTCTTTTGAATATTAATCAACGATCTTTTGTTTCTTATTTTAACTTGTATCTTGATTTATTGGTTGAAATGCAAAAAAATCTGAAATAATCACTATAATGTGTATTTGTTTGTGTGTCTGGGTACAAATGACATAAAACAAAACTTGAATGAAAATATATTTTCCACATATTAACTATCAAAATTTCATTCATAAATATATTTGTTTTCGTAGTAAATTGTTTTCCCCTTCTTGATTTTACTATAAAAAACTAACTAAAAATAACTGAAAAGATGCGCAACAATTTATTCAGCTTTGTAACGTAAATTTATCATGTAATTTTAACAGTGTAAGTAATATGTTGATACTTTGTCAAAATATTCTTGTGAATAAACATTAGTTATGTTTTACTTCTGGTTGGATTCAGACATCAAATGTTAAAAAGGAGAAAACGGATATAAAAGGTTAACTTTAATCAAATTTATGTTCCGATTGAGTGAGAATAAAAGTAAGAAAATTACGATAACAAAAAAATAATATTTATTAATTTAAATTAGTATGTACAATTGATAAGGGATCAAAATTAAGCTTATACTACAAAAAAGTGATAAGTGAAAAAAATTGTTTGAAGCGCTTCGGTTCAAAGTGTGATCTAAGACAATAAAAATTGTGGAAGTTATATTTGTTCACAACTAATGACCGTTATTCAATCGTTGATGTTTTGAATTGGTTCCCTAAAAGCTCATAATTATTTGTGTTGAACAAAAAGAAATTGAATGAAATTTTAAAAGCTCGGACTAAATTTTAAGTGACTCTCTTTAAGTGGATAAAACATGCATTTTTAATACACTCTAGTGATAGATAAAGGGTTAAATTAAATTAGTTTTATGTCTGTCTGTGTCTATTTAAAAATTCTTGAATACAAATGATTTTCTCTTGACTGAATTTTAAGTGATTTCATCATAATGGATAACTTTTGAAAATCCATTTAAATTGAATTTTTAGTGAGATCCTTATACAATCATAATTTCATATAAACCGATATTTGATTTAAACTTTTAAATGAAAAAGTTTTACAATGAAACATTGATTAAAAAGTGATTAAAATTTGAAGTTATTATAACACAAAATATCAAAAATAAATTTTTCACAATGAGTTATATTGCAAATGATTCATTTTTGGAAAATGGTGATTTTGAAGATCAATTTAGTTCAATTACAAATGCGACATCAATCATCAATGCTGAAATTTATTTCAATAATTTATCATTCAATGCAAATTATAATCATAATAATAGTACAATAATAAGCATAAAACCCGTTGTAATTGAATGGAATTCGATCAAATGGTTATTAACAATGTACTCAATTATCTTCATGTTAGCTACAATCGGTAATTCATTAGTGATATTAACATTGGTACAAAATAAACGAATGCGAACAATTACTAATGTGTATTTACTGAATTTGGCGATTAGTGATCTGTTTTTGGGCGTATTTTGTATGCCATTTACATTAGTTGGTATGATTTTGAGAAATTTTATTTTTGGTGAAATTATGTGTAAGCTGTTACCCTATTTGCAAGGTGAGTATTTTTTTCCTAAGCAATTTAAAATTAGATTATCGTAGTATTTGTTTTTAATGTTTTAAGAGATTAAATCGAATTCTTTAAGAGATTATTCATAAATTTATTTAAATAAAGACAGATAAAAAATGTTGTTAGTCCTTCAATTCATAACAACATTTCAAAGGTTGAAGATAAAGGAATAGGAACAAAGCCAATTACAATAATCAGGTTATCCCTTATCAGAGATTTTTTTATTAATTGACTTAATGAAGAAACAAGCGTATCTGATGGAGGATTATTAATAAAATTCTAGAGAACAGTTGTTTGTGTTCTAGCATATTATCTCAATTTTAAAACTTTATAGTTAGTTGGTGAAATGTACTAAAGTAGAAAAACGCAACAATTTTTCAAAGAAAGAAATTAATTTATAAAGATAGAGAAAATCATTTACGTGTAACATATAAACAGACGATTAAAGTTTAAGTTTAGGCTTTTTTTAAAGTAAAACTGAAATATTGAGGTTCACAGTATATGCAGCCTTGTCAAACGGGGATGAGGAGATACACTTAAAGAGCATTTAGAATTTTATAGAAAATAAATTTGAATAATTCTTCGATATCTTTGAGTTTCAGATCAAAAGAGAAAAATTCGAGAATTCGTACGATGTTAAATTTTCTTTGTTAGTAAATAATTATCATGTCAATTAAGTCTTTTCTTTTCAAAGGCATATGTATAATATGATAGCTGAAGCTCTAATAAAACAAAAGATAAAATGAATGTAATTGTACCAAGTCTTGGTTTAGGCCATTACAATTTTCCTTTTTGTTTCCCGTCGCCTCCTACTTCTATATTTCACAAAAGTGAAGAGGAAATAATGGGAGGGAATAATAGTAATAAAATAATGAAAACCATTGAAAACCTTGAAAATATTTAACAATCTTAAATTTTTCAAATTTTAAAAACAGTTTTACTGAAAATTTTGTTAATTTCAACATGAAGAAAATCCAAAACTTACTTAATTTGTTTGATTTTTTTTTACAATAAATATTTAAAATATTTTTCACATGAAAAAAATTTTTTCATGACATTTATTTATAATTTTTTTTTTCATCATTATTTTATTATTATTATTCATCCCTCCTCCTTCTTATTATTTTGAGCGGACTGCGACGAGAAACAAAAAGGAAAATTGAAATGGCCTTACTTTTAATTTTAACACATGCTTGACTAGTGTTTTTTTTATTATTTTCATTACATCATTTGCTGCTCTAAGAAAAACAAAGAGTAAGCAAATATCAAAGAATAATAATAATGTTTCATTCTATCAGTAAGGAACATCGGGCAGGTTCAGAGTTTTTAAAACCTGTTTCTATGTTTCGTTAAGATGTTTGAGCAAAAAAAAATAATTTACTGACCCAACGATGCCCAACTGCCCTAATCCTCAGACGATTTTTTGTAACTGTACAGTGTATACTATTTTATTTCCCTAAAAAGAATTTAAAAAAGAAAACCATGTAGTGTCTATAGAAAAAACATAAATAATGAATTTAATTTTCTGATAAAATTACTCTTCCTGACATCATATAAAACAGGTAACATAAGAGAAGTCTCTGCTGCTATACTTTTACTTAAATAAACTTGTTGATTAAAGTTTGAAATGATTATTTCTTTATTAATATTCATTCGTTAATTGAATAAAACAAAAAAAAATGAAGAATACACTTTCATATCTATCTATTTTCTTTTTTTCAGTAACAAATACAAATTCATTACAAATATTTTATTAAAGTAAATTGGCACACTTCTGATAAATTATATCACGTCTCTGTAAAATATATTTGTATATGAAAAGAAACTAATGGTCACGTAAATAGAGTTCATTAACGATTCTTTATGATAAAAAGACGGTTTTATTATTATTGATTATATTTTTTTTGAAGTTGACTTGTAAGTTCAGTTAATAAAGTTGAAAGACAAGAAATTTTCTTGAAAAGCTTTTAAAAATTTAAAAAATACTACATCTTATCCAGGAAATTTCATGTTGAACATTTCTTATATGTGAACATTTCTAAAAGTCTCTTAGGACTGTTAAATTTCTTTCTAAGATTCAATATTTTTTCTTATGCATTCATTCTCCTGATCCACAGAGAAGGGTAGGAATAATTGTGGAATTTTTTTTTCTAATAACCAATCCCTATGCAGTAAACTCATTATATATTCTGTTTACTTTATGTTTTCAAGTCGTTATCTAATAATTCCTTTGTTGTAACTTATTACCAGTAATAATTTATAGGAATATCACATTTTAATATACGCATATGAAATTCGCATGATTACAATTATGTACGAGTTTATAATAAACATGCATTTTTTCTCACTTGTGTTTTAATAATTCATAATTGATGTTAAAATGATATAAAACAAGACAGACAAAAAATATATTTTACGTGATAATAATATTCAATTTTAATGTAGTGCAAATTTGAATAGAAATAGGTGTGAAAATACAAAATCAAGTATAAGGCAGGTTTCAAGTCTGCACACATAATCTCTTTTATATGGTGATATTATATGTAAATATTCAAATAGAAGATGAACGTGTCATCTCACCACAACTTGTCATTTGGATACATTATTTTTAGACATTGTAACTTGAAGAATTAATTCCATAGTTTTGCAATAAATTATTACATATGTTCTACTAGGTGACTTTTCTACACAATTTGAGTTACTTAATAAATGTAGAAATGTGATTAAAAGCACCTTTATAAATGTAAAGGTAATACTGCTAAACACAAAAATTACGAGCCAATTAAATAAGATTTTGAATTTTTTTAGAAAGCATTGGGTAAATTATGAAAAAGCGCTTTAATATTGGTCTAATATATGTTTAAATATATAGTCTAAATAAACCGAATATCAATTAAAGTCACATATATAAGAAAAAGTGAAAATGTGTTGCGAGTGCAGACACTTCGGTTCTGATAGTTATATTACTAAGATAAAACTTTAAGGGTTAAAATTTTTAAATTTAAACTAATATTAACCATCTATAAAACAATAATTAATGAAATTTTTTGTTAAAAATGTTTATGTAATTATTTGTTTTTACGTTGTTTACGATTCTTGTGCATAATATTGAGCTACAACAAACAACATACTGCACCCTTGCAAATTTTATAGTAATTTAAATTATTGGCACATGCAGTGTAAACATTTTCAAAATATCAACATATTTTTCAGGACCATTCGGAATAATTTATGGTACAATTTAAAAATTAATTTTAACATTGATAGCAAGAGAATTATTTAGAATTTAATTATGAACGAATATTGCCTTTATATTATTTGAATAAGTCTTGTATAGTATTTACTTTATAGGCCAGTTTGTGTATATACTGATGTTGATTTGCAAATGTAGTAATTGTGGTAAGGCATTTATCAAACAACTCGTATCTTTTATAGTTGATCAAAAAAATGTAATCTGTCTGTCTGCAACTTGGCAAGATGGTAATAGAACACTTGAGAGGGAAACTTATGATTTTTTCATCGCTAACCTGAAGCAGACTTTTCTATATTACATACAATTTTGATAAATTAAATTCGTGCATAACTAACTGGTATGCAAATAAAAAAAAACACTACTTAAAATGAAATTTTCAATCAATACACGATTTAAGATATAGCGCATTTTGAGTTGATTTGAAATAATGTGAGTGACCAATTGTGTCGTCTGTCACCTTATATTAAAAAATGGAACAAAACTTTACAACACCTACATTCTACTTTTTTCATTCAATGTGTTTTATATCAATCACGAATTCATTGACACAGCAATCGATTTACAGATGAAGTTCCATTTATTAGTAAAAAAGTAATATAAAATTTAAGTGAAGCTTTACTTAAGATAATTGAATGTAATTAAAAAGAAAATTAAGGGTTTCATAAGTATTTTGAGTTGTAATTTTGAAATTGATTTTAAAGCCCTATAATAGTAAAATTCAATATAAGTTCATTGGAATTTAATAATGATTTAAAATTAAAAACAAAAATGAGTACGATTGTCATAAGGAAACCAATTAGTTTAGCTATTCAATTGAATTGAAATGTATAATTTAATTTTTTATTTTCTTTCGTTCTATTTGCTTTTCTGTCTTTCAAAAGACAATAAAATGTCATACACTGAAAATAGACAATCAATTTAACAATGCTTAGGAGTTTATTCCAAGAAACGAACGGAAATTACGAAAAGTAATAGCCTTAATTGAGTTTTGGTTAAGAAAAACCATTCAAATGATACTGTCTTTATCAATTGACATTGAATTTCATTTTAAAATATGTTTGTCAGAGAGAATGAGGAATTAAAGTTATGGTTACGCATATCAATATTTTATATAAATTTTTGATCAAAACCAATAAGGAATTTAATTTAAATGAAAATTTATCAATATTGAATGCACTTTGCATGGGCACCTGTTGAGAACTGCTATTTAGCAAAAAATCTTGATAGAACAACTGTTTGAATATGATTCTTTCGTAACTTCGCTTATTTTTAAGAAAACTTTTAAAATGTAGTTTATTAAACAAATATTTGATTATTACAATAATTAGCAGTAAAAAACATTATTTAACGTATATAAAAAGGCTATAAAAGCTATAAAAAAGGGAAGTATTTTACCCAAAACTTAAGGAAACCATAATGGCTGTTATGTTTGAAGAGGATTTTATTTATAATTATGAGTTAAATTAATTAGACATCGTTTTTTAAATATCATACGGTTAGTGAATATTTCGACGATAACGAAGGATAAAAATGTGATTAAAGAGAAATCAAGAAGATACCAAATAATTTAAATTAATCAAGCATCAAATAAAAATAAGATATGGTTGAATAAACGTGATTAATAAGGAAATTATTTTATTTTTCAATCGACTGATTTGGTTTAGTAGTGATAGAAATGCTGATTATTATGATAACAGAATGACTTTACTTAACTTATCATTTTTCTTTTGGGTTTTTATTAATTGAACGGATGCTCTGTGATGCTGATGTAGATGATCAAAACCGAATCGTCTGTATCTTTGCTTTTATCCTGTCATCTGAAGAAATTGCATCTTTTAATATCAGATTAATTATTATAAATCATTATAAAAACTTTAAAATTGAGTGAAATACTCTGCTCTTTAAATCTTAATAAAAATAAGCCCTAAACCGTCAGACTGTAAGAGCAGATGTTTTTTTTTTAACAGAAGTATAAGACATTTTGTCCCGCACATTTTTATTTTCGTTTTAAAACTTTTTTTTTTTTTTAAACTAATTGCTGTACTGTAGTTTTTTTCATATAACATTTAATTACGGTTGTAATTAAAATTAATGCCTCATAATTACGTAAAGAAGTAATTTTTATTTTTCAAAGAAGTATTGAAGCAAAATTACACAGCTTAACAAAAAAAATCGATGTCATATTATTGAGAAATCCCGAAACACGTCAAAAAGATTTTTCAATCTTGATTATTTTCCACTTTGAAATTTTAAAATTCACTGATTCGTGTTTGTTTTACGAAATAATGAAATTTGTATGGAAAAGAGTCATTTTCCCTTTAAGTTGAAATTATTAAATATCAAAGTTTAAACTTTTCTGAGGTTAAATTTGTTCCAAAGTGTCAAGTAATTTATATTTTTAGAAAGAGGACAAAAAGAACTAACTGAAAATATAAATTTTAATATAGTTTGTCCAATTATATTGGGCTTTTTCAGGCTAAAAATAAAAAAAAACTTTTTTTTTTTTTTGTATTTTTAGAACAAAATTTAATATAAATTGAATATTATGTGGGCTTATTCTGATAAAATTTATATTTTCTGTTAGCTCTTTTTGCCTTCTTTCTAAGAATATAAATTACTTGACACTTTGGAACAAATTTAACCTCAGAAAAGTTTAAACTTTGATATTTAATAATTTCAACTTAAAGGGTAAATGACTCTTTTCCATACAAATTTCATTATTTCATAAAACAAACACGAATCAGTGAATTTTAAAATTTCAAAGTGAAAAATAATCAGGATTGAAAAATCTTTTTGACGTGTTTCGGGATTTCTAAATAGTATGACAACGACTTTTTTTTGTTAAGCTGTGTTATCCTTAAATATGATACAGTATTAAAAGTAACTCATCCTTTTTTTATTTCATGAAAAGCAAACGAGATTAAATAAGAAGAAAGGAATTTATGCATCATCTGTTAATTTTTTTTTTTTAATTTGAATCTATAATTAACTTATGAAAAAATATATCCAAGCTGTTATCATTTTAATAGGAAATTAAAAAAATCGTTCATTGATTAATTTGATTTTTTTTCATTTTTCAATCTTATCAAATGACAATATCCAGTTGAATTACAAACACAATCACAAATATATTATATAGATATGTAAATTTCTCTTCTCTCTCTAAAAAACCATGTAACCATGAAGGTCATGTGATGCATTGCTACTGTTTTAAATTTCTGTTTTCGTCTTATTTTCTTTTTTTCACAGTTTAATAATAATAATAATAATGCACCATAAATTTTCCATTCAAATGACTGAATTCTCGAGAAAAAAAAATTATCATTGCTTTTAGTTTTGTTTTAACTTGAATGTAACAGAAACCAACAAAAAATCAAATGTAAAAAAGAGCAAAAAAAACTTAATCTGGTCATTTAACACATGAATGCACTTCTTCGTCAACACACACTCATAAACGATGCTGTAAGAAAAAAACCATAGCAAATATGTGTAACAATATAATTGAAACATAAAAGTGAAATATGAGTGTTGCATGTCACGTTTTTTATGTATGAACATTTTTTTGGTACTTATTACATAATTTTTTTCAGTTTTCACATTTTTTCCAATCGAAAAAAAATGTATATTTGGGATAAAGTGCTATTTTTATTAATCGTATTGGCAAACGATTCAAAAACAAAAGTTGTATCATCCGGAAATATTCAAGTGTTATTATTTTTTTATTTCAGTAAAGTAAAGAGTTTATGTACCATTAAACATATTATTGATTTTCAAGTGAAATGAAAAAGTATATTGTAAATTTTATGTTATATGCTTGAATTTAAATGAAACTGACAGAAAAGAGATGTACGGAAAGCTTGTGAGTAAATGTTTTATTTCAGTTCCAAAAATTTAACAAAAATTTGGTACAAAAATTTTCAAAACCGGAAAATAAAAATGATTCAAATAGTAAATTGTAAGACAAAGTCAAAAATAATCCATGCAATTATCATTGATTCTGCATTAATTAAGTATTGTATATTTTTGTGTAAACATAATAAATAATGTTATTTTCCTTTTTTCCTTTTTATAAAAAATAAATATTTGTTCATTTAAATATTTCGTTATTCAAGCACTAATTTTTAACCACTCCATATTTATTTTAGCATCATCTGTGGCTGTTTCATCATGGACACTGGTTGCAATATCAGTTGAGCGATATTACGCCATTTGCCATCCACTTTCATCAAGACGCTGGCAAACACTAAGTCATGCCTATAAATTAATCGTCATTATTTGGTTGGGCTCGTTATTTTTTATGTTTCCAATTGCGTATTTATCCAAACTGATACCAACAAGAGATGGTAAGTTAACTTATTTTTTGCTATTTTTTATACAGTTCATATTTCTAATACAAGGAAATTTTATCAAGAACTTAACGACTATGATAGAGTTAATATAATCCAAGTTAATTAACTTAATTTTTTCTTTACTTAATTTTACGGTGTAACGATTTGTGTACAGTGAATATTTCTGAGGTTCATAATATTACTTTGATTAACATCTTTTCTTTACTTTGACATAAAAAGAGCAAACTGATTTATTATGATGTTATTATTTATTTCAATGATACTTCGGACAATTCATATAAGAAGAAAATAAGGAATGTACTTCAATAAGGCAATTTACTTGCTAATCAGCGAGATTTATATTTTTTTTCTGGAAGTCAAATAATTAATGGACACAACTTTATACGATTCAAATTCTTTCTTTACATTTCTCTACATTTTTATGTTAACAATGTGAAGAAGATAACATTGATTTGAGAAACACCAAATTTAAACCATAGCAACTCAAATATTTGTTCAGATCCAAAACTGTTTTCTTTAGCGAATTTGAATTTCGGTACTTCAAGTAATCTGAATCGTCATGTTTACGATTTTGTTATAGCCTCATAATTAAAAGCTACAAATAAATCACCCCGAATTACGGACATTACGAGTTACCATAATACCTGCATTTTGTTTCAAATCAAGGGAAAATTTTCTAAGATAAATTACATTAATATTTTGACAGTAACTCAAATTCAAATGTTAATTCTACGATTCTGAAACCTAATAACTTACTTTTTAATTAAATTTCATTTTTTTTTTGATTTTACAAATAAGTTTTTTTTTTTGCTTTCTTTTCCATTTAAAAATTCTCCAAATCCTACACACTTTTAAAAAAAAAAACAATTTTCATTTTCCTTATACACTTATTTTAAGGCAATTTTGTTTAATCACAATCGTGTCTGAACTTCTTGTAAACTGTCAAGATGTATTTTTGGTTGTATTCAAATATTTCTTTCTAAAATGTTTAAGAATTTGATCCAATTTCAAAACAATCATGACATTCATTATGTTTTCAATGTAGGATTTTGATATGATGAAATAAAAAGGAAGAAAAAATATTTGAGAACAAAACAATATGTATAAGTGACGTGACTTAGATGAGCATTTAAATATTTTTTCTTGTGTAAGTGTGAAAAAAATTGAAAATGAAAACGGGATGGTGATGATACGATGAACATTTATTTTGCGTTTTTTTATTTTGTTATTTTGAGATAAGGCAGTTTTACATGTTCAACCCTTTTGAGATTGATTCTTAAATTATTTGTCCTTGAAAATTTTTAAGTGTTTTATGCTTAGTTGCTTTTGAGGATTTAACCCTTTCTGTATATAAAGTGCTTTTTAAAATTCATCTTTGAAAACATATTTTTTTTTTCAAAATTATCCTGGATTAGTAATAGACAATTGAAAAAGATTCCAAAATTCACTGAAGTCCATGTGGAGTATGAAAATAAAGTTTCACGTATTCGACTGATGGAAGCACATTTGGAACATTCGTTATTAATTTTGGTAGATTTGTTGTTTTTGTATGTGTATTTTCTCTGAATCTGTGATACTGCACTGTTTCAGGATATTCAATGTTTGATATTTTTGAACAGAGGGTGAGGTAGTTATCTACATCTTTAAGGAAATTCCCAAGCCATATTTCTCGCTTATTTCATCTTTCAACCTTCGAGGTTTTTGATTTACTGCTTTTTCAAGGCCTTTCATTTTTTTATTTTGCAAATCTAAAGATACGGTGAGAGAAAAAGATAGAAATGAAAAGGCTTTACTGCAATCCCTATTGAGGATACTTATAGGGCTATTTGTTAATGTTTCGGATTGGAAATATGGTATGTTAATATAAATCGGGTTAGTATAAAATGACTTTTAACTCTTATAATTGTAACGTTAATCAAATTATCACATCGTTATTTATGATTTTTTTTCTATTAACTTACATTTTAACATGATTTTTTCTAGAATGGTCATAAGATATTTTAAGCATGACAACAAAACGCAAAAGCCTTTCCACAAGAGATATTTTGCTTTTATATTTCTTTACCACAATCAATTCTTTTATGATGACAATAGAAATTTGTGATACATATTATTTTCAAATACAATACACATATTTTTTCCTTGATAAAAAAACAATTTTAAGGTTTGTTGTTAAAAGAAATATAAGAAAAATATGTCAGAATGTGTGTTTTTTTCGCTGCATATCAAAGAAAAAATATACTTGTCACAATAGAATAAACATTCTTGAACAACTAGGTAATAAATGCTCATCTCTCCCCACATTATTCTTGTTCAATAGTCACTTACGTTTATTTTTAGCACAAAGAATGAATAATAATAGATTTTTCGTTTCCTGGAAATGCTGTTTTTTTCATTTTCAAATACGCTACTATGTGTTATGGATATGATTATTCAGATCACGATCATTATTATAATGATAAACATATGCAATTTTTCAGGAAATCCAAAATATAAAAAGGTAAGATGAAGGTAAACTGATAAAGTAAATGTGTCATAATTTTTTTCAAGGTATTTTGAAACAAATACTTATAATAATAAAAAATATGGCCTAAAGCTTTTTAACGTTTATTGTGAGTTAAGGGCATAAAACTATCAAAAGCTTTCTAAATTTTCTTAAAAGTTATATTTTTATGAATGGTTCTTAAAATATTCGACCTTTTTATTAAATGACGTAAAATAAAAAAAAATGTTCTAAGAATATTTGTTTTCAATCATTCAAAGCTCGATTTAAATCTAGCCTAAGGCTTAAAAATCAATAAAGTTAAGAGAAAAATAAATTTTGTGCCATAAAAATTTATAATGTGTAAACAAAAGTGATGTAAAGCAATAAACAGTAAGTACACAAATGGTAAAATGATTTTCCAAGTTCAGACAAGGGGCTACAATTTAAAAAGTTAAAGAGCCCCTCAAATTGTATTAACAATATAAACAGAGAGAAAAAGATTGTCAACGACTGATAAAACATCTCATTATAACTTCACATTAAATTTAAATGGTTTATTTAGTCGTTTATGTATTTTCCATACAAGTAGTATTTGCAAAAGATTCATAATTTAACGAAATGTTTATTGCTGTAATTTGAACAAAATAGAATAAATGGCGCAAAAAGAAGAAAATATCAAATTGTAATACAAAATGAAGAGGGAAAAAATGAAATAAAATACCCTTAACGAACATTAGAGAGAGAAAATGCGATTTACTTTGAGACAAAATTTCTTTGATTCTATGACACAGAAAAAAAATCAACAATTTATCGTTTAAGATATTGTAACAGAAAACTTTTCCAAGTATTATGTATTCTTTTTTCTGTTTCCAACAACATCGGAATAAATCAGATCAAAAAAAGAGATAATGTAATTGATGTTTTATATCAGCAGTTCTAATTTAGAAAGTCTATCAATTGAATAGAAAGTAACAAGCCAAGCTCCCAATCGGAGGATGGTAGTATTTTTTGTATGCATCTCGTTTTTATGATTGATTGAGAAGAAAAATATTTTGAATTGCACTTTAAATTAATAAAGTTGTTACAAATTATTTAACAATTGTCCACACAAGTAAAGGAAGGGATTTGTTCCAAGAACTCGGACATGTGCTCGATAAGGTATTTTTACTCTCAAGCTTCTATTTTTAAAAGGAGCTTTAATCTTGTGTGCAGCACAGTTTTATTGTTCCTTCCTTCTTATTGAATTTTCTTTGAAATAGAGGTTGGAGAATTGCTACGAAAACAAAATCTTGATTATGGAACCTTTGGAACTCATTTTAAATCAATTAAATTTAATTTAATTTTATTTAATTTCTAATTTAATTCTAATTAATTCTAATTTAATATTGATTTATTATTTTAGTTAAGAAAATGTGTCTGAATTTAAAGTAAAGGCTGGAGTCATTATTATCTGTAACATTAACGGCGCCATTTTGAAAATGTCAATGAAATTTGATGACGTATTCGCGGGTATACCAGAATGGTCGTCTTGTGAAAGTAAGAGAATGTTTGGTTGAATTTAACTTTTATATCAATAGACAGTAAAATCAAAAATGCCAAGGAAAAAATAACTTTCAGTCCGCCTTATTTCTTATATCTTCAATTAAAAAAAAAACACAAACGACTCCAGAAATTGTATTGCATTATAAAAAAAAGCTATTAGAAGGACTAAAAACTAAGATTTGTGGACAGCTCACAAAAAAGAAATTCAAAAGCTAACCTAATATAAATAAAAAAAAATATAAAAAAATAATACATGAGCATGTGTTAATAAAATAACTTTTGTTACACATGTACTGAATAAAAATAGCATTATTCCAAAGAGACTTTATTTTATTCTAGAGTTTAGAGATAAAAATTTCTTTTTCTTCCAATTTTTTTTCCTCTCTTTACTAGATTATATCATGATTATCTAGTGAATTGACAGAATATATTTACTGGTTCATGCTTGGCTTGTATCAAATTATATTTAAAAGTGCGGTTGGTTTAGACACATAAAATTGCATGAGTATAACAAAGGAGTTAAAAATAGAAAAATGGGAGGTGGGTCGTTTACACCCATTTACAATTATTATTTTATTGAATTTATGTATTGGGAAAAAAAAATCTTCTTACACTACGCAAACACTTTGATGGCTTTAAAATTTGGTTTTTTTTTCTTGAACTGTGTGGCTTGATGATTCATTTAAGGTTATTTTAATGACATTCAAAAGTTTTAAAAAACGTGTGTTGTGTTGTAACAAAAAATGTATACTTTTTAATAAAATATTGTGCACATTGACTTGAATCTTCTAAAATCGTAACTTTTTAAAGATCATTCATATTTAAAAATATAATTCAGTTCAGTTCATATCAGTTGATATTCAGAATGCACATATGCAAAATTTTCGCATATTTTTCAAATTGTCAGTAATATTTTTTTGTTTCTATTCTATACGTAACATTTATCATGTGAGTGCAATATTTTGCATATTCTCTTAAAAATGTTCATGGTAAATTGTTATGTATATCTTGCTCATTTATTTTCAACATTTGTGCCTCTTGTGCAACGACGAAAATAAAAACCATAATATGTGAATTTTGTTCGTAAGGATTTTATTTTCACAAAAAAATAACGATTCATAAACAATAACAATGGCTTGGAGCTATAGTGAAAAAAATCAAATAAAGAAAGTCAATTTAGTTAGCATCAAACTTAGAGTGAAAAAAGCTGAGGATACGAATTAGAGCGCAGCTAAAAAAATAATAATTTTCCAATGGAATATTTTTTTCAGTAAACAAGATATAAATAATTTAAATGCTAGGAACGTTTAATATCGTACTTGGAAAAGTTGATAGTTCCACTTAGAATAAAAATAATGAAAATATTTGGAACAGAATATTATGATATTCGAGATGTAAAAAAAATATTTTTATTCTGATAAGTACCAAGTTATTAATAATTATAAAAATTTATTTAATTGTTTTTATGTTTTTCATCAGTAGTGACGATTTTTGTTTTAACACTGTAAGAAGGTTCGAGTTTTAATGAACCTGGCCCCCTCTACATACATGATATTGCCTTGATATACGAATCAACTCATCAAGAGTTAAAATGGAGTAATTCCGGTGAATTTCTAACCAAATCTTTGCAAAAACGATTTCTCTGTCAAAGTTTAAGTAATTCACATTTGTCATTGGAAATAAGAAAGAAAAACGAAATCAATGATAAATAAATACGAATGTTGAATGTTAACCAGAGATAAATAAATTTATATCGAATAACAAAATTTTTTGTTGTATTATATGGTCTCAAGTATCCTAATAATATCATAAGAATCACATTTTGTTTTCGATGAAAGAAATAGAAGATCAATAAATGTCTTTATTGGATATAAATCTGAGGTCAATTGTTATATTATTAATGAAATACAAAAAGTTTTTTGATATAGCAAATAGTCAAATAAATATTGAATGTCATTTAGTAAATCATTTTGAATACAAAATCAAACGAATACATGTAGCATGTCCAGTTTGAAGTAAACAGCAAGAGACCAAACATTTTTTAATTGAATTTAATCTAATTCAAATTCTGAGAAAATAAATTTACATAGGAAGTTTAAAATGCACCCTCTTAAAATTTATATTTCCTAAAATGTTACTTGATTTTCCATTTTTTTCTTGTTACAGGACATCACAAGTGTCGAGAAAATTGGCCAGACAATTCAGAGAAATATGAACGTACATTTAACTTATTTCTTGATGTCATTCTCCTTGTGTTACCATTATTAATGTTAGGAGCTACTTATTCACTTATCACAAAAACACTTTGGCAAGACATGAGAACAGAAAATTATAGCTCTTATAGAAGTGGCAGTAATGGTGATTCTGTAATTACAACAACTAAAATTGATTCATGTAAGTATGAAGAAACAATTACAATTTTTTTTGAAACATAAATAAAAAATTTTATGTGTAATTTATGCAGGCGCCTTTATTACAAAATTGCATTCAAGTTAAAACTGTAGGGCAAATATAATTTGTTCAAGTTGTGTTTGAGTAGTAAAATAGAGGAAAAAAATATGATTTTTTTTTCAAAACAATTTCATGACTCGTTTTTTTGCTAGTTTTAATGAATGAAACAATGATGATATCTAAGAGCAATTCGTTTTTTAGTTTAAAAACAGTAAAATGTGTTGCAATTTACTAGCTCTAATGTGTGGAACAATGTTATAAATATAAAATAAATGAAAAATTGCTCTCTATGGTGCGATTTTGAATTTTTAAGGTAACTAGAAGTAGAAAACTATATATGGGATAAGTTATTTGAAATTATTTTGAATGTTCATAGTACACCTTATCTCAAAGTTTTCTTGCTGCAATTGAACAAATAAAACTGTTTTGTTTGTCAGACATTTAAAAATAGTGAACAAATTTTAACCATTTAAATTAAAAAACAGATAATAAAAGAAATTTGAAAAATTCTTAACGAAATAGAATCTCTACGAATTCATCAACCGTCTACCACAAAGCTAGACATAAATTTTTTGATTGTATTTTTACTTCGTTGGTGTTTTAATTTCGTGGTAGGGATTTCTTTTTAGAAAAATCATTAAGAGGCCAGTTTTCTGGAAGACCATTGAAAATCACAGAAAAGCCTGGAAAAAATTACAAATGATTCCATACTTTTATTTATTACCTTTAGAATTACAGGCAATATTAAATCTTGAAAATTTAATGCAACACGATTTAAATTTTTTTATGTTTTTTTTTTATAAATAAATTATTTTACTACTGCTCAACTTAAAACTTTATAGACACAAAACCTGAATTGTTTCAAGGATGATGGTGTTCATTTTTTCTTTTTATTTTTAATTGTAAAAACACTTTTCTGTTCTATTTTCAAGAACAATATTTTACTTTAAGGCTTTCAAAGCAATGTACGGTAGAGAAAAATACTTATAAAGATAAAGTGATAATGATGTGAAAAAATGGATTGTTGTTGTTTTTTTCATGAATTGTCATTAAATTTTTTTTTTCTGTTACTATATGTTACTTTTTGCTATTGTTAAGTACGTCTTTGCATTATTAATAATTTTTTAGAAGAATTTTTCTTTTCAAACAATATTACAACAAAGTTTTATAGAGCAAAAATAAAATGAAGACAAGAAAAAATAAAAAAAAAATTAGAAGAGCAAAAGTTAATCTTAATCAGAATATCAATCAAAGATAAGCACTATTTTTAATTTTAATAAACTAAAATGCTGCAGGTGCCTTGCTCAATTTTAAAATTTCAGGTCATCAATATTCAAGTAAAATGGTAATATGTATAAATGATAGATGTTTTTTTCTAATTTTCATCTTACTTTAGTTTTACAAAAGTTCTCACTGCACCCCCAGGATGAAAGATTAGAGTTACGATTATAAGAAAATAATTAAAAGGTTCTTAGAAAAATTTCGTTTTCGCACTAAAAAGTTAAAAATAAGGCATGTCATATTCTTTTTTTTGAATTCTGCATTTTATATTACAACTTTTGATTGTTTAACTTATATAAATGGTATTGTTTATTTAGCAAAATCAGAGTCATTTTAAATTTGTTTCACGCAATATTTCAATATTCACGCACAAAAATAGTCTATGGCAAAATTTTAACCAGCATAGCTTTTGAATTTTCCTCACCGACGATCGTTGGATTTCTGCAAGAACAATTTGAAACTCAAAGTGTTTTCATGGAATCTTTTATGTTTTACCTTTAATTTTTAAGCCAAACAACATTATTGATAAATTTTATAAAACATAAATTATCAAAAAAAAAAAATTTTTTATTTTCATTTCACTGAATTCGAAATATAAAAAAAATACAATGCAACATCTGACGTATAATTTTAGAATATCTATTTTAATGACACTATACCAAGATGAAAATAAGAAAGAAAATATTAAGGACTGTTACACACAGACACTTCTAACATAATCTAATAATGTATCATAAATCACATGAAACACACATACACTATTTATGAGCATTGCACGTCTTTTGCTATTCCTCGCCATTGACTTCATTTCTATTACATTAGTTAACGTTGTCCTTGTAATACAGTCTTTCAAGATATTATGTGAATATATTGTATATAAGCAGCAAAAGAATTCTTAACAATAATATGTGACCTTACAAGAGATTACAGATATTTTTTGTTAGAGGAATTGTGTTGAGGTTGTAAGAAGAAATAAAGCTTCTCCATGTGGCTTCAAGAAACATTAAAATTTATCGTCCCTATTTTCCTTTATAAATTTTTGTTTTTATAATTCAGTGCCATTCTCGAATACTATATTTTGTAACATATGCAAGCGCTGTTACACTTGCTAAATAAATATAAATGTCACCAAGTTTCAAGAATTTTATTTTTGAACATACACTCACTTAAAGTTGATGATATGAGACTCTGGTGTTTGATATGATACTCAATTTAAAAAAATACAAATCAAAGGGAAACCAATTTTTGAAGGTTTAGTTAACTTACTGTACTTGCATTTTTCAGATTTTGTCAGATTATTTTTGTCGTCACTTTTATTTAGCCTGTAACTCAAATTGAGTGGCCAGAAAAGAATGATCTCTTGAAGGAGATTGTTAAGTTCCATGGCCAAAGCGAAAATCCAACTGCCAAGGATTAGTTTTTGCCCAACAGGCCGATTGGAGTTCGATTGTTCGTAAAATTCAAAGTCATTCCTTTCGGAAAAAATCAGTTAAAAATTTATCAGATTCGTTGTTCTGATTTTTTTAAGCCGTACAGTTCTTAGAAATTCCCTTTTTTATCTTCATATTTGAAATTTTATCATATCACGATAAAGGAAAAAGCAAACCTAATACAAACTAACCATATTATTCATTATGGTATAATGAATGGCACACTTAAATCTAATGGAAGTATAATTTTTTGTCTCTCACTTCATAAAACAATCAAATTCACATCCCTTGAAACAGTTGAACAATAAAACACTTTCCTTTCTTGACATAATAATTTCTTACTATAAACCCGTAATATGTGTTGACCTTATTTCCAAAATGCGTAATGCTAATGCAGTTACAATTTCTTTTTTTACTGCCCACATCAATCAAGTGATACAATTGGGATTTCACATTACACATCAACATACCACAAACCCTCCAAGTTTTATCAAAAAAATGATAGATCTTTTCCGTTTTTCACATTTGTTATCAAATATTTTCCTTTGTATGAGACGAAAAGCAAAAAAAAATGTGTACATATTTATGGAAATTTTAATATAATTTTTCGTTTGACAAGATCAAAGGAATTTTGGAAAATGAATTTTGATTAAAAACTTAAAATTGGATTCAAAAACAAAATATTTCACGTGAATAGTAAAAGGAAAGATATGAGTGTAATGAAAATAAGAGTACTTCAAATTGAAATGTAATAATGTTTTAGAATTTCAATTACTGCAAATGAATGTTTATTTACTTATATTTATTATTATCATTAAAATAGTTATTACATTATTTTAAGGCTTAGAGAGAGAGACCCAAAGGGAAATTATATTAATATGGTAGTTTAAGTAACACAATGATAATCTAAATATTGTATATTTAAACATAATTCACGCTACATTAGTTTGAAGTAGAATGTATGGTTGGATAAATATCACATTTAATGCATTTTATCTTGTTATTTTTCAAAAGGAAAAAAAATATTTTATTTAATAATATATTTTATATTTCAACTAAGTTATTATAAGAAAGTTTGTTTTTGTTAATGTAATACTTCAAATTGAATAAGATGAGTTATTGTTGAAGAAATGTATGACTCTTTGATACAAAATAATTTCCCATTAAAGTTAACATATTTCTACCCATACGTACTCCCAAAAACTATAAAAGAACATGAGGTTTTGTTACATTTACGTTTAAAAACTCCTTTTTTTTTTATCAATTTTCATTTAAATTCATCGAAAATACGTGTTTGATTCTCTTTACAACAAGAGAAAAGATGTGAAACTTTCAGAAACTATGGAAAAACTTAAACTCTCGTGAATTCTCCACTTTTTACTATAGTGTCCAGGAGCAGATGGAAGGTATTAGACCTTTTTGAGTTTTCTTTTAACATTTCCTTTTAAAAGTGATTCTGGTTTATATAAAATGCACAGGACTATACCGTTTACAATCGTTTTAGTTTTTATTAATACTTTTCGTATTAAATGGTATTGAGGGGTTTTGCGTGTTTAAAATAATTGATGGTTAATTTTAGTGAGCAGTTTTTTATATAGCATAGTGAAATGAAATTATGGTGCATGAAAAGTTTTATGAAATCCAACAATTTGATTGTTCAAATTTCTTTTCCTCGAATGAAAAAATAACAATAAGGCCTCTATTTAAATTTAGTTAGTTATAAAATTAGTAAAAAATGAGATCAGAAAAAGTATTTTGCTTCCATAAGATTATTTGGCTAAATTTTTAATCCTGGATCAAAATAATTTTAAATGATCTAAGTTGAATAAATTGTTAAATTGAGTAAAATTTAATTTGATTTAATTTTATATAAAAAAAGAATAAATTGTAAAATGCATTCAATTTTATATCTGTTTATGAACTGATTCTGTAAGATAAACTTACAATGATGCTTAGAGTTATATGTGGTTTTCCCTTTTACCTTTGCACTAACTAATTTATTTATTTTTTAATGCTATACCACTTTAAAATAAAATGTTTTCTATTGTGAAAAACCATATACTTTTACCCTTTTTTTTATTTATTATACATTTTACATTATGTCATCATCATAAATATTTATGCTGACTTCAATAAAGGAAAAAGAGTATAAAATACATTGCATTATGTTACATCAACTATTTTTTTTTATATATTTTCACGTAGTATCAAATATAAATTTTATTCTTACCCATCGTTATCGTATTATTTTTTCTTATTTTTTTTGAAGAATAATATTAATCTGATATGTGCAACATGTGTGTTTGAGTGGTAATCAATTTCGTATTACATCACTTTTGTTTACTCTCTTACGTTTTATGTGTGTTGTTGTGAGTAGATTTGAAATGCTTTGTACTGATGTCAGATGGATCATTGTCGTAAAAATTAAGTTATGACTGATTTTTTTACAGCATTTTAATTTTGAAATCACAGCAAAATTTTGTTTCTTAGGATTGATTTTTTTTCATGCAAAAGGAGAATTCAACTTTTCTTCTTTTTGAAATTTTGACATTCGTTTAATTTTTCATCAGGACACATTTTCCTTACACTTCTATTGATGAAAAGAAAATTTTAAATGTTTTATTATTTAAAAGAAAAACATTTTTAAATTAATACATTTTTTCCTAATTTCTTGATCCCTCTTTTTAAAAAACTTATTTCATTATTTTTTTTTATTAATTTATATTCATCTTAGCTACAAATATTGTTGAAGTTTACATTAATTCACATGGAACACCAAGTAGTAGATGTCCATCTAACACAAATAACAGCAGTTGTCCTTCAGAAAATAAGAATCTTGGTGATAATCGTAATAGTGGTTCATGGAAAAATCATGGAATTCGAAGTACTTGGTCTAGTTCTGCTGTATCACAGGAACCGACACCAACATCTCAAATGAAAATAACTTCCAGTAGTAAGAGGCGAAATCCTGCATTAAGACGGTATGCAATATTCTTTAAATAATGGAAACGCCTGGTGATTTTTATTATTCACACCAGCTAAATGTCGAAATTCAAATTTAATCGCAAGTTCAAATGTTAATTACCTTTAAAAAGTTTTATTTATGAATTTTTCCCCCTCTTTAAATTTTATTATTATTCTTTTTTCCTAAAAATTAGAATTACACTGTTTATGTTATACCACAAATTACAATTCTAAAATAATCACTTTTCGCATTGTAACATAACGTTTTTTTTTTGAAGAATGAAAAGGGGAGAGAATAGAAAATCTAATAATAAAAGAAAAAAAAATCTTAAAATTTAATTTAATATCTAAAATTTTTGTCGCCATGCCAAAAATAAAAAACCGAAACAAAAATTTATAAAAAATTAGTACTTCAGATGTGGGATATATTTCTCCATAAACGGTGTATTCAATTACCCTGAAGGTTAAATTGATGATTGTTTTATTAAAAAATATTGACATAAACTAGATAAAGAAATCATTATTATTATTATTTTATTATTATTAAATGTGAATGTATTGTAGATAGGATGTAACAAAAAAACTCTTAATCTGACCATGAATCAAAGAGAAATAGACGGCTTTTAAAAGTTAAATAAAATTACGTTGCTATCTATTTTTGATTTTTTTATAATGTGGTCAGACATTATTACATAAAAATTGGTACTATTTGTATTTGTTTATTTTTTATTTTACTTTTCTTCTTTTTGTTGGTTGTTGGTGTTTATTTATTGCCGTAGTAACTGTTTTTCAGAAGATTACATTAAGATTAATTGGCCATTATATTTTTTTTTTCATTATCTTTCTCATTTTTAACAGAGGTTTTGTAAACTTTTAATTTAAGTTTTTTATGTTGTTTTTCAAGATTTTTTTAAAATTGGATTAAAGTTTAATAAAATTGGTTGTATAATTTTTTCTGATCTTATTTGCTTTTTGGTCTCAAAATCATCGAGTTTTTAGAAAAATATAATATATCTTCTTTGAATTTTTTTTTTTTTTAATTTATTACCCATTTTTCCTACTCTTTCAGGTCAAACGCAGAAAAAAGTCTTCAAAACAAGAAACGAGTTATCAAAATGTTATTGTTAGTTGTACTTGAATTTTTCATTTGTTGGACACCATTATACATCATTAATACCATTGCACTATTCGATCCAATTATCATATATCAAGATCTAGGTTATCATGCTGTCAGTGTATTTCAACTGCTTGCATATTCCTCATCATGTTGCAATCCAATAACATATTGTTTTATGAATAGTGGATTTAGAAAAGCATTTTTAAATTTGTTCAAGTGTTTTAAGAGGTTTCACATTGCCAGTACACGCAATAGACAAAGACGTACAAGCATGGGAGGATATGTTAACAATAATGCAAGTAATAATGCACCACAACAGTCAATAAATATTCATATTGATGGAAATAATAGTAGTCGAGCAATAATGGAATGTGATTTTAACAGTCGACAAAGAATTACAAAAGAATTGAATTAGTTAGATAATTTTATTATGATAATAAAATAAAAATCAGAATTTAATTGTGTAAATAAATGAGAAAAATTTCTCTGAAATTCAAATAAATAAAATCACTTTTTTATTGTAACTTGGAAACTGATTTTTTTAAAAAAATATTGTAAGTATTCCTGATAATAAAATGTTCATTGAATTTTTTTTGGTGAAATATTTTCTTTGTGTATCAAAATGATTTAACCGTTTATCAAAAAAAAAAAAAATTATTTTCATTTTAAATGTTGTTGTTATGCAAACTTTCATAATAATACATAACAGTAAAAGTTATTTTCACTAAATCAAGCAGTTCTATGTGATTTAATATCGCTTATAATGAAAATAATTACTGAACGAACTCGAAACGAATGTAATGAATATTCTGTCATGTTTATGAATAAATTCATATTTTTTTCCGTTGCTATCAAGCAATCAAATATGACTAAAAGCAAAAAATATCTCAAAAAGTTTTTTTCTTGTTTCATCAACTTACGTTGATGTGACATTGTGGTATTTATGACTTTTTCAATACTCAAACGTTATCGAAAGGAAGGAAACATATGAAAACATCAACATAAAACTTTTAGCATATTTTTAACCCAAATGTGTGGAAAATGACGTGTAGGTCACTCTTTGATTGAAAATTTAAAAAAAGTACCAAATTTATCCAAACTATAATCACAAAAAATCAGGTAAAAATTGATAAAAATCTCAAATTGTCGATTCATAGACCCGATTATCATGTAAAATTACTAGAATAAAATAAAACATAAAATGAGTGGACAAACCGAACTTCAATCAAACTTTTCTAATCAATTGCCTTACCACTTGGGTACAACGAATTATTCGAAAAGTTTTTTTGTTCCATAACAATCGTCTGGTATTTTTTCTATATTAATAGCAAAAGAATTGGTCATTTTTACATCACAAATTATCGTATCACTTGAATACAATAAATTTCTTATATATAAGAATATCACCACAATTTAGGATATTTTTTGCGCTCAAACGATTTACTTTTTTGTTTTGAGTGAAACGTCAAAACTAAGGGTTTTACTTCGCATATTTTTAACATATTTTAGTATATTGCATAGAGCACTGTGTCCCACCCGATTTAATTTAAAATTTTCTGTACAGGGTACGTGATACATTCATTTCATCACAATTCAGATTTCAGATTCCGTTTCAGATTATTCGAGCTGTCAAAATAAAAATTGATTTGAAATATTGAAAAAACCGTTAAAAAGACATTTTCAATGAAAATATGAAATATTTATTAAATAAAATAGATGAAAATATTATGAAAACGCACTCAAAACTATGGATTTGCTGCGGCAGCTAATTCCTTACTTTTTTGTTTATGACATAAATATAGGATCTTGCCAATAGACATTTTTAGACATATTCCCTTTCCCTTTTTTCTTAATATTGTTGTGCAAATAACTTGTCTAAAAACTGCCAAAGTTGATTCATTATTTGGCACTCTTTTTCGCTTCATTCTTTTTTTTTATTTTTATAATTTATTGTTCGTTTGCTTGAAAATGAAATGAAAAAAATGCACGAATGAGACTATTTCGTTCATTTGATTTCCAGATTTGATGTTATTTATGTTCATTTGTACATCTTTTTCATTCACAATAATCTTTATAATTTTCGTACTAAAAAGTAGAAAACAAAGTTTTAGTGAAAAATTAAAAAATAAACTATGAGTTCTGATTTTTGACTTTTTACTCAAAAATATTTTCATGATAGTAACCTATCATGATAGTAACATTGAAAATTAGTTTAATCAAGTTAAAATGCACTTTATAATTTTCAAATTCACTGTTATTTCTTTTCCTTACTGTATTTTTTATGAATAAAACCAAAAAACACAAAAGTACTTTTATGGTCAACCATTTGACACATATTAATAAATAAAATCATTGCTTTCGGTCACTCAACGTAAAATGAAATTTTTGGATGAAGTTTGTTTTTTGTTACACTTGTTAAAATAGAAAGTTTTTACATATATAATATATTGTTCGTATTTTTGTACTTATGAAGAAAGTCAATTGTCCTTCAATTGGCATAGCGCCAGGAAACCAAATATGGCAATAGGTTACACATTCCATTAAAAAGCAAAAAAAAAAAACAAAGTATTTTACTCAAAGTCTTACTCATATAGCCGAGTAACAGATAGAATATTTCCTCATACATCCTTAAATGGTATAAAGATAATTGCGTCAATGAATGTTGATATTATATGATAGTGATATGTGATTCAAAATAAAAAAAACGAATGAAAAATTTTCATACCGAATTAAATGGAATCAAAGCACGAGCAATAAAAAACATTTATACGTGATTCACTTAAATTTTACTTGTCAACAACACTTTATCAAAGATAAGACTTATTATATTAATGGGATTTGCGGTACATATTTTAAATGATATTTTACAAATTGAATTTGGTTTAAAATTAATGAATATATGCCAATAGCAGTTCAACAAAAACGAATTTGAAATAAATTTATATAGTTTAGAAATTCGATTTCAATGAATTTTATAAATTAAATATCTTGACAACATCAGAATGTGGTTCTAATTAGAAATGGAGTATCAAAAAAGTGAAGTTGAGTTTGAGAAAATTAAGAGAAATTCAAATAAAGAAAAGGCTGCAAATTGATTGGTTCAGTTAATGAAGTGATATATTGCACTGTTCGGTGTTAGTCGTTTTCAACTAAGAGTTGTTGACTGAATATTTAAAATTTTCAATTATTTTATTCTTAGAAAATAAATTTATCTTAACTAACATAAATTTGTAAATTTGACGTCAATTATTCAGAAAAGCTTGACAAGATAACAATTTAAAAAGAGACAGTGGACTGCAAAATATGAAGTGAAGATTCTCAATTTCCAAAATAATCCCAATCTAACGTAACGTAACAAACAATAATTGCCACTTAAATAAAAAACTGCTATGGAAAATTAATTTTTTTAATTTTCCTTGAAATTCCCATATTTCTCTTTATCCCCATATATCTTCAAGCCGATCCCCGAGGTGGAGAAATATGAGAGGGGATACTGTATAAAAAGGAAGCAGGGTTTTTGTTAGTTTTTTGTTTTGCTAACATAAATTGGACTCATTTAATGGTTAAAAACGAAGAAGTTTTTTTTTACCATCTCTTATAACTCCCTCAGGCTCCTCAAATTTACTTTAAGAAGTTGGCTAACAAAAATGCTATTATTGTAAAGAATTTCTTTCTGAATATGATATTTAATAACAAGTTATCAACTTATACACATAAAAATAAATTCGACAATATTTTTAGATGGATATGTGTCGATCCAAATAAAAGTTGCGCTTAAGACGACAAAAAATCATGAATAAAACAAGTAATAAAATAATATGATCTCATAAATAACATATTATTTGTAACGCCATGATATTGTTAAAATGGTTTCAGTAAATGTCATATCATTCATTGATTATAATTTTTTGTCTCAATCGAAGGAAATAAGTCATATGATTTTTCGGTTTTGGAAATGTCTGTCATTTTTTCAAATGCACGAGGAGCTCAAAGAGGATAGTTCAACAATGCCGTATTGGTTGTCATATGCTTGCCGTGATAACGCTAAATGTTGTCGTCTACTGCATCAGATAAAATTGTGTATTCCCGTGTATATCAGCTAAACGATCTGCTTATATTTTTTTCTTTTCAAAAATAAAAATCATATTCGAGTCCAAAATTTTTTATTTTATAAGAAAATAAGGGATTATGATGGGTAATGCCTTGTAATCATTATTCATAATGTGACCACTTAAAGCATATCTACTCTTTTTTATAAATACTAAACCTGTTACAGTTTATGTTAAAATCCACAAATGTTAAATACAAACATGTTGAAATACTGTGAAAATTCCAAACATTTAATACAAAATTTTATCAGATTTAAGAATAATCATTTATAGTGAATGAACATCAAGGCATAACTCCAGTAAATTTCTTAAATTTGTTATACTAATAATATATTGATAAAAACCATAGAATTTGAATCCTTATTAATTATTATTATTACAAGTCTCATGTGTATTTGAAAGAAAAAGAAGAAGAACGATAAGAATTTTTGAAATGAAGAGTATGAAGAAACAATATTAATTACTGATAACAGTATTTTGTTTGTAAAATTTTCCAACAATGTCAATGAGATGAAACTGGATTTTGTTCTATCTTGTGTTCTTAATGGGTTACAAATGAGAATTTTTTATTAAGAACCTCTCAAATGAATGTTGAATTATTTGAAAAATTTTCTTAAGTCTTGACAAACTAATCTGCTCATCGCTTTATATCATTAATTTAATGAAAAGGATTGAGTTCAAATTTAATTAAAACAATAATAATGATATCAATGAATGTATTCCATTACGTGTTATTAGTAATATTGATTTATACACTTCCCTATTTGGAGGGATAGAAAGAGGATTATTTGCAAAATAACAATACTTGGAAGTGAAATTTTATATTGTGTATATAACAGCAATCAAATTAATTCTTTCATCGTATAATAATTATAAGTTATTGACTTCAACATTATTAGAATTTCATTATTCTTTGTTTTTTTTACCCTAAATTCCATGTATTTTTCCTATGAAATTTTCTTTATAATCGAATAATAGGAAAAAAAAGTTTCTAGACAAAACGTATTTTATTTTATTTTAATGAACAAATGTCAATGTTATTTATAAAGCACACAATAAAATAACTTTCATTTAAAAGTGAACATTTTCATCACCCTTTCTTTTGATTTATTTGTAATATTAAGTTAATTGTAAAATAACATGCGATTCACAAATTATTTCATTGTTTTTGAATTCATAAATAAAAGGAAATCCATTGTTTCTCCACAAAAATAAACACAATTTATCCTTTTTTTATTACACTCTTTGTGTAAGTAATGACTTTGATGTTTTTTTGTGAACAAGGCCATAAGCTTTATTGTTAAGTTAAGAATGGTGTGCCAAGAAACCACTTGTTGTTTTGTTTATATCTGTCGTATAAGTCTTATAAATATCAATTAAGAAGATATTAATTAAGTTTATTTTTAAAAATGAAAAATGATATTAACCCAATAATATCAAATTAATAATGTTAATAGCAGTATTTATCCCTTTCCCAGATATATATATTTTTTTTTTGGTGATTGATATGTAGTTTGGACTTTGGAATTTTACTGTAGATATTCTTATGATGGTCTTCAACACAATACGATAGAAGAGTAGTGTAGCGAAATGCAATGTTTTCGGCCATACTTTTTTTTCCGTGACTATTGTGAGCTGAGTAGCTATCAGTTCTTCGGCAGAAAAAGGTCATTTCAGTTTGCAAATAAAAACCAGAAACTAAAAGAATTATTTACAAAAAACAAAAACGTGGATGTTAAAGGGTTATCATTTTAAATACAATTAATGAGAAAACAATAAAATTCCTAACTTTTGAAACACATCAAATTTGTAACAAAACCCCGAGTAATTTATTATTTTGAAAAGTATTATTTTACCCTCTTTTAATATGAGTATCGTCTAATGGTTAAACACAATCATCAATATTATTTATTCGTATTTAGGTATTCCCAGTCCTGTTTTTCTTCTTTAACCCAATAAAATAGTCTAGTGTAAAATCTAATACAATTTCTGGCTTATTATGCACAAGACACATCACATAGTCTCTATTAGAGCCTTGGAACAATATAATTGTTTATTTATGGCACATTTTCAAATTGACCATATATTTATGGCCCATATTTTTTTGAGCCATATATTTATGGGCCGGAATTTTTCAAGCCATATATTTATGGCCCATATTTTTTTGAGCCATATATTTATGGGCCGTATTTTTTCAAGCCATATATTTATGGCCCATATTTTTTCCATACATATATTTATGGCCCATATTTTCCCCATACATATATTTATGGTCCGTATTTTTTCCATATGGCACATAATTTTATCCATAAATGAAAAAAATCGCAAGAAGTTTTCCAAAAAAGTAGTGTTCTAAATATGCTACATGTAAAAAACCATGCATGTATATGTTAACATGCATGTCGACATGGGAAATTAAATGCATATTTTATATAATTTCTTCACAGTTTTTCATACAGAATAATTTTATTACTCTATCCTTTTATACCTAAATGCGGAGCTGCGAAGCAGCGGAGCATTAGTAATCAGAATGTTTTTTTTATCTCTCTATGCTTTTAATACAGAAATGCGGAGCTGCGAAGCAGCGGAGCATTAGTAATCAGAATGTTTTAAGTTTAATGAAATAATTTTTTTTATATCTTGCAATTTTTTCATACCTGAATTGATATCAGAATATTTGAAGATATAAAAGCATAGAGAGATAAAAAAAAACATTCTGATTACAAATGCTCCGCTGCTTCGCAGCTCCGCATTTCTGTATTAAAAGCATAGAGAGATAAAAAAAAACATTCTGATTACAAATGCTCCGCTGCTTCGCAGCTCCGCATTTCTGTATTAAAAGCATAGAGAGATAAAAAAAAACATTCTGATTACAAATGCTCTGCTGCTTCGCAGCTCCGCATTTCTGTATTAAAAGCATAGAGAGATAAAAAAAAACATTCTGATTACAAATGCTCCGCTGCTTCGCAGCTCCGCATTTCTGTATTAAAAGCATAGAGAGATAAAAAACATTCTGATTACAAATGTTCCGCTGCTTCGCAGCTCCACATTTCTGTATTAAAAGCATAGAGAGATAAAAAATCATTCTGATTACAATAATAATTAGATATAAAAGGATAGAGATATAAGATTATTCTGTTATTAATTATTATTCCCATGTTAATTTTGATCTACATATATGTCGACATGTTCACTTGAGAACACTATTAATACGCTACATACTTAGCATAATGTATTCTATCAGATAGTTTATTAATATCTTAATTTTTTAATTTTTATTCATAAGATATTTATAGCAAATTAATAATATGATTTTATTTGAAAATAAAACCATACATTTTCAAATTGACCATATATTTATGGCCCATATTTTTTCGAGCCATATATTTATGGCCCATATTTTTCTGAGCCATATATTTATGGCCCATATTTTTCCGCGCCATATATTTATGGCCCGTATTTTTTCCATACATATATTTATTTATGGCAATATATTGCAATATATGGTATTGCCCATTATATTGTTCCAAGCTTTGGTCTCTAATGATACATTTTACTGTCGGTCGCTTATCCATTCATTCTTTCTTGTATTTTCTTTCCAAATCGTTATTCTTATCTGAATATAAAGCCAACAGTTCTGCACAATTTATCGTTTGAGTGTCTAAAGCGTAAAAATTGCTTGTTATTGCTACTGAAGCAAGAGGTAGTTTTGACAGAGGATTAATGTGCCAAATATAATTTGAACATGAAGATGCATGTTTGATTAGATGCCCCGAAAGTAAATAATGATAAATTTCATGAACATCCTGATTTGATGATACATTAATAGCATGCTGCTCTTCCTCATGTTTTTGACATTGTGGTCGTCTCTTTTCCCAAACATGGTTTTGGTGAATTAGCGTGTTAATGTGAAAGACAAATGTAACTTTATAAAGACAAAATAATTTAATAAATTTATGATATTTTTTTTTTAAAGAATTCATTTGTAAAAACCAAATCAAAATTATTTTTTTTTTATTTGTTTGGATATTCTTTACATTTTTATTTAACGAATAACTTCATTTAAATCATGACATGCTGAGTTTAACGGCTTTTTATTTCAAACCGATTTTGTTTCTCTTCTTGAAAAGCTCTTTAAAATGAAGATAAAGCTTCAAAATATCAGCTGTTTTAATTAATTATTTTTTTTGTTTATTGTTTACTTTAATGAAAGAAAAAGATTAATAAAAAGAGTTCAAAGTGCAATTTAAACTAAATTAAAGTTTAAAATGGCTTCCTTTAAATTTTTTTACGATTTAATGTCACCACCATCTCGTGCGTTATTCATATTTTTCAACAAATTGCAAATACGATATGAACCGGTAAAAATTGCTCTTAGACATAGCGAACAATTGACCGACGACTATAGAAACAACGTTCATCGATTACAAAAACTTCCCGTAATTCATCACAATAATTTTAAATTATCAGAAAGTGTAGCAATTTTACATTACCTTAAACGTGAAAGCATCATTCCGGAAACTCTACTTTTTCCTAGTGACAACAGAGCTCTTGCCCGAATTGATGAGTACTTGGAATGGACACATAATAACATACGAATGAGCGGTGGAATGTTGTTTATGTTAAAATGGGCAATGCCTTTCATTACACAAGAAATACCACCTGAAAAGAATGTGAAACAATATGAGAAAATGTTCAAAACTAATTTAGATACATTCGAATATATTTGGTTAGAATCTGAAAATTTTGTTACGGGAAATCAAATTACATATGCAGATATATTAGCGGCTTGTGATATCGAGCAAACACGTGAGAATTAAAAATTAGAAATGACAGAAGATTTATTTAATATATTTACAGGTATTGCTGGATATAATCCAACACAAGATAGACCAAGATTAAGTGATTGGCTTGATAAGGTGAAGGCTGAAACCAATCCATTTTTTGAGGAAGGACATAAATATATTTATAAATATGCTGAACAGTATAAAGGTGTACCACCAATTAAGAGTTCATTGTGAATAATAAAACTTTGACGGTCAAAATTGTAACTGAGCTGATATTAATTTAAAGTCTTTTAGACATTTGATTCTTAAAAAAGCCAATACTCCCATCATTCTAACAAATATGAAGACAACAATATCTGTTTCTCAATTCACATTATTATTTGAACTATTGAAAGCTTGAAGTCTTGACTAGTTTTCAATTTGAAATAACAGATGGCACTTGTATCGATTAATAGAAATTATGCAAATCATCAAGATAAATGCATTTAGAATTTTCTTTTGAGCAAGAAAATATCACTATTTTACTACATAAAAAAATTTAAATATTGCAAAATATTAAATTTAGAAATAATTTATATCTCTATTATCATATCATTTTTGCAATGATTATCATAATTATAGTTTGAATGATTAACTGAACATATTTTTCTGTCTTCTTTAATCATGTCATTAATTCAGACAAACATGAAGTCAAAATTATCATTTCATGTCACTTTTTCTCTTAATCTATGTTCATCACATAAGAAATTGTATCGCGTGCCAAACAAAATAAAAGGTTAAATATATAGAAAAAGCTTACAACTTCAAATTACTGTCGTACGCTTTCTTTTGATTTAACTTCTCAATGATTTTAAAATTTAAATATAAACTACAACACATGTATTTTTAAGAAAAGATATTATTGTGAAAAATATTATTTAACTGCCAAATTAGTTCTCATCTATATAGAATTTAAAATGATTATTTTTTTGAGTGGTCAAATCTGAGCTCATTAAAACTCGAAAATATCACGCGATTACTAGGAACTTATTGAAGTTTATATATAATGAACAAAATTACACAAATAAGGATCAGTTTATCAACATTTTTCGGTTAAATTATGAACTAGAAAACTTTCACAGTTCATATTCTCAAAATTCATGATACATTTTCTAACAATCACATTAAATTTTAATCATGATTTGTGACCCATTTTCTCACAACAATTCGATTACTAAATTCGTTGCAAAAGTAAAATCAATATAATAAAAGTGCCTACCCCCAAAGCCAAATTCGCACCCATTTAGCACTCAAGTTATCGATTCGTCAAATTAAGTCAATACAAATACCTTCTGGTGTCACTTATCACATTTCATCCTCAAATTTTCATTCAAAGTAATCGAAAAGTAACATAAAAACTGATCACGGTCGCCGCTGGGATTGACGAAAACTTGTTGCACCTTTTTTAGATTTCTCACGCCTTCAAGTTCAATTTTTTTTTGAAGAATCGATATATGTTTAAATGTAATATGCATTTTTGGTGTATATTTGAAGAAATGTAATATAGTTGCTGTGAACTTTTTTTTCAGAAAATTCCTTAAATGTGTTTATTCTGACAAGATAAGATCTTTTGTGTGATTATTATTTGGTTATTGTTCAATTTGCGTGTTTTTGATCTCCGAAATTTTTATTTTCGGGAAAAAATAACAACATTAGCAAAAAATAAGAAGTTAAATTGCAAAGTTATAATAATAATTGTTTTATGAAAATAATGATGTTTTAAAATAAAAATAAATTTAACTAATTTGTATTTCTTAGGTAGGAATAATTCAGGAATAATTCAAAAATATTTTAAGTATTTTGTTAAGTATTTTTAAGTGAAGAGTAAAATTATTTCAAACTAGTAAACAATTGAGAACATGTACTCCAAATTTTGTTGCATGTTTCATATTTTTTGTTCAATTATTTTCTCCTTCATTAAAACATTTTCATCCTACACATAGAGTCGTTCATCACTCAGTTAAAAGAATTATTAGGCGTTGAAAAAATATTCGTTTCATATTTAAATTAGAAATCATTAACAGAAATAATGAAATGAAATTTAAAAAAAATGCTACATCAATCACTAAAACACACATGAGTACCGACATATATTGTAATTTTTTTATAAATTCATTTAAAATTGACCAATTATAAGCCATATAGCTGGTACTACCTAAAAAAGTTAAAAAAAAACACTTAAAAGTAAATTTACTTCTGATATTTATTTTTTTTAAATTAGTTACAACAATGTTGCAATTTTGAAACAATTACTACAAAAAAGTGAGGTTGTGCGAATAAGTAAATAAAAATATATCATTCGAATATTATTTTTAAGGATTTAAACAAAAAAGAAATAAGAGGAAACTCATAAAAACATTTTACAAATAAATTTGTTGAATGATCGATACTTTATCAATTGAAGAGTTAAGTGATCACGCAATGATTTATGATTTTTTTGAACATTTCTTCTTAAGAATTAACAAATTGAACTAATTATTGGCATGTATTCGCGATCGTGACGGTCGTGTGAATTTGTGATGAGCGAAGTTTTCACATCTAAAAGTGTCGTAAAATTCTTGATTAAATATTTTTAGTACCTAGAAATCTCAATTAAATTAAGTTGAAATAACAAAATATTGAGAAAAAAAATTAATTAATTCAAAAAACGAGAAAAATAAAATATAAACAAATAAAAACATAACTTCAGGTAACTTTTAACAGAAATTATATAAATTAAAAGTTCGAAAAGTTTATACGTTGCAGAATTGAATTTTTATCACTAATAGAACAGAAATTCTCGGGTAACATTAATGCATCAAAGCATTTGTCTCTGTCATGAACTTTTGTTCTCGAATTGCTTGCACTTTTATAAGGATATTATTTTTTTTCAAAAATAATGATTTTTTTTTAAACAATGCTTAAGGTATGCCGACTCACACCAAAAATTTCATGGTTCGAACTGCCTTTTATTTGTTCTATTCATTTAAATCTGAAAAGAAAAAAAAAATGATGATAAATTATGTAAAGTCATCGAAGAGCACCTGATGATTTTGGTGTTTCTGAGACTTGATGGCAGCTTTAAGTTAAAAAATGTTTTTTAAAAATTTTTAAAATAGGACCTAAAAATTATTTTTACTCGAAATGTTTTCTGTTGAATAATAATTTTCGCAAGAATCTGATTATGAATAAAAATTAATTATGAAAATTAAATTTCTAACAAGCAATAATAATAAAAATAATAATTCACATTTATATGTAATTGTAAATAAAAGAAATGAATGCTATTCTTTATATATTCCTTCAAAAAATGGACTTTTGTTCTCTTCTACAATTTCTTTGGTTGTTAATAATGTTTTTTTTTTTTTAAATTAAAGTGAAGAACCGTTTATTTGCACGCAAATCTACTTTCTTTTTGAGAAAATTGATGTTTTCCGAAAAATATGGACAATTATACTGCATACCAAGATGAGAACATGTGTTTGATTTTAAGAAAATTCATTTTTTTAAAAAGTTATGAGTGTTCCTTAAAGTTTGATGGCATTAAAATTGGTGCATTACCAGACTAATGGTTGAAATGAAATTTAGTATAACTTACAATCTTTGAAAAGACTTGCGATTAACCCCTATGGGATCTTCTGTCTGTGTAAAGACCCTTTTTTTTAACACTGATGACATATAGTGGCAACCCTAGATGCTCGGAACTCTTAAAAGATTTTTTGCCCAAACGGTACCTGATAATAATTATGGTACTGTATGTCCGTACGTTCTCTCGATTATCGGAAAAAAGATTCACACGACTAAGTAAAAATTACCTTGATTGCCATTGGAACATACTCCGTTAAGTGGAGCTTATGTATTTTGAATTTTAACACAACGACTTTTATATTATGTGTGAAGCGAAAAATAAAATAAGGGAAGTAATAATAAAATTACTTCTTTTCAAACAGCCAGGCAGCCAGCCAACCACAAACGCTAAAATAATGAGCATCAGCAATCCTCCACACAAAAAATTTGTAATAAACATATGAAAAATATAAATAACATAACATTAACTTTTATTTTACTACTATCTACACACTCATGTGATCTTATTATTGTTATTATTTCTATATTAATTTAAAAAAAATATAATAATAAGAGACCCTTATGCTCTTATCTTTATACAAAATACTGAATAATGTAGTATGGCTTTAGTTAAAAAAGTTAAGTATATTATGTGTGTATATATCGGTTGGTTGCATGCACCATCGCTTCAAATTGTATGAAACAAGTGAATTTTTCTTCAACCATCTGTTCTATATGGATATTACATTTAACACAAAAAAAGAGGAACATTGAATTCTCATCATAATTCAACATCATTAATTTTGTAAATTTAATTACAATTTGTACATTTTGCAAAATCTTAATGACTATCATAAAACATAAAACGTGTGAGTTTGTTACAAATACCATAATTAAAGGGTTTGTAATTAATGAAATGAGCATTCATGATGGTTAAAAAAATTAAATTATGAGTTATTCTTTAAATTAATTTAAAGCATGAATTAAGGCAATTTAGTTTTAAAAGGTCATTTTTAAAGATTAAAATTTGGTTATCAATTCATCTTTATGTGACTTTAAAAAACACAAGAAATTGCTACTTTAACTGGGCCAATTCAACTCAAGTTTTGAAGTGTTTGTTGAACCATAAAATGAGAGTCTAAAGTTGCTGCATCTTTCAATTAAGGGTATAATGAGTCAAATTAAGATTATTAAAGTGCTTTTTAATGTTTGAGTAAAAAGTTTTCAATATTCACCTTAATTAGCCTTATAACACTATTAAGCAACAAATTTCAATTTATTGATTTCAAAAGTAAATGAAGCATCTTTCATAATTACCGTCAAACCTTAAAATTATGTTACCTTTATCAAATGAGCTGTCCAAAAAGTGTAAATTGAATTTTTTTAATTTCTATCATCATTTCTATGAAATCCTACGTGCCATGTAATAAACCTATAAAATTTGTTCCGTATCCGCCCTAAATCATAAAAATGTAGTGTTAAAATATTGCATGCAATATGGGCTTCTTTTTTCTTCTTTTTCGAATACATTTTGTGTTGATCACGTGCACTGTTCAAAATTCAAACCTAAAATTAGTAATATATGCTCCTCTGTAAAATGCTAATACAATAAATCTTCTTTTAATTCGTATGCGAGAGATCCTTCCGTGTTTATGATAGGATTAACGGTGTCTTGTAGTTTAATATTTCTTTGAGGGTATCTTCACCTTCAAATTTTAACATCAAAAGAATTTTAAAAAAGAAAACTTCTAATTGATTTCTATATAATTGATAGGTTTTATTTGTGATCAACCAGACTGTTTATATGTCGGTCGGTCGGTAACTTGTCTTCCATCAGAAACATGACATGTACAGTCAAAATATTATTATAATTATTAAACGAAGTCTTATCACGCTAACACCATCTGTGATGGATTAGAGTGTTTCATATAATCCAAGGAAAAAACACAAAAAAAAATTACTTGCTTCAAGTCAATTTATTTCAATTCATTTTATTCTGCTTTGTTTTAAATATATATATTGTATTTAAAAAGTAATTTTAATTTTTGTTGTAAAATTTATGTTTTTCTTATGAAATAGTAGCAGTCACGATATATAAATTTAAATGTATAGTAGTCAGATGGTTAAATCTGATCCACACATATTTTCGACTGGACATGCAATTTTTGTTTGTACAAATGTTTACGACATTAACAGTTTCACATATAAATCAAAAAATTTGATCAGTAGCAGTCAGAATCATTCATATGCAAAAAGGTAAAATTTCAAAATTAATATTTAGCAAAGAAGGTGTTGTGTTTGTCAGTTTAAATTACTGATGCAATCAAATATGAAAGGTTTTTAAATTTTTTTATATCAAGATTTTTTTTCTCAAGTTCTTTAAATTTTTTTTTATTTTTCAATTAAAAATTAGGAAAAACATAAAATCAGAAAAAATATTGAAAGAAACTTCGTTGATTTGTTGCTTGAAATGATTTCTTGACACACATTAAAATTCAAATATAATAAATTATCGTGTTGGGAGTGTTGGGAGATTTATTTAAAATAGTGAATAAAATGAAATAATAAAAAAAAACAAAAAAAGAAGGAAACTGTTATCGAAAAGTATGTACAAAGTGCATTTCTTTATTTAGTTTCTTCAATAAAATGCAAAACACTAAAAGTAATTGACAATAAATGAGCAGTTGATTTTTATAAGCACGGAGCACGTTCGTTGCTGAATTGTACATCCAAAATATATCTTGCGAAAAAAAACGTTTGAAAAAATCTTCACCAAAAGCGAATTTTTTTTTTAAATGCATTAAAATTCATTGATTTTATCATTCAATATATTGCAGAAGTTTAAATTCGTAAATTACACATGTTCTACTCCTTATATTTTTTTTTTGTTAAACACCTGAACGGTTTCATGTGCCATTTAAGATGCCGTAGCTCCCGTAAGTGACATTCAAAAAACCCGAATATGTTGTAAAGGCCTGTTTAAAACATAAAATAAATTTCATAAAAATATAAATATAACACTTAAACTTTAAATACATATTTCACTTTAAATTTATGCACCCTTATATAGATTTTGATATTAACTTTTAATGGATAGCTCACTCCTGATTGATTATTTGTTTAAAAAAAATATTCCTCCTATTTTTATCGTTACACTATTGAACCATGTCGAGGGCAGATATAAAGATTTAATTTGACATTTTTTTTTTCTTTGCCATTCCTTTTACACCATATACGGTGAGAAAATGTGAGGGCGTAATTGAGAGCTTTGAAGCGCCATAAAATATGTCACATTGAATAAATGTCATATAAATAAATAGTAGCAATAATAGGAATCATAACAATAATCATAAACTTTTTTTTCAAATAATAATAATAAAGAAATTGAAATGCATCGAGACAAATCTCTAGGAAAAATAGACAAAAAAGGAAATAGATCGATTAAAATTTGTTAAAGTTTAACATTAATGACCAATTTATTTAAATAATTGGATCAGTTAATGGCCATTGGTGTATTTTTAAGTCATTTTAGTTCATGGCACACGATTATATATTAAATTCAACTTAAGTTTTTGTGACAGAATCATCGTCATCAAAGTTTTCGTTTAATGTTGAGAATGTTACAGAATAAAATAACAATAAATAAGAATGAATATTAAAAAAGATTAGAAGTAAATTATGATGTCATTGAAAATGTCACATCTTTTTATTATCAATTTATGGTTTTTCGATAATAATGGTATTGAGTTTAAGCGTCTTACCTTGTAATAACCTAAACTTTTTGTGTTAGTAATTTTAGATTTAAAAAAAAACTGAATTTTTAAAAATTTATGTTTTATTTCAACTATTGATCACAAATTAAATCTAGTTTTTGGCAATGTTGGTACGAATCCAATCATGATAATATGAGACACGAGCATGAGCATCTGGATACCCACGACCACATGGAACTCCCCAGTTGACAAGGGCAACTAATTTGCCTTGATATGTCAATGGACCACCAGAATCACCATTGCAAGCACCCTCACCAAGTTTTGTAAATGTGCATAAATGACCAATATCAACATCATTGCTTCCACTATGTAATGCCTTGCATTCATCATAAGCAACATGAACTAAATTAATGGTTTGAAGGTCATCGGGAATGACACCACCAGCCTTTTATAAAATAAAAATTTCGTTCCTACACTTGATTTAAATTAAAATCAAAGAAAACTATTACCGAAAGACGTCCCCATCCAGTCAAAACAATTGGTTCAGCCTTATCTGGAACATAGTTGTAGTCATAGACAATTGGTTGGACACTGTTTGTGAAGGTTAATGGAGCAGCTAATTTGATTAAACCAATATCGTTGTGGAATCGTGGTGAATTGTAACGTTCGTGATAGATCAATTTTTCAACTGCAGCATATGTGCCATTTGCTTTCAAGTTTTGTACACCATAAAATACTTCAAGTTGACTTGGTGAGTAATTTTGAATACAATGAGCAGCAGTCAAAACCCATCTATCAGAAATAATGGCTCCACCACTATAAAAGTAAAAATGAGAAAAAACATCAGTAACAAGTTAAGTTTAAGGAAAATGATATAAGTTTATCAATTTTAAAATCAATCCATTATTACCAATTGTGACGTTTGCTAACTTGTAATGAAACTTGGTAGGGAGCTGCACCTGGAGCAGCATTTTCTCCACCAACAATCCGACCAATTCGATCTAACTGTTCAGCAGTAAAGCGATATTTAGCACTTGCCGAAGCAATGAAAAGTACGAATAAAACAAGGAATTTCATGATGTGTTTTTCTAGAGGTTCAGTGACACTAAGTAAATGTTAACTAATGTACGATTATTTATATGAAAATATGTAACAAGATAAAGTCAGAAAATAAATCGATAAGATAAGCGATAATTTTTTTCGGTAGCAATTAAATTAAACTTGAATTGATAAGAATCTGTCTGTTATTCTATGTAAATCACTTATATCACATTTATTATTGTTATTAATTTGAAGTGTCAATCAGATTATAAAATATCGCGATAATTACAATCGTAATTTGCTGTATCATTTCAAGTGAATTTTGAGATAAGTTTTTGTAAGCTGCTGTGTCTGATCCTGTGTCTTAGAGGTCAATATTTTATACTCTGTTGCGGCGAAACGAAAAACTGCCACCGTATAACCCAACAGATCTTCCATACACATGTGTTCGTCGGCACATGGCTAAAAAATATTTTTTGACTCAGAAGCGATAAATATTGATAATCTTTGGTACTTAGAATAAATGGGGTCATCTAGTTTTCCTCTAGTGTGGCTTTTACTGACTTATTATGAAGTTCATCAACAAACAAAATATTTTTGAGTTTAAATTAAGTTGCATAAGGTTAGCCTTATCTAATAATAATAATAATATTATCAGATGTACTTAAATTTTACATTCATCACTTGTATTAAGGAAATTCCCACAAAAAATAACCCGATTATGGTATTAATATGACAAATCAAAAGATAAAATACTACAAGTACGAAATAGTAAACTTTAAAGTGTTTTGAAGCTTAAGGTTGAATTTCTTCGTCTTAACTTAGAGATTATATGCATTTTCCTTGACAAATAAAGCACAAGGCAAGAAATCAAAGTCAAACTAATCGGATCCTAAATAATTATATATAAAAAAAAAAGAAATTTGAAGAAAACAATACAAAAATTCATACAAAATGCAACTCATCCCGCTTCTAACAAATCGTTTTCTAATCAAATCTTCAGATCATCTCCATGGTGTTAATATTTGCCTTCAAAAACGCCGCTCTCAATTTAAATACACACGTTCTACTCTCCCAAATAAAGATTAAAAAAATAAAATTACATGTTCGTTATTTCGGGATAATTTCATAATTTTTTGTTTCTTTCTTTTTTTTTCATTTCTCTTTGAGATGTGATCCGATCATTTGTTGTTAATAGTATAATGAATAGACAAACATTCTATTTAAGTATGATTAAAAACAAGAAAAAAAAGATCAGTATCAAAGAAAATAGAGTATTATTTTATTATTAATATCGACAGCTAACTAAGCCCATCATTCATCATCGGATCATAAACTAAGAAAAAAGTTTATTTATTATGTTCGATGTATGTTAGTAAGTGTCGTAATAACATGATCAATTACATGAGAGATTATTATAATATTTATCACATAATTTGGACTTCAAATTTTTTTGGTACAATGAAAAGGGAGTTTTTATAATTTGTGATTTGGCCTTAATTTGTCGCGAATTGTTCGGTGCTATCATGAGACCCAATTGTATTTATGGTTAAAGTAAAAGGTAACACGAAAATTTTCCTTAAAATTTTGTATATTTAAAAAAGAATTCCCCACACTTAAAAATGAAAGGAAATTCCATTTTACGTCAAATATTTTAAGCAATTTACATACTAATTAACAAACAAACAAAAAATTTTGAATTTGAATTTTCTTTGATTCTATCTGTATTGTGTTTTTGAAAACAATGATAAGCAAATATAAAAATAAGGAAAATAAAAGGTCAAGGCCAGTTTAACCACAATAATACACAAACATTTTAAATAAAACAGACAATAGAGAGTTCAAACAATTAATGAAAATGAAAGCAAATGAAGATTCCCCTATTTATTATTATATTATTATTATTTATTTACAACAAAAAAATATATTATATAATAATAATAATGTGTTTTATATAGTTTGTAGTGTAAATGATTCAAAATAAAATTTTAATCAATAAAAGATCACATGTGGAGTAACAATGGAATATTTTTTCCACTGAGTCATATCATACGATATTGAATTCTATATCTATGCCCATATACGTAACTGACGACTATTTTGAATGAAACAAACAAATATATATATATGTTTGATGAAAAGCATGCTTCATTCAAATATTTACTACTATAAAATATTCAGAAAAAAAAGTGAATGAAATTTCTAACAAAAAAATAACAACAATAGTATTTTCTTTTATATCAAAACAAGAGGGAGCAAAAAAAAAAGAATTAATACAAATATTCGTGCAGACAAAAAAAGTGTTAAATGTGAACCTGGCGCTGGCACTTTTGTTATTTGTCTCTCTTGTTGTTGTTACTTTATATTATGTCGCTCTTTGGTGTGTATTTTTTATATTTATTATCATTATTTTATTATTATTATACTCATAATTATAAATGACAATCCACAAAGATGCATGTATAATGTGATTGCTATGCATTTCATTACCATCCAGTAAGTAATGTGACGTAACATTATTTGTCTAGCATTTAGTTACAAGAGAATATGTTTAAATAAATAGAAAAATAAAAAGAAGTTAAAATGTAATGGTTGTCTTATGAGGTAAATTTTTATGATGGTAGACAAAAAAAAATTAAAAAAATGTGAATTAATGTGAAATTATAATTTTTAGACATTTAACAAAAATTTAAACAGGAAGGAATAAATGTTATTATTCTGATCTGATCTGATCTTAATCATGATTGACGAACTTTGCATTTGACGGATTTATCATTTGGCGAGTAAAACTGGTGTGATTTCACTACTCCTGTGTGACATAATGATTTCCATATATTTGAACGCAGAATTTATTTTTCGACTTCACAAGCTTTACAATACCCGCCCAATAAGTCTGAATCTCAAACTCAGTTTTATACCAAATCCGATACATTTTTTTTCACTTCAAAAATAACTTTTATTCATTCTCATGAAAAGTTAATGATCAAGTGCTAATTATTTTTGTGCTTGGTTATCAATGAGTACATTTTTTCTTAGTTTTTGTTGATAAAATAATCTTATAAGGAAGCCGAAAAGCGAAAAGAATGAAAATCAATTATTTGCAACAATGTTGCACTTTATTAATCTTTTGATGTCATGAAACACAAACTAAAGACATGACTGTTTGTGATTGATTAGTGAAGGTTGATTAAAATAAAATAAAGGAAAAAAATTAATCATCTGCAAATACTTTTCATGAGAATCTTAAAATAATTATTAAATAACCATAATTGTAATTCTCTTCGCTATATCTCAATATTTAGAATCAATTATAGTTTTTTTATTTAATTCATATAAAATACTTCTACTATTTCTGACGTTTGTATTAGAAACCAGAAATTTTTTCAATGTTTCGATTTATCTTCAAATAAATGACGTTGCATAATTTGAATACTCTTATCATCCTATAAAAATGTCTTTAAAATGATAATTTAATAATAAATATAAAAAATGGGTTTGTTCAATGATACTCTTCTTAAAATAATATTATTGGTAAATGATAATATCATTTAAAAAATTAAATTTTAAATACAATTTAAACGTGCATTGTTATTCAAAGATTCTACAGCTGGCAGTGTTCCAACAAAGTCTGCTGGTTGGATGCGAAACAGCTCATTTTTAAGGTTTTTTTTTATAATGTTATCTCAAAATTTACCCTTTAAATTTGAATTACTAAGCCTAATCTGGAAGCAAACCAGTTGAAAAAATTCCCAGGAATTCTTTTTTGTAACATAAAAGAATTGCATCTCGCTCCGATAAACCATATTGGAAATGAGGATTGTGGATCGGATGACAGCTGATGAACTGTTTAATATAGCGCATTTGTTTAGAATTCCAACCAATAAAAAACGTTGAATAATTTTGGTTCAAGCATCATTCAATTTTTTATTAACAACTTACTTGAGTACTATTGTTTTAAGAATAATGGTGAGTCAATAAATAATTTCAGGAATGTTTTAAATATTTTTTCTGAAATTTTATAAAATAAAGCAATTCAATCAAAAATTTTTCTAAGTTAATAAATCTAATAAAGGAAGAATTCTCATAGATTTTTATGAATGAATTTTTATGATTAAAAAAACCAGAAATTTACTACATTTACGCCTGTCTCAACAATTCTAGGTGTGTGTGTCACATTTTTCTCATTCATTAATTCATGTGTTTTCTAGTAACTGCAAGATTTACGTGCTCATTATTATTTAATTCAATTACATAACTATTTTCAACTCCTACTGTTTTTTATTCTATCTTTTTTTTCAAAATGATTAAACAGTAACTTTTATTGTAATTTTTTCAGAGACACTGTAAATTTTTTTTTGCTTTATCTCAATGAAAAAAAATTGAATAAAAAATAATATAATAGAACAGAGACACGACAAGAAAAGACATTGAAATATAAATAGTCTAATAAATATGCATAAAATTACATCTCATTTTTTTGCTGTTTCAAGAAATTTATATGAATATATAAGAGAGTACCGGTAGCAATAAAAATAATAATATTAATTTAACTGAAATTGATATTTTTTTTTCTCAGTAATATTGAAGAAAAGTTGAGAGACCTCACACACAAAAATAAAAATATATGGATATTAAAAAATAAACTTTTATTTACAACAATCATTTCTTGTTCGATCATTAAAATTTGACACATTAAACAAATGAAAGCATGTAACAGTATCTGTTTTTTTTTATTGTTCATATACGTAAGTACTGTCTTACAGTGGTGAGTGTTATCTTTGATCACAAGATATGACAAGAATATTATTTATCAAAAATAAGTTGAAAAATGAAACAAATTTAAATGTAAAATGTGGTGGAATAAGATAAATTTCATTCACCCTTGGATATTAAATGAACTTATTAATTATTAATTGTTGGTGGTTAAATTATCTCGTTAACTTTGAAATTTTTTAATGAAAATGTCCTCTTAGGGGCCTTTAAAAATCATCCTGAGAGGTTTCAGATTTTTAGCATGATCAACAGTTTCAGACAAAAGTTCAAATTAATTCAAAATATTATCACTTAAACACGAATACAAAACAATTAAATTGAATAATCTAAAAGAACAAAAAAAAAAAAAGATTTCTTACTGATGTTAAATTTACCTTTAAATTATTCTAACCCACCTTCTTCACCTTTTCATTTGCTTCATTACTATTATTATGAATTTTAATAACGACATTACACCAGTGTAATAACCATTTTTTTCTATTTATATCTTAAAAGTGTTAAAGTTGAAATATTACTAAATCGTGTTATTAATATCTTCGTTACATTACTAACACGTAACTCGCCTATCGAAAATTCATAAAATGGTTTTATTTTCAGTTGTTATATTATTATTATTTTTTTTTATCAGCGAAGAGGACTTTTGATCTGTACTATTAATTTTGATGTGTCGGTTTTTATTATTATAGTATACATATAACACATTTCGATATTGATTAAATAATATAATTATCATGCTTGATTCTGATTATTTAGAATGACTTTGCAGGTTCAGCTTTAAACGATTTTTTTCCTTGACTCACTTCAAGATTTTAAATTATTCTTTTTTAAACACTCTTGCTCTCTCTTTTATTATTATTTTTTTTTTAAGATAACAAAAACTGAATTTAAAGAAAAAAATGATTTGTGTGAATGATGGTGTTGATTTTAGTGAAAATGTTTAAGATTAAAAGATAAAATTAAGAAATTAAAGTTCAAACCGAATAATTGCCTCAAATTTTAAAGTAAAATGTTATTAATTGAAGTAATATTTCACAATCAAACCACATTTTAACTATACCAAAAATACATGTGTAAATCATTTACAAAAAGTTATAACATATCAATCTCGACAGCGTGTTAATTTCATTTGAAAATAAAGCTATTTTAACGGAACGATTTTTTACACTGCATAATTCATTTGATTTTAGTTTTTTAAAAAAAAAACAAAAATAAATTAATATGAAACTATAAAGATCAGTGAATTTATTTTGTATTTAAGTAAGGAATTGACATGGAGTATTTTTTTTTTATTTTATATAATATATTGTCAAAAATATTACAAATAACTCAAACACCCTTAACTACAATAATTTCACTAAAAAATTTCATTTTGAGCCGATATGTGTTAAAATTATTTATAATAACGATAAATAATTCCAATCACATGCCATATAATTGAACACAAGGCAAGTAGCTGCTAAGATAATTAATGACCACTTTTTTCAGTTTCATTTCTTTAAATTTACTTTTTCAATCATTCATTAACGTATGCTTGCACATGAGTTTGGTATTTTGTTGATTGAGTTGTTGCTGATTTTGTTTTTCTAAAAGAATTTTACGGTTTTTCTTTTTCTTACTTTTTGCAAAAGTGGCATTAATTACGTTCAAAATGACAATACATTGGCTTATGAGAAGTAAGCAAGTTAAAATTTATCAAATAAGTAAATGACTTTTAAAGGTTAATGAGACTGACAGCTACCAACATTAGTAATAATAATTATGTTTTCTATCTGTTGGATGAATTTAAACTTAATCAGATAATTTATTTTGTCAGATGGCCATAATTGAGTTTTATGTAGAAATGGATTTCTCCTCAATTTTTTGAGGTAATTATTATCAATATTATGTTATAATTGAATGTAGATGTTAAGTTTTCTTCTATAATGAAAATGAGATTTTATTCAATAAAAGTTATACACGGAAAAACAAGTGCAAAAAACCTATGATAGCAAGTGGCCGAAGCATATTTTAAGGATTCAAGATTTTTTAATCAGGATCAGCTCAGTGATAAGAAACACAGGTTTGGATTAATATTAAACAATGAAGAGATGTAGAGCCGTATATACTGTCGAAGATACTGGGAATACAATCTGGCATTTTATTTCTTCTATGTATTTTCTGAAAATTAAGGTTGGCCTCAAGTGTTTAACTCGACTTATTTGTTATGTAATGCAGAACGCAACCGTCTAGTGGTTAAGATATCATCTTGACTCCTTCACTATGACAACTTAATCAACATTTTTAAGATTGAATTTGCAATTGTCAAACTGTTTGTAGTTCATCTGGTTTTCCGTGTAGCAGTAACAAACAAAAAGATGAGAATATGCATTAACATCTTTGTTTAAACGTTTTTATGGTCATCGGTCAGGTCATAAACTTCCAATTTTTATTACTTTGTCACTTCTTCTCACAGTGTTACAGGTCGAAAGTGTTGATAAATTATTATTCGTGTATTTCGATATATTTTTATTTTCTTGGTTTTTGTTTCTTTTTTTATTAAATTGAAGTCATAGTTGAAACAAAAATATGTATTTTAAACTGAAATCAAAATAAAGTGAGAAAAAATACATATAATCAAACAGAAATCAATAAATTTTATGTTAATTAACGCATCGTAAAAATACTTTACACTCCTATAAAAGGTGATTTATTTCCTAAAATTTATTATTGATGTAAATTTTTCTGTTTTTTGTTTAGAGTTTTTTTTCTTAAATTTTAACTTATTAGCTAAACATTTAATATAAAAATTTTTTTAAAAAAATTGAAGAGGATCTGTGAAAATCTAGTTTTATTAGTATTTTATTTATAATATTAGTCATTTGTTTATATTGCGTGTCAAAGGTAACGGAAGAGGTTTCAATATTAAATGTGATAAAATTTAGTATAATAAAACGTGTGATCAATCAAATAGCTTTCAAAATTTTGTCATTGAGTTTTAATACCAAATTAATAAACGGTTTTTTATTCATTAATTAAGATGCTGTGGAATGATAAAAATGAAATTTACATTTTAAAATAATCTTGAAATATTTGATCACAATTTGAAGAAATTTTCCCTTCTGGGGGGTTTAAAGCCTTTACATAATAAATGAAAAGACCTGGAACTTCCGCCTCATTCTATTAAGGCACTTAAAAGTTAAAATTTTGATATCAAATAATAAAAACATAATTTTACAGTTACAACTTTTGAAGTAGAATGAGGTAGCAAAAAAACTACATGTACTCAAATTGAAATATTCGAAACTTGTAACATGAATCACTCGAGAACATCATTTTTATTAGTTCTTGAACAGCAATTTTCACCCACATTTCAAATTTTATATTGGTGTTTAAATTAAAAATATACGAAGAAAAAAATTTCATTATGAAAAAATCTACATAATGTAAGATAAACAGTCATTTACATACTCAAGAGGTACCGCATAAAAAAATACACCTACAACATCTGTGTTAGTATTTGAAGATGATAATATTGCGGTCTAATTATACGAGACAAGAGTGTCTGAAAAAACGATATTTTTTTTTTGTTTTCTATGTATAATAATGTTTACTTTAACATTACTTATAATTTTATAATTATTAGACTAGCTTTCGATCACCATGCAAATATTGAAAAATAGTTTTAAAAAAATATTTTCATTGCAAAAACGTTTTACATTCATTTAAGTATTTAAGAAACAGTTTTAATATTTAATCATGATTGTGCGCAGTCTCTTATCATATATAGAATTTTCATTTTGTTAAGTAAATGTAAGTTTATAGCTGCTGGTGGTATTCTCTTGCCGTATTATAACTTGACTCATTCACGATACATATTTTTTGGTTGGAAAAAAATATAGGATGCATGAAATGTAAATAAATTATTAGTAAAATACTCTAAAATGCATTATTTTATCATAGTTTAACTGTTTTTTGTACAAACATTGATGATTCGTAGAGAGTTCAGAGATTTGGTCATGTCAATATTAATCCTTTCACAGTGCTAGGTGTTTCACTCATGAGATATGCTCTTAACGTTTGGCTGCGTGGCATCAAAAAGGGAAATTACTTTCCTGGGTGAATACTAGTTCTAATTTGTAGGTGATCCAAAATTTGATCTTTCGGCCTTCAGATTCCTAATTAAAAACTTATTCTCTATGCATCATATATTGTGGAAATAATCAGAACTGATTTAAAAGCAATTTCCACACAGTGTCTGTGGAGAAAGCAAAAATTTGAGTAATTTTGATTAAAAAATTTATATATATATATAAAAAAGTCAACGAAATATATTTAAGATATTATTAAATTCTAATAAATTTTGAATGACATTCGACATATAACAACTTTTGAGTATTTTTAGGTCACATCTCTGTCATTGTGAACAGAAATTTCACCTTCCTTTCAAAAATAAATCAACCCATATCAAAAATACGCTAAAATACATATCATTCATATGAAGCACTCGCTTCCTCTCTTAAATATTTTCTTCTATTCTTTTTGTACATGCAGGAAAGTTCAAGAAAATCTTGCTGGAGGCTAAATTCTAACAGACGACGATATAGCACACAATTTATACATTCTTGATGACTTAAATAATATTATGATGATGCTGATAATAGAAGTTATAAGTAGGTGCAATATCACACATGTTTTAACAACACCACTATCATCACCATTATAAAACATTTTTTTTTGTTATTTATTCTCACATATAATTTTGCTATGAGCTATATTTTTGCTCTTGATTGCATTTTTATTCGTATATAAATTTTATACATTTATTAACATTCTCTTGATATCTTTGCATATACTTAGTGAAAAAGGTCGTCAAAAGGTGTGTCTTGTCTTGATGAATGGAATAATTTTCATCAGAATGATGATATAAAAACAATAACAGAAACACTTTAAAAGTTCATTGGTTGATCTTTTGTTTTATTGAAATGCATCGTTTTTTTTAAGATTCATGTGTGTTAAAATAAAACGGACGGTTATAAAATTTTTAAGTCAAGTGATTTGTATGCTTGATGTAAACATGAACCTAAATTTTTGAATAAGAAAAAAATCGTTTCATTCATAAAAAAATATTTTGTTTTTTTTAATCTTTTTTATTTATTCATTGTGATAATGTAACTGTTAAAATTTTGTTTTATTGATTTTTAAATGATATTTCATTCATTAAATGATTTTTTAAACATATTTTGTTGTGTGATAATTGGATGGGAATTAGCATCTAAATCTTTTTTATCGTAAAATTTTTTGAAATGACCTCATCATTGTTGGTTCAAAATGTTTCCATCTTTCGTGTGCGACAGAGCAATATTTTGATTTTTTTTGTTATAAGTGTTTTTTTGGTTAATATATTAATTTCACAGTTGGATGTATTTTGATTTCCTCAACCATCTTCTTATGTGAGATTTTACATTTGATCAGAAATGATTGGTGGTTAATTTCATCTGAAATATAGGAGAAAAAATATCAGAATAAAAAAGTTGAGCTTAAGTTCTTGCTAAATTTGCAAGGTTTCGAATATTTTTCATTAATTTGATATCAAATAAAAGGGAAAAAAATCATAAAAATTTTTCACATGATTTATTAAAATGCATTTCAAAATGCGACCTTTAATTTTTTTTTTCAATAATTGTATATCATTATTTTACACACTCTTGATATAAAAGAACAATAATAATAAAACTGTAATAATATATATTTTTTCTTTTTATATTTTGATAAAATATAAATAAAACAGAAAAATACAAGTAGCGATGTAATATTATTGCGAATCATGCTGAGTGCAATGTGATTTGATATGACTTTTTTGTATTTGTATTGAAAATAAAAATCTTGTATATAGATTTAGAGATAAGCATTAAAGTATTTTTAAAAAGAAATGTGTTAAGGCATATTATGTTCATTTGTCTATATTAAATTGCATCGTTTAATTGGTGTATTTTTTACTGTCATTCAGGGTCAAACTTTTATTGAATGAAATAAAAACTAATAAATTTTGTTAAGAAATAACTCTATTTGTGTATTAAATTATTAAAATTTTGTAAATTTGATGAATGAAATTATGCAGATAGGTATATTGATAGAAAATAGTTCTAAGGAATTATTAAGGATCGATGTTAAAAAAGTACTTCCCAATACACGATTATGTGACTACTATGAAATCGTCTGTTGTGATCAGGTTTCTGCACTCTTTCTACAGGTCTGAGTACAGATTCTCCGATAGGAAGAAAAAAAATCATTTTGACCTTCATCAGATTATCGATTCCGGTAACAATTGCATGAAGTTCCAAGATCACACTTTTAAAATCAAAGTCGAAATGATTTTTTTTATTCCTGCTGATTTTCAAGGTACTAAAAAGAAAATCACATTTAAAAACCTCCATAAATTACTTAAATAGACATTTATGATGAAATTTACGACACATTTTTGCTATACATCAACAGGGACCACCTTGAGAGGTCAATTTCTATACACGAACATACATCATTTAAACCAACTAACGAAGAATATTAAGAAAAGAGCATAGCAAAAAAAGAAATTAAAAGTCAAGGCAAAAATTTTATTGATTGATGTCTTGCCAAAGTGTGATGTTGCATGTGTTTTTCGTGTATGTGTGTGTAATGTATACAATGAGGTTGTAAAAGTATTTTTTTTTTATTTTAAATGAGATGCACCACAGGAATCAAACAGAGAGAACATATGTATTTTGGCACTTTTATTACTTTAAAAAATAGGAATTTGAGTCTCTATAGACATAGATAGGTACAGAGAAAAGATACTTTGTAAATTGATGTAATTTTTGATATTTTAAAACAAAATTGAAGAATGCAAAACCAAAATAAGAAAAAAGCTTCATTTTGTTTTACTCTGGCTTGCAAGATACAAGCAACATGCTGATTTCTTATCGATCGCAACTGTGACACGTTTGATTTAATCAAAATCGAATTCTTCCCAATCTGTGTTGAGAATAAATTTTTTAAAATTGCAGAAAAAATACTCAAGGGAAGAATTTGTCATTCACCCGATACAATTAATGTTTTGATGGTTAATTCTTTGTGGTATTGTAATTCTAATTATCTAATTTTAGGCTTACATTAAATTAATATTGAAATGGAGTGAAACCGCAACCAATGAAAACCGTTAATAGATTTTCCATAACTTTATAATATGTGCTCTTAACATTGCTTGTTCATTGTCTTGCAATATTGTGTGTGTGTCTATTTTTAACCAGAGCTCTCACATCGATAAAATAATATGATAATTTCATTATAGATATTAATTGTTTGACCCAAAGACAAAATTTATGGATTTGTTGCGGTCAAAATATTATCATGTCATTTAATACATTTTTTTTTTGTAATATTAAGTTAAATAGAAATTTTACAGATGGAAAAAAAACTTAATATTTCTATGTTAAGAAGAAAGAAAAAAATCTTGTAATCATTTGAATATTTGAATAAAATATTAAGACAACGCTGGAATTGTATCTTGAAATTGATGACTATGTTGATGTCTACCATACCAAAGAGATTGTAAAATAAGTTAGTAGTAGGTGAGAAATGTTTAGTGGTTTAGTCATAAAGTCGACGTCAAAATACTTATGTGAGATATTGAGAAAAAGATGAATATGAAAAAAAGTACCAATGACCGGTTAATCGATTGCTTTACCACCATCATCGCGTATACACACACTACTTTTTTGCATTAATTTAACATTTACCGTCTTATCAATATTATATTCATATATTTTTATTATTATTGCTGATATTTTTACTTAGTGGTAATGCTTCGGATTGATATACTTTTCACAATATTTTTACTTAAATCATAAAATTTTGTTCTTTTTATGTGACGCAAATACTTTTCAATTTAAAATTATTTTTTTATTTTAAATTTTAATGAAAAAATTCTATAATATTATATTGAAAACCAATTTTTTTGAATGATTTATTAGCTAATGGAAATAATTCATACTAAAAATAATGCCAATTCAATCGATTGATTAGCATATTAATGTTGAGATATTGATGATTTTTTCACACCTCTTTCAACCTGAATAATTTGTTTACATCTCATTTCAATTTTTTTTCGCTTGTTTCTGTTTATGAAATTTTTATAAAAATTTAGATGGAATACAAAGATTGATATTTGTCATAGAAATCGAATCTTTTCACCATAAATAAATGTTGAGAAACGTGATCCAAAAATTGTCATGACCAGCGACATCATCATCAATAATTGCAGCGCAAAATGAGTCTTTCATGGTAAGCTGGGCTTTGGGGCGAAAAATTTCAAATCGAATTTCGAATGAATTGCCTTACAAAAAGTGACAAATGACAAAATTCACTCTCAAACCGTTCCTTAACGAGTTAGTTTCAATAATTTTATCATAATATAAAGTTTCAAAAATCTAAATAATAATAAAAATGTTTTGATGCATATCGCGTGTCATGTTTTTTTTCTCTTCTTTATATTTGATCATTATTATTAATTTAAAACCTGTAAAACTGCGGACTCAATCACCTTATTTAAAAAACATCATATCAGACACAATATTGATTCAATAAGAATTTAATTTATTTTTTTTTCTATCTTCTCCATGACAAGTTTTTCCTTGTTTGATGATATTTATTTTAGTTTTAAAACAATTCCATTTTTAGGTTGACTCAAACAGAACATGAAAAATTAATGAAAAATATCATATCAATTACAAACTAGAGAATTAAAATTTATTTATTTTCTGAATTTTATTGAATGTTTATTTAAATGAGAAGTCCATTGATTTATTTTGCTTCTGATTTCAACATAATATTTTTTTTAAATTTTAGTGATGTGAATTAACTGACATAGTGCAAAATTAATTTTAAATTAAACAAAATTCCAATAAACATATTTATTAACTTAATTTTTTATGAATTGCATAAATGAAATTTTTGTATATTCAAGTGTCTGATACTCTGTCTCTCTTAATCAATCAATCAATAAATGATTAAGAGGATTTTTCAATCCTTAAGTTGAAGAAGTATTAAAGTGACATACATTCGAATATATTACGAATAATGAAAAGTAATGATGATGTTGAACAGGAAATTATCTTATATTTATGTTATAAAAAAAGAAACTTTGATCTAATTAGTGTTTGAAAGTGCATTTGAAGAGAAAAATTTCAGTTTCTCAAAGCATGTGATCTTAGTAATACCTTCAGAGACTGACAGACATATGAACTGCTCGCACTGATGCAATATTATTTGTAATACACTTAAATTTTGTTGGTGACGATGTTGTTGCTGATGATGAAGAAGTGAGATTTAAGCATTAAAACAAAAAATAACCAACGACTTGAATTGAAGATTGAATTAAGACATCTAAAAATTTCTTGTACATCTTATTTTTTTTATAACTATTTATTTGAATGAAAATTAAAAATATACTCAATCTATAGTACCCACACATAATTTATCATCAACTAATACCATAATTTAATTGATAAGCGGCTAAGTGTGTGACATTACGGATTATTGTTATTATATTTTTATTTACTTTTCATCTTCTACCATATAAACTCAATAACAAGAAATCTTAAGAGTGTATGACAAGATATCAAATTAACACCTTATTTAATTTAACTCACTCTTTCTCTTGCTCTAGGAGACTTTACATATAAATTACCAAAATGAGGATTATAATGAAGATTTAAGAATTAATATATAGATTTAAGTTATATGTCTTATTTATTTCAAAATATAGACATAAAAAGGTAAAAAAAAATTATTTAGCTACTGAAAATATTTAACTTTTATCTATTATTAGCAAAAATAAAACCTGTTTCTTCTGATTTATATTTAACGGGTTTTGAATAAAAACTTCAAAAAATTATTACATTAAGCTATGATGAACTGCAATTGTCTTATAAATGATACCTTTACATAACTAAAAACAAAACTAGGAAAACTGATCTATTTTAATTAAATTTAACGGGTTTGACTGGCAACACTTATTCCCATTGATTTAAGGTCTAGGGTATAAGTTCAAATGAGCGACCCAGGTATTTAAATTAAGTAATAATTTAAATCAACGATCGTCTGACTTCTCTCTCAGATATAACGTATAAAAAGGGTTTGGGTTAAAGTAAAAGCAAGTATACCACATTGATTAAAAATTGATAAAATAATTATTAATAATAATATAGTTCAAACTTACAAAATTTAATAAAAGATCACGTGGCATATATGTATATTACAAAATTAAAATTTTATTTTTTAAAAATAAAAACAGACAGCCAAAAATTTTAGAGTCACGTTGCACGATTTTTTTCTTTGTATATTTCACTCAAACCTAATCATTTAATGAAACGAAGAATTGCTCAAAGATTTGAATATGGCGTAAAAATTAAAATTTTAAAGTATAAAAATCATAGTAATATCAAATCAATACTAATTCGTGAACGAATCCATAACATAAAAATATCGCCTATATTAAAATATCGTGACTGCCTATCGCTAGACATTCCTTGTAGTAAAATAGAAGGTTAACTATTTTTTTTCATCTCTTTTTTCCATATGATTCTATTGCGTACATTGAAGTTTGATGTATAGACGTGCTTTTTTAAACTGAAGACGTGAGACGTGTGATTGAGACACGAGAAAAGAAAACAATTGAAGTTATGTATCGAACCTATAATGCAAATGGTGTTGAACAATTTTCAAGAGTATATTATTATTGTTACTATTGTATGTTTAATAAGCATTTAAGAAAAGAAAAAAAAATATTAAGAGGCTATCATATCAAGATTTGTTATATCTTAATTTACATCAAGTACTTTGGTTAGGTATATCTCTTTTTTAATTTTTTCATGATATCGACAGTATTAAGAAATTATACTGTATTCAAACAAACGTTTTTGACAAGTCTGAAATTCTATTCCTTTAATAATGTTCTGAAAAGCTACAATTTTCGACATATCGGCCAAAGTGTGTGAGGCCATAGACAGTCAAATGATCTTTTGAACTTCATCTCAAGTAGGCCGACCAAGTTAAGATTATTGATTTTATGCCAGAATTTTATGAATTTATGCCAATTTTGAAAAACTCCAAGTTATTAGTCTGGGTGTAGCACAAGGAGGTGTTTTTTGGGGTATTTAAAGTTAAATAGCTGAGCTTAAATAGTTGAATCAATGTATGGCCAAAATCAGTACCAAAATCATTCAGTTCACTGTTTATCACATCTTATGAGAACTGTTAAACCACCTCAAATATCATCTTGCTTAGGGGAAAAAATCGCTGTAAGCTATAAAAATAATAATAATATTATAATAATAATAATATTATTTTTAATAATAGCTTTAATAAGTACCGACAAATGTTTTTCTACCTTCAATTACATTTCAATTCAATACCTCCATATTAATAATGATGTTCAAAATGCACTATTATTGTTTTTTACCACGAAATTTCACTTTACCATGGACATGTGTGATGTCAGTTAAGTGAAAAATGATTACAAATATAATATTACTTTTTCTTCAAAAATTTACTACTAATATCCACTTAAGTAATTGTATGAAAATTGTATTTTTATGTTAAAAGGACAAAAAAACGATGACAGACATCAAACTAAAGGCTTTTAGTGACTATGACAACATCAATAACTTTTAGCCTTCGATTTGATGGAAAATTAAAGAAATATTTAAATATATATGAATATATATATCGTTCACGCTATCTTAGATAATGAACCAAATTATATTACATTTCACATTTAATATGTATAAAAATGAGAAATTCATACCACTGGATGGTTAGGAAATGTGCATTTCGATTGAATAGAATTAAGTTTTATATAATATAAATATATAATAATATATATGTTAATATTTTCGGCCATTTTTTAGACTTTGCTCATTTTCAGGTTTAGGAGGCTGCAGGCTCTGGAGCCCAATCTTAAAGCTTGGGAGTTTTAGGTTATCCTTAATGGCTTATTATTATCATAATACCCAAAAAATCTGACCTCGATAGACCATTCCGGAATAATGAATGAAAATCAGTGTCGGACCTACAGAGTGACAGCGTACAAACTGTCTGCAATAGTGCATTTTAAAAGAAAAAGTTAGTTAATGGACTTTTAACACCATAAAAATCATAATAGCACATAAAATACATATAAGTAATTAGTAACCAATACCTTCTAAAACACGTGTCATTTAATGTGTTTTGCCATCATAAACAAAAAAAAAATATACATTAATTTTGCAATCAACCCATTAATTTTTTTTTGACGAATAATTAATCAGTGTTTTGTTATTAAAAAAATATTGGACATTTTCTGTGAAATGATTTTGTGTCGAAATTTCCGACCAACATGAAAGCCACACAAAAATTCGCTTGTCAATAAATGACATTAACATGGGATCAAATTACAAATATTTTAACCACAAAGCGGTATCTATTTATATTGATACTAATGAAACAATAAACTAATATACGCCCAGATGTGAGTACATTTGAAAACACCCCCATATTAAATGTACCCAAAATATTTTAACAAAAAATGTTCAAAAATATTTCATTCGATATTTCAGTGTATATATTAATAATAATTATTATTACTGTAACATAAACTGAGACTGACTGCTGTTGTGACCTGCAGCGGTCAATATTATGAATCATTTATCATTTTTAAACCAATACATATTATTTTGTTCTTAGCCGCACAAAATAATTCAGTGTGTGTTATAAAAATTTGTAATTTAAAAGTTCGTATAACATTTTTATTTACTCCATCTGCGTCGCGTTAAATACTTTGTTTGGGTCACAGGTCAACAATTGAAATTCATATTTCATATTTATTTTTTTTTTATGGAGATGATGATGTGTTGGATGTGGAATGATATTTAAAAATTTTTAAAATCCTTTTTCTGTGTTTAGTAATAATGATGCAGAAGATGAGAATGATAATTCTAAATTTAATCTTAAAACATTCTGGTTTTATGAGTTTTCTCAGAACCTTTTTAGAGAAAGAGTGAAATGTAAAAAAATATGGATAATCTTCTTATAAGCACACCTTTTTGCATTGGCTTTAATAGACTGGCAAAATAAAAGAAGTAAGTTAGTAAATTGAAATAGAGAAGATTAATGCGGCAAATGTTTGTTTAATGTCAGGTGATGAATTTATGTTGGAAATTAGAATCAGTAGCAGGTTTGATGTTTGATTTTATTTCAGCTTTCTCAAAGTCGCTCTTTGAATACTGAATTTGCGCTACAAATGTGTCTGGTTAAAATTTTGGTAAGTATTTTTTTATTTAACTTATTGCCTCTCTAGGTTTCAATATTCGTTGCCAACGTTGATTGCATGGTATTTGTTGGATCGCTGTTCCTTTACTCATAATTTCTTTTAATTTACTCATCACGTCTCTGGTAACTAACCAAATCTTACAGTAAAGAAGAACTGATATAACGTTCGAGTAAAAAGTACGATTGCTTAATTGCCTTAAGTTTTCGTACTACCTGGTACCTGCGAATATTCAGACTTTAACAGTATTAAAATTATCTCTTCAGAATGTACATATGTGTGTTTTTACTTTTATGCAAAATTATCTTCATTAGGATTAACATCTATTTTTTTACTAAACTTTAACAAAAAATGATAAGCTAGATTTAATCATGTGTAATTTTTGCGTACCTTTCATAAATCTGGTCCATATCATTATTTTTTTTATTAACCAGTATTCTTTGCAGTTTGTTCACAAGGATTAACATTGAATCGTTTGAGAATTATCGTAAGCTGGTTCGAAGTAATTTTACAAAAAAAAAAATTAATCATCATTTTTTACAAAGAGAGTTTATTTTTTTTAAAAAATAAAATAAATTGGTTTTCTCTTCATACAAGTAAAAATATCGTAACGTAAATATTGATGTTGAATTTGAAGTTTCTATTAAAATTTCTTTTCATCTATACAAATAAATTCCTTGAAATAATGTTAAAAATTCTATTAATTATACAGCAAATATAAAAAATCTGATGATTGCATTGCTGATAATTGCAACACTGGTTATTAAACCATCAAAATAATTAAACGATTTAATGGATTGTGTCATTTTCACAGCTTGCTTTCCAATTGGTTTGAAATTTAATTGCTTTTTATGTACACTTTGATAGAGAGAAGATTATTATTAGTATTTTATCAATACATATCTCTTTTTTTGTTCCTATATATTTAGTTGTATTTTATATGAGAGCATAACTAAACTTAATAAGCGTTAATGGTGTGAAATGAATTGAAATAGAATTTATTTTAAGAAAAAAATTATATGAAATGAAACGTAAAAAAAGTAATAATGAAGAAATTATTTTCTCATCAATTTTATTACTCAATTTCATTTAATAAATTATATTTATAACAATATCACTACCTACTTAAAAAAATATACATATTTTGTTTTCTTTTAATGCTTCTTCTACTAATTTAATATAAAATGCCTCCCAAATTAATCATCTTATACATGTGTAAACAAGAAAAACTGTGTCGTATTATTTATTGTTAATCTAAAATTAATAATATCGCTACTACTTTTTATTTTTATTTTACTTGTTCACAGATTCACTTTAATTAAATGGATTAAAAGTTTTTTTTTAAATTTCATTATAAGCAAGCAAGCATAGGCGATGACATTAATATAAAATTTAATATTAAAAAAAATATTTTTTTATAAAATAAAAATTACGGAAGCTAACGTTAATTGTGATACTTTGATTAATAATAAGTATAAAAAGTATTAAGACAATTTGAATCAGTGATTTTTTATGGAAAATGAATATCGTTTGTTAATTAATTACACTTGATTGGTTTCTAATTAAATATATATTTTATTTTAAGATAACTTTCATTTTAATTAACATATTTATAGATTTAAGTTAGTTGCAAAAGCCAGAAAAGAAGATATTGATTTTTTTAGATCAGTTTGACAATATGTTGAATTTAACAAATTATTTAAAAAAGTACATTGATGAAAAATATAGTATTTTTCATCATTTATCCCAAACGTGACATAAAAAATTCAAATTTTTACTTTAATTATAGCCCGATTGTAATGCATGAATAATTATATGAATAAACATTTTTTTTCACTTAATCATGACAAATTTAATGAATTAATATATTGCACAGATCAGAGAGAGAAAAAATCACAAAGCGTGGCAATAAATCTCATCAGCTACATATTTTCACTTCAGAATATTTATACAAAGTGTATTTTCATAGAAAGAGTGACCAAGCCCCAATTCATAACAAACCAAGTCAATGTATTTTTCATTTCCGTTCTTGCAATAGTGTAGTTCCGGATATGTACTAATTAACATATAGATTGCAATTACTTTTGTTTTAATAATAAATTTACTATTCGAATGTCTCTCAAAGCACAAATAAATACTAATTTAGAGGTGCATGACAAATTGTAATGTCATGTTCATGCATAATCTTCATCATCATCATCGTTGTTTAATATATTTTTTTTAGGAATCAAAAAATAAAATTAATGAAGTGCAATAACCTTGATTTAATGTCCTGTTTTCAGATATATAAAACGTAATTTTTTTTTTAAGTTAAAAGGAAATACTGTAACTGAACCCAATTTACCATAAATATGTGATGGTTGGTTGCAATTTGTATTCCATCATTTTTGTACGTTTTAACACAAGATTTAATCAAATTTAAGAAGAATATGAGAAGTAAAAAAAAGCTTAAAAACATTATCATATTCATCAATAAATTTAACACACTGTAAATTTTGATGGTGTGTCTCATATTCTTTAACGTTCTTTCATTCCTTCATTAAAAATTATCATTAACTTTTTTTATTTTAAATAATTCATTTGATGAGATGACTTTAAATATTTTATTTTGACAATCATTGCGAAGTGTTAAGTTTTTGCAGTTAAATATTTAATTTTAATCATTATAACAACTTTTTTATGAGGTTTGAAATGCAAATCATGATTGAAATTGTTATTATTGGTTATAAAAATTTTGACTCTTGGTATGAGGAACGAAAATATTTTGAAGTAAATTTGAGACTCTCAGATTATCAGACATTATGAAAGGTATCATTCATTAGTTTGAAAATTTCAACAACAAGGTCAAAAGTCAATAAAAATGAGAGTCATCAAAACACCATTTTCGCCGATTTGCATTAATCTCGAATTGTTAAGCTAGAATCAAAGACGTTTGAGGTCAGACAAGCAATCACACCTTCTTAAAAACTGATTAGGTATGACATCTTCTTATTTTTCATGGAATCATGAGTGGGAAACAATTCTCCGTCGTGAAGATGCTTGGGGCATACGCAAAGAAAGAAAGAAAGCCATGACCAATGAACATACCAATAACAGCTCTGAGTACAGTACGGTTCAACCTGATCATTTGCTTAGAGAAGAATTAGAATCAGGTTCCTTCACCCAAAGGCGATTTTGCCTTATAATAGCCACCTGATTGGTCCGTTATTGCTGAAAAAGCCGTCTTTCAAGAACTCGGAGGAAGAATCAGTACAATAAAAAATTATAATTCCAAAAAGGAAAGGAGAGCATTTGAGCGAAATATCACGCTTACGATCTCTGCTTGAAAGGTTATCGCATGTTGTGCTATAGAGGAGAAGCCAAAATCCTCGTAGAAATACTAAATCCACCTTAAGCGGGTGTAAAGAACACTTAAGAACGATCTGCTAATCAATTATCTCTAATTATTCTATAAATTTCAAACAGCATACATGCATAAACTTGTTGCATTGAGATTGACCACAGAAAATTAATGGATATTATTTCTAAAAGGTTTCACTTTTAATGTTATAAAATTATATCCAGACCAGTTGTTTTAAGTTGTTTTCACTTACCCGATAAAATAAATAAACAGAAAAAAAATTGTATAATTACTAAATCAAATAACGATAAAGGACAATTTTTATACCTAAAGTCCATTTGTTATTTAACGTCTGTTGTTTTACTTTACTATTATTTTCCCCTAATTTTTTGTTTTGTTTTATGCTGCTACTAAAACGTACAAAAAAACACATTGCATCCATTTAATATTCCCACGATTTGTTTAAACAAGAAAAAAAAATACAAAAATTGTTCATACAAGGCCGTTTACAAGGGTTCTAATTTTCCAGATATATCACATGTATATAGTGATTTAATCACACAAAAATAACATACAATTGATTTGATTTAATTTATATATGATTTGTTATCAAAGTAAATGATTTTTGATGTGATTATTGTGTTATTTTCGTTTGAATCTCATACAAAATGTGTTTTTTTTTTTAACATACAGAAAAGTTGATTAATTTTAGCATTTACTCAACTGCAATGGTACGCAATTTGGGTGATTGAACTGATTGATTATAATATACGTTATTATTCAGTAGTTAAATGATTGATTTTATTTTTAAATCAAAAGGTAATCAATTACAGTGTTTTGTTTTTAAAAATTAACAAACGTAGTTTTGAATTTTAAAGTTCCACAAGATATCTGGTCACTGTAACTGACTCGAATCTCAATCAGAATTGAACTATATATTTATTGTGAATTATAATGAAAATATGTATTGAACTGTAAATTTACATTTATGCCCACTTTCACATCAGAAATTTTAAACGCTTTACTTGATTGAAACAAAAACGAATTATTTTATAAAAGCATCAACTCATTTATAATGTACTAATGAAAAAAAGTTCATCATAACGGATGAATTGATTTAGAATTTTATAAGAGTCATAACATTATACCCGACTTACTCGATATTAGGCGAAATATATCCGGTTCCGGCTTTGCCCAACTATGAAAAGAACCCGTTATATTTTTTTTTGATTTAACAAGTAAAAAGTCGTCAATCATTGACATTATTTTACTCACATACACATTAACGTTTTAAGTGCAAAACAGTGATTTTCCCCCTTTTTCATATATCATACATATTTGGCCTCTATTAATGATTGTCAGCTGTACCATACGCACACCAATGTTTATATTTACTAGCAATAATAATAAATGCACTCTCAGTTAATAATAATTCAGTGGAAAAAAACTACACAAACTGCATATTTTTGCCATTAATTTCTTTTTTCAATGAATACACACTCGTTATGTTACGCACATTTATTAAATGTGCTTATGTTTGTATATTATTACAAATGATGGACATGGTATATAAAATGTATATTACTATACTTCAATAAAAATTAGTTTTAATTAAAGTGAATTCGAACGGTTTATTAATTTGATGTGATAAATAGGATTTTTACTTGTTCTGTTAGTTTTAACATGCGTGATTATAATCAATTTTTTTAATTTACGGTTCGAATATTTTGGAAAAACGCGGAAATTTTAGTCAAGGCAAAATCATCAAAAAATTGTGGAAATTTTAGAAATATTGGAAAATCGTGGACGATTTAGACCACGATTCAAACCTAAGAGAAAATTCCAACAAAAACGCAATTATAAAATTATATTAGTATTCATTAACGAAATGAGGAAATTGTGAAAAATAAAAATCATATTAATATAAATGTATTTTTTCTCTTTTAAACATTATAACGTGTCAAACTTAAAAATATCTTTTCATTAATTCAATTTAGTATTCAACAAAATTTTTTTCTTACAAAAATTATTCGACCACACCTGTTTCAGAGGCACCACCAAGCAGCAAATAAACAGTGATATAGAGCCACTGTGTCTAGTTAACAATATTTAAACACACATTTTGTATTGCACACGAGATCAAAAAAAGATATTTATGAACGAAAAACAGAAACAAAAGAAGGAACAAAAAAAAAGCAAAACATGATTGTTTTTGATATTTTAAATTTGATAATGAAATGATCATCATATTTTTACTTGTTTCATATTGTTAATATATTGATATTTGTATTTCATTTTATTGTTACTGCTTTTTTATTTTAATATTAATAAGTTTTGGGTGTTAAATGTGATGTACAAGACACGAGTCTGTCTTAATTTATTCTGTATATTATTATTTTATTGAAAGTAAATAATAAACTGATATGATATGACGGGAAGTTATTTCTGAATTATTTGTTTTTGTTTTTTTTTTATTAAAGCAGCTTACAGGTTAAATATTTTGTAGTAAAACTAAAATGAATTTAAGATTTTTTTTGTATCAGTTTTCTTTTGACATGGGGCTTGCCATAATGATGTCAGAATCTTATTAAATGAAATTTAAGGTTATTCCACGCTGAGAAGAAAAAACGGAACTAAGCCAATAATGTATACTTACGGTGATTATATACTTTAAAATAGCAACAATTTTGATAATTAAGGAAGAAAATTCAAACATAAAAGTCAGACAAAAAATATATAAATCCAATTCCCAGTTGAGAAGTGTTTTGGATCAAAGTACTCATAAAACACAGTCTTTTGCTGATAAAAACAATAAAATCATACTAACATGCTTGTAACAATTGGCCAACAGCTTAATTTTAATGGTTCAAACACGCATTCTTCGTATCGGAAGGTGATCTACCGTAGATACGCACATACAGACATACAGAATAATAATTACAATAATAATAATAAAAGGAGAGCAGAAAGGTGTTAAAATGGTTATGTTTAACCACGTTCATCAATTAGTTATGAGTCGTAAAAAAACAACAAATTTACATGTACATTTATATCGTCTTCACTAAATATACGTTATAAAAAGAAACTATTTACCAATCGTTCTTAATTTCTTCAGGCGATTTACTTATTAAGCTCAAAACGTCCTCGTGAATATTTTTAACGATTGCATTTCAGTACAAGAATTCCAACAAAAGCTAAGGACAGGATCGAAGTGGTATAACTTCAGACACATTTTTATTAATTTTGGCCATTGCGAATGTTTGCATTTTCAAATTCCAACCAGATCAGAAGGGGGCAAGGCATTTTACTGCTCCAATCTAAGGTCAACTTTTTATGCGAAAGTTTTTGTCTGACTTTAGTAAAATTAGGATTATGAGAAAGCTGAGTTCTTTTAATAATTCAAAAATTTCATTCTCATCCATGATGAAAAGTTAAAAAACAGTTTTTTTTAAATTTAGTAATCTGGATCAGAATTATAAAATTATGCTCGAATGGTTATAGTCCGGTCAGCCCCTCTATGAATCAGATTAAAACCAGACCTACAATATCATTTTACTGGAAATACATCACAAACGATATTATCCTTAGCTTGTGCTATCCAGACTAAATTCTATTTATATGTGTAACGAATTAAGCTATTTAAAAGGCGATTTTAGCGTTTTTATTACTCTCAATTTACATGTCTTATTTTAAAATACAAAAAGTCTAATAACATTAAATTTACTTAAATTCGTGCCTTATTCATGAGGTATTAAATTTATTTTTCCTTTAATATATTCTAAACTGTAGTACTATCAATTTACAGTGCGCATTTGTACTTCTTGGCGTCCTTGAATTTGGCGTAAGATTCTTTAAATTTTTAATTGTGCTCTCACGCGATTTGCGTGTGACAAGTTAATATTCTCCAAGAAACGACCACTATTGGAACCTTAAATGGTATATGTAAGGAAAAACCTTTCTCTTATTGAAGAGACACTGTTTCGTAATGTCGAAACTAAAGGATATTAAACTGGTGAATTTGGTCAAACCTGAAAATGAAAAAATATCACATGAATTTTCAATCCTCAGTTATATGATGAAATCATGATGAACAATCAGAATTTCTTTAAATTCCTCGTAATGTATCATATAGAGTGTAATCGGTTTATATTCACCCAAAAAAAACAACCTGTATTGATTAAACTTCAGAAAAAAACCTGATATCGCATACAAAAAGCATGTCATTATTGTTAAAAATTCGTATCAGAGCCATATAAAAAATTACAGGAAATTGATTTTCTGTAATAATAATAACAATAATATTATTATCGATTGTTCCGTCATCATTAAATTGTATATCATTCATATTACAATTTTTTGTTATCGCAACGCTTGATCAATCCTCGTAATGTGACGGCTTCTAGGTGCGTTATATCAATGTGTGTTGTCATTTAATAACGGTACAATTCAAAATTTTTAATTTAATTTAATTTTATATTACATTAAAACTTATTTTGAAACTACGCTTGGATAATGATCAACCCTTGTCTAATCATTCAAATATCAAAATTTCAACAGCAAATATCATCCATGAATAATAAATATTGAGTTAGAGAGATAAAAATACCGACATCTCACATATCATTTAAAATTTTATATCAGTACCTGACTGTCAAATCTTTGTCATATTCAATATAGATTTTGACATTATGTGGTTTTACTTTGCCTATTAATATAAAAACGTCGTCCTTAGCAATTATAATAACAAATAAAAAAAATTAAAAAAAAAGATGAGATGATTCTGATTAAATTACATAACTACTGTTTGTGTACCCTTCCACTGATGTGTGATAATTTTATATTATATTTGGTTAAATTAATTTTTGTATTAAAAAAACTTATCTAACTGAAATCCAGGAGAGACATGTCTTTGATGTAAGCATTCATTATTAATACTTTTATTTTGTTAATTTGTGGCTAACAATTATATGTAAAATTTCATCAATGAAATTTATGATATCTATCAATTTTGCTTAAATAAGTGTGATAATTTTTGTATTCACGGGGTTCGTTTACTTTTTTTAAAACAGTAATCAATTAAAGGCCAGGTTTGTACGAATAATAGTTCTTTTAGGAAAAAGAAAGTTGAGTCAAAACGGACATACGTTAAAATTTAATATTTTAAGAAATGCGCTTATGAAAGTAATTAAAAATTATTGTTTTCAATTTAACTTATTTTCTCTTAACATAACTACATCAAATTGAATGATAACACAACTCAAAATCATTATCGCAATGTGAAAATCTTAATAGGATTAACAAACGAAATATAGATGTTTTCATTGAATTAATAACAATGTTTTAATTTCATCCCAATTTTCAATGATAGCTCAATTAACATCAAACCACGAAAAAATTGAGAAAAAAAAGATTAAAACAAAATAATAGAAAGTGTTTTACAGCGTTATAATCAATTACTGTTTGTTAATAGATACGGATTTATTTTAATTTTTTTTCATCGAAGACAAAAATTGTCAACCTCATTTATTTTAATTTTATTATCACATGTGTTCTTCATTCTAAATACAACAGGTTTTTATTGTTAATGGTTCGTGGATGAACAATAAATTTGTAATATAAAAAAAGCATTTAATTTTTTTTCTCATTAATTTTTTTTTTATATTATCTCACTTTTTTAACAATCATCGCTTAATTAAAATGTAAAATAAATATGTGCTAAATGTTGGATATTAGTTTTTTTTTGAGTTTTTTGTAAAAATGGTGATGCTTTTCTCGTACAATTATTGTACCGTTGTTTTTACTTTTTTAGACTCACTGAACCAATGTTCCAATGGCAAAATGTTAGAAAGGCTGCGGTCGAAAGTCAAGTGCATTTATATAAGGAGTGAATACTGAATATATCCAAGGCAAATGAAAGTGCACTCGTTTTATTTCTTTGATGGTTGCTTATTTAATTTCATTTTATTTTTAAAAACGATTGTTTTAGAATGTATGTAACTACATTACATATGTTTTGTTATTTTTATGGCCTAGAAATAAATGAAATTTAATTTATTTACAAAAAAAGCTTATAACTTGATCAAATTCGATTTTTTTTCAACTTTCATTCGTGTTTTTGTCAATCTAAGGTGTCTGATATACAATTTTATTTCATTCAAAAATTTAAAGTAGTGAATCAATTTTTTTTTCAATTAAACAATGAAATTCGATTTAGTAAATTTAGTTGAAATTTTGTTTTTGAGAATGAGAGAAGGTGAAGTGTACAGGGGCGTTGTAAGATGAGTTGATGAGGTTGATTTGTTTAACAATTTGTTCATAGCGTCCGGACTTTGTTGTTGTTGTATTTAGGTCCATCTTGCGATGATATTAAACAATATAACATTAACAATTAAAATTTAACTAAAATAATCAATTGAAATTTTAAACACTTAAAATTAAACATAATTCATTGACTTGAGTGCCATTTTATGTGTATTTTTTCTTATTCTTAGATACTATAATTTCAATTCTTACTTGAAAAGAGATAATATTCAACAAAAATTTACTGCAAATCTAGTAAATTATTTTTTGTATGTGCGCTTCATTCATTCAATGACATTTTTTTACTTCTTTATAAATTATTAATAAAAATTGATTTAAAAACTTTCAGTTTCTACGATAAACCATAAAATCTACCGTAGTGCTACTTCCAGAAAATTCGTCTGTTTATTTTATTTTACTATTTTATACATATATTTTTTATTGTTTGATATCAATTCATACCCTTTTTTCTCAATTTTTTTAATGGCTCATAGATCAAATACATGAATGATATAAGATATGATAGAAACTAATAAAAAAGCATTAAAAATCATATATAAATATTTTATGTTTTACTCTGTAACAAATAACCAAAACCTCTATCGAAGCTTTAACTTTAACTTATTTTTTATTACTATTTTAAGATGATATAAATCTAATCCAGTAGCAAGGTTTAAATATTACAAAAATAATGAGGATTTACATTAGAACTAATATTAAAAAAATTAATTGCGACTCTAATTGAAATAAATGATGCGCATCTTACTTCCTAATTTCTTTTTACATTTGCGTGGTATTTTTTTTTTATTTTATTAATACTTTTACTGACATTGAATAACACGCTAAAATACAATTATCATTTTTTTTCCTCTTTCTCTCTCTGATTCACCCATTCATGCATTTTATCATAAAATTTTATTAATATACCTTTTTATAAATCATTATTATTGTACACCAAAAATAAAAATACAAGCATAATCCCCTATTTATCCCAGGTAAAAGTGATAATGAATGCAACGCGACTCTGATGTGTGTGTGTATGTGAAGACTCAAGTGGATGAAGATAATGTACAAAAAAAAGAGTGCAACATATATTTTCGTATTTGCATTCAATAATAAATATGGATTAAAATTAGCGCACACGCCAATTGTGACAGCAAAATAAATGATTAAAAATTGTTAATTTGTGAAGTGAAATGAAAAATAAAGAACAACAAACTTGTAGAAATGTTACTAAACTTTGTTTTAAAGGATTTATCGAGTTTGTAAAGTATTAAATAGCGTGATAAGACAACATTTTTTCTTTCATGATATTATGAGATCTCGAAGCAAAAAGACTAAAGGTAGAATTTGATTAACTTAGTTTTTTTTTTCAAGGATGAAGTGAGAATATTGAGTAAAAGTGAGAAGATAAGATATAAGATTATTATCAGAAAAAGAAAGAAATGCTTTAAGAGAAAGATATTTTAAATGAAAAGCATACAAAAACGACGTTTTAGCTAAATATTAACAAGAATGGGCAGTTTTTAACAACATGTGCATAACTTCATATAAATGAAAGTACCATATATAAACAAGGTACTCACAACGAGTCTTATTAAGGTAAGATTGCTAATATCATATCTAACCCAAAACTAATAGGACCACTTAAGTAAGTAAGTAAAGATAGATAGAGAGATAGATTAAGAGGAGCAAATGTACCTTGATAGAGAATCCTTGAACGTTATCGTGAACAAAATACCCGGACGCGTTTACGACGGCTTTTACTTCCCACTTCATCGCAAAGCTTACTTTGATCAAAATCATCTATAACCTTGAAACGATGCTTGAAGCATTGCATTCCCCATTTCATCCAAGAAAAACAAAAAAACTAAAACACACAAAATCAAATAATAATGTAAATAATAAACATTCATTGCTTCTGTCTGCCTCTTTATTACACACATTTAGCTGGTTAAATCAATAATTTATTGCTATTAACCGTAACAATATGAGAAAAAAGTATACAAGGCAAGTGTGGGTGCATTTAACAATAAACAGAAGTGTCTTTAATGCATCACTGATTTTTTTTTCTTTCATGTGTTATTAGCATTTTAAACATGAATTTTATTTATATTAAAAATGAAACAAAAACACCGTAAATAAAAATACAAAAAGACGAAACAAAATAATGTTTAAATGCTGTTTAGTGTTGTCATCATACATTTTTAAAGGATTTTGATACCTCTTTAGTGTAAACGATTTGTTATTGTTTTGATTACTATTATAAAAGTACACAAGGAGACAAAAGTATGTTTTCATTGATTCGTATTATATTATCTTGAGTTACATATCATAGTATTGTTAAAAGGAAATCAAAGATCGATTCAATTTTCAAATTAATCTTTAAGCTTAAGTCAAATGAAAAAAAAAAATCAGTATCAATTACAAATAAAAAAAATAATTCTTAATCATTTATTTGTTTAAAGGATTCATGCTTGATTATATTACTTGAAAAATCATTAAAATGTGTTTCACTACAAAAAGAAAACTGACGAAATTTGTTTTATTTTTTATTAAAAGAATCAAGCTCAATATCGTTGATTTTAATTCCGTTTTCTTCGTAATAAGCATATCCTACTCATCAACAAGTATTTTCTCTCTTCACGCATGAAATTAATACACCTGTTGTTGTTACATATAGATTTTAAATTTATTTTTTTTGGATCAAGAAGCATTACAAATTTTAAACATATGATATATCACACAAGCCAACCACCGTTAATTTTATTAAAAACTATCAGATTGTTGTCATATATATGTCTTGTGACCATCCGGTTTTTATAGGAGAACTCTGTTTAATTTGATCATTATTATTTTAATTTTAGATTGTCATTCCCATTGTTACGCTACATGGTGAACGCCTTTCAATTAAAATTTAAGCCGAGTATTTGTTTTGATTTCAAACTTTTTTATTAGGTTTTTCTGTAACTAATCCATAGCAGTTTATTGTGTTTTTTTTCCTAATCTAATTGATATGAAATGATTGGAGGAAGGATTGAAAAGTGTGTCTTCATAGGTATGAAAACTTGAAAAGTGTAAAGAACTGTAAGTCTCAGTGCCAGATTTCTTAAAATCTGATGTTACTTAATCTAGAGAAAAGTGAAATCAAGAGCATCCACTTATAACAAGAGTCTTATTCGAACTTTTTTAAGGCACAAACACTACAAGTTAAAGAGCCTAAGAGTGATAACATCACGAGCCATGCAAATTTGGTACAAATTGGAGTTTTAAATAATCAAATTCCAAATCCAACATCTTCTAAATCCTAGATGTCCTGCAACATTCACAAAAGTGGTTCACTTCAAGTGTTCGTTTTCTGTATCATTTCACCATTTTTGTAAAGAAAATCCTTCTTTAACAATAAAAAAAATTGATGAACATGTCGCAATTCCGTTTCTAAGACAAAAAAATCTACCAACTCCAACTGAGCAAATAGACATTTTTCATTCGTATCTCTTATTGTTTGACTTCATTTTTAATTTATATATATATATTTTAAAAAATATATCCTAGGATAATCGAACACACAAGGTGAATTAAAAACGTAACTATTTCGATTTAAAAATCTATTTTTAAGGTGAATTTATGTTTCAATGTTGCATTTCATTTAAAAATAAAATAAAGTTACAACAAATAAAAAAAAATAAAATAATACAAGCAAAAAGGTGTAGATTTAAAACACTAGACGAAAAGACGCCCCGTGTATCTTATGAATAGTGTGTGTCCTTTAATTTTTTTTGTTCAAAAAAGTGCAGTTTTATTCTAAATTGAAATTCAAAGATAGGAGGTCCAGAATTTTTCTTTTTACTACCTTACGTTTATGGTTAAAATTTTAATAATGGACACTAAATTCAACAAGGAATAAAAAGTAATTAATGGACTTTTTTTATTATGAAGAAAAATAAGAATTTCTAAGAAAATAATAATGAACCACATTTTATATACATTAAATTTTTATTATTTCGCCTTTTAAATTCTTATTTTAGAACACAAAAATTTGATGCTTGGTTTAATTTTTTTGACCTGATGTTTGCGTAGCTTGAACTACCTGTTAGTTGAATTATTTTGCGCCGCATTGTCTAGCAGTGATTTTGAAGGTGAGAATTAATAAAACGCAACGTAAGTCCTGAGTCAGCTTAAATTTAAGAAAATATGATTTTATATTTTTATAAAATATAAAAATAGTAGGAAAACAAAGGATTGCAATAATCTGTTTTGTTTGTTATCATCCCAAGATCTTTTTTTTTAAACCAAATTTAGAAAATTAGAAAAAAACATTTTAATGCTTAAATTTAATGATTGTAGAGAGTACAGGTTATTACAGTATTTTTTATAAAAATATATACGCACTTCGGAATCGTATTTTCAGTAACTGACTAAAATGGAAAGATCAACATAAATACGTACGTTGTTCACGATTACTATTTGATGGAACAATAATTAGAAGTATGTGAACGTTTATCCAGTGATTAGTTTTTTACATTAAACTTGAAAAGGACTATACCAAAACATTTAATCAAACTTATCAACAGTTTTTCTAATTTTTTTTCTTAAAAAATGTTTGATTTACAAACATATAAGATTTTAATTAGGAATTTCTCAAGGAAATTTTATTTTTTTTCTCACCAATTGATACCATTTCAACTCTAAGACAATAAAATAAACAAAAAATAACTCTCTTTTCATATTCTAAGTACCATTATTCAAGTCGTAAATAGTGCAAATTGTATATTTATTGCTTCTTGTATATTCAAATACTTCAGGATCTGTTTCGGTAAATGTGTATGTGTGAATGCATAAGTAAACAAATAAATGACGATCACTTATCCAAATAGTGAGGACAGGTATTTTTATTTCATCTTATTTTCCTACAAAAAATGCACCTGCAAATATACTTTCTTAATATATGCATAAAAATGCAAAAGAAGACGATGAAAAGTATTGGAATAATAATAATAAATTGATACCAATATATAAGTAAATATTGATCTGTTTGTTTAGTGCTTCTACTTATTTTATTTTTTTTTTTACTTGCACCAATATGGATTTAAGTTTTATGTTAAAGTAAAGAAGATTTTATTTTGAATTTGAGAGTGTGTGTGAAATATTAAGTTATTTATTATAAGGTTTAAATCTATTTTCATAGAAATAATTTGTAAATTGTATCATGAAAAAACAACACATTTACTCATAAATTCCTGTACTTTATGACCTGATTGCGTGTGTCTACAGCATAATTATTAAATTTTGCCACCACATTTTATAACAAATTACATGTACATTTATGTATATGCAAATTTAAAATATTGAACTTCATTTGATTTGATGCACATGTGGAAGAAAATTGCCTGAAAGTTGCAAAGTATTGTAAGATGTCTTAAAAATGTAAATTTTATTTCTGCAGAATGACGCTCTTCAATGTGTTTTCATATTGAATTAATTTAAAAAAAAACTTACCACATCATAATTTTTATTAATATAATGTTGAATGAAATTAATTCACGTAAGAAAATCTCATAAGAGAATGAAAAGAAAAGAATGTAATTTTGAACAATAAAAATAGCGCATTTTCAGAATCAGATTATTTAGTTTTGGAGAGAAATATCTGATCATATTTGCGGTAAAATTGGGAGGTGACATTCAGGGTTAGTTAACTTTTTTCCTTTAAAAAAAACAAAAAACAATCGATGTCATATTTTTGAGAAATCCCGAAACACGTCAAAAAGTTTTTTCAATCCTGATTATTTTCCACTTTGAAATTTTAAAATCCACTGATTCGTTTTTGTTTTATGAAAAATGAAATTTGTATAGAAAAGTGTCATTTTATATTCAATATTAAGAGAAAATTACTCTTTTCTATGTAAATTTCCAATTTCATAAAACAAAAACGAATCAGTGGATTTTAAAATTTCAAAGTGGAAAATAATCAGGATCCAAAAATCTTTGGGGGTGTTTCGGGATTTCTTAAAAGTATGACATCAATTTTTTTTGTTAAGCGGTTAATAATCGTTTGAAAAAAGCTCATGTGCTCTAGCGCTCTTGGTTATGGGATGATTTAAAATCTGGAACTGCAGATCTAAAGTATCTGCAAAAATTGTATTTCTTCTGTATTTTTATAATAACTCTTCATAGAAAAATAATTCAACAGACAATACAAGTGCCCACTGTTCTCGCATTTCTGTTAGAATCAACAGAAAATTAGTTAAAAAATTTGCAATAATACAAATAACCGTACAATGCCCCTTTACCTCATTTAATACACATATTTTTTGAATCACATTAAAAAAATAAATAAAATAAAATGCATTCAAAAATTGCTGTATCAATCTCAACTACCGCCTGGTGTGCTTCTGTCACATAAACATCAGAAATCTTGTTTTTTTTTGTATCATAAGTAGAAGAAGATTAGCAAAGAAACAGCTACTGTCGCAAATATATGAGGGAGATATTCTTAGAAACAGAAAATTCAAGTAGCAAGTAAACATAATAATACTATTCCCCTGCTGAATGTCTTATTAATCTCATGTGATACTGTTTTAAGTTTTTTCTTACTTGTAATTTTTGCTTGTAAAAATAATAATAATAAAAAAGAAATGTATTTTTTTTGAAGGGATAACATGAATTACATATGTTTATTTTATTTTTTACCTTTATATTTAATATATTTTATTTTACGAATTTTCAGTAAAAATAATTTAAATTTTCTCAGAAATTTAGTTCTTATAATTTAATTGAAAATGTTTGTACATATAAATACAATAAATTGTGGGAACTGCCAAAGAGGATAAATATTTTTAAGATTTTACATCAACTGTCAAAAATGACATTTATTTTGACAGATGCATTAAAAGTTATCATCTCAAAGTTTAAAATAATAAGTCCGAATTTTCGCCGACTCTATCAATTTTTTTCACATGACCATCAGTCCTATTGATCACCTTATAAGAAACCGTTCAAAATATGCTTGCACTAATTCTCACAAAACAGTTACGCCAAAATTAAATTTCAAGGTGCACGATGATCATAACATGATTGAACTAGAATGTATTTGATGATAAAAATAATTAGATTAAAATATAATGAATTAAAAATTATCATCATTATCATCAGCAGTACAATTAGACACGAGTCAAGATTATTCATTGTTCTCTTTAGTTATCTAGTGATCGAATGATAATAAATGGATGATGCGCTGATTAGGTTGTACCATGGTATAATGATTTTATGATATGATTTGGTAATTAATTGAATTAATTTCTTGCCATTTTTTTTGTAATCATGAACAAAGTAAGGCGAGGTATAACAATACTATAATGGATTTGATCTAAATACTTGAAATTAAATAAAAAATACATTTTTTATATATTTTTCATTATCATTTTTCTTTTCTATATTATTATTTATTTTTTTTATAATTTATAATTAATTGTATACATTATTACTTAAAATAATTGTTTGTGTTGTTGTTACAAATAAAATTAACGACAAAATTATTTTAATTTTTTAATATTTATAATAAACTTAACATCTACATACATTCCTATTTATATTTTTATCATAAAAATAATATTATTAAATACGAAAAATATCAAATTCATATTATTAATTAATCAAAATAATAAAAAAATGTTCAGTTTGTACATCAAGATAATAATTTTTAATTTTCTAAATTCATTTTTCTTCAATTTGTTTGTTTATACTCGTACATGTTTGTAAATACAACAAATAATAAATTTAATGACTCTATATCTCTGCAATATAATATTGTTATAATTATTATTATTTATTTACTTTTGTAGGTGTAATTAAATTTCAAAGAAATTTTTCAATAAATTAACTTTATTCGTGTTTTATTAATTTTAAGTTAGAATTATTATAATTTAATAATAAGAATTAATAATAATCATAATTATTATGATAAAAATATTTACAATGTTTTCTAATATTTAATAATTAATTTTTCAGTTTTTTTCTTTTATTAATTTAGTTTTTTTAATTTTGTATAAATTTTATACCATTTTAATTTGTTTATTTATAATAATAATAAAAATAATAATTGTATAATGCATTTTTATAACATAAAAATAATAATCAATTATAACATCACAAAATGTAATATTATTATTATTTTCATATAAAAAAAAAATTATTTTGTGTTCTCAGATCTTTTATAAATAAGATGTATTATATATTTTAGCCTATCCTACTATTTTTATATATTTATATTTATTTATTTAAATTTTGTTGTTGTTATAAAGTTTTTGTTTGTTTATTATTATTATGTTTATTATCATTAATGTTTTATATTATTATTTTTATTTATAATTTTTATGAAAGAGTTCAGAATAAATGTTATATGAAATTGTTTTTATGTATTACTGATCATTTAATTTATCATATTATATGAATATATACTGTATTTTATTTCTATGTCTTCTTGTATTTTATTTTATGCTATGTTTGTTGTTTTATAATATTTAATTTTAATTTAATACATTTTAATTATTATCATATCATTTAAAGTAATTTTTTTATAAGATTTTTTTTTTATAAATAAATGAGTGAGTGCATTTAATATTGTATTTATTTATTACTGATATTTACAAGGAAAAATATAAATTTTATGTATAAACTTATTAAAAAAAAGTAAAATTTCAATTTGGCGTCTTTGTATGATAACATAATTATTTACTTTTAATATTATTATTTTTATTATTTATAATGCATAATTTATATTATTTTATTATGATTATTATTATCATTATAATAATATACATTAAAATGATATTTTAATAATATATTGCATATTATTAAAATATATATTATTATATTATATTTTATAAAAATAATATTATGTTATTATAATGATAATAGTAAAAATAATAATACTTTTTTATAATTTACAATTTTATACTGCACTTTTTACAACAAAATGTTTAGTGTTGTTAAATAGAGGTGTGTCCTTTCATATTTTATAATGCTTTTTTAATGATAAAATGAATAATAATCAATTTCTGGAAAAATTATACAAGAATATTATTTTTTTTGAATTTAATTAAATTAATATTTTATATTTCTGTGACCAGCACATTAAATTTAAAGCTAAAACTATATCGAAAATGAAATAAAATGAAAATAGGTTGGAATTTTGCATCAAAATATAACACCGACGGCATTTTGATGAAAGTTTTTAAAAAAATAAAAAGTATAATTTTCATGTCATTCTTGATATTAACTGAAAAATTAAACATAATTTAAAAAACGCCTTTTTGTTATTAATAATCACTATAAAAAGTAACATTTTTTAATGTAAAACTAAATTGAAACGGATAGTTAAATTACTCAAGAAAACAAACAAACAATTATTTGATTGTTTCAAAATAACTTTACTCTTTTATTCCTCTTTCATTTTTCTTTGACTGAAAAAATAATAATTTTTCACAAACTAACTATCATTAACATTATTATTGTGTATTCCCTTAAAACTTCAAAGAAAAATCTCCAAACACCAATTATATTGTAAAAAAAATAAAATTACATAGAGGAGGTGGAGAAAAGATGTAATGATAAGACTTTCATGCTTTTTTGTTGTTTTTTTCCTCACTCGTGATAATTAATATGTTTAATTGCTTGTTTAAACATGAGACGATAATTATACCATTTTTTGTTTAATATGCTGTTTAAAAAATTAAAATTATAATGTTAACACAAGAGAGAGAGAGAGCAATAAGAGTCGTTTAAAAGCGTATGATATGAATCTGTGTTTTCTCCACTGCCTTTTTTCATTTAATTTATATTCTTTATAATGTTATAAAGTTAGTTTGTTTAGTGATAATCAAATAAGTTGTTCTTATTACAACAATTATTATATTTTTTTTCTGTTTGTACTTCTTCCTCTTCTTATGTGTTTCAATTAGTATTAAAACAATAAAAAATGAAGAGGAAGAAAAAAAATGACGGATAAAAGGTGCCATTGTGTCTGATAAAGACTTTTTTATTCAAGTTTTTTAATAACAACCATTTTTTCATTATTTTTAAAGAAAATCTCGCAGAAATTTTCATAGAAATTGATTGTAATTCATTTTTTTTTTTATCAAAACGCCTGTTTTGCGCTGTTTTTTGAACTTTCAACGAAGGAGTCTTTTCAAGCTTTCTAGGGAGTGAATTTGAGCACGATCCTCGATTTAATGCCACATTTCTATAAGAAAAATGATAAATAAATTAAAAAACCAAAAAATTTAAATTTTTAATCAAATTTTTTATTACTGTTCATAAATTTAATTCAGGGATTTTTTTCATATAAATCTTATTTCTTATAAAATAATAATAATTTTAATACATATTAATTATTTTTGTCTTGCTTTGTAATTATATAATTTTAAAATAAAGTTAATAATTATAATAATATTTTGCTTGTATTTAACGAATAAAATGAAGTTATTTTCATTTTAGTTGTTTGATTTAAACTTAATATTCAATATTAATATTTAAAAATTAATAATTATTATGAAAAAAGTCTGACTTCAATATTTTTAATTTTTCTTTGTGCTATTTCATTTTAACCTTTTTATCGATAATAAAATTTATGCTTCAAAAAAATTATTTTTTTTAAATTTTACCATGTTTTTATGTTGAAATTTGAAGGTTCGTCGCTTTCGATGATTTTTTTTTGTAGGGAAATCTTTTCATTATTTTATTTCAAGTACTTTTCTTATGATAAATAATTTCACTTATTTTTTTGTAATCACTGATGAAATTTTAATTATTGATTGGGCTTTTTTATATTTTTTTTTCTAATCATTATAATATTTTTGATTTTTTCTGTACAGTTATAATGAAGTTGAAATGTCCATAATTGTGTTATTATTTTCGTTAAACTGGTGAATTTGTCGTGAAGAAGAGACACCACCATTGAGTTCGTGATGATTTGAAAGGTAGTTATTATGAGAAGGATGATGATTGTTTGATGTTATGGTTGTTGCGAGTTCTCACATGTGTGAGATTGGAGCCATTGTTCGAAGACTTTGTTGTTGTTGGTGCAATTCGGGTGAGACACTTTGTTGGTAGTGATGCATTAAATTGCGTTGATGCTCCTGTTGCATGCCCTCTGGCACACCATACATATTGATTAGGTGATTTAAGTCTCCACCAGTTGGTTGACCAACAATAACTTGTTGTGATGTTACATAATCACGTTGTTTGAGGAGATTATTGTTTGTCGGACTGGGAGACACTGGTTCAGATTTGACACTAGAATCCGAGGGACTATGACTTTGGCAGGATTGTTGATTGAGGCCATATGGTGATCCAGGTGCTTGTTGTTGTTGTTGTTGTTGAACGCCACTTGAGTTATTGTATGGCGAACTGGGAGCTTGTTGTTGTAAGCCATAAGGAGATGTTTGGCCACCTGATACTGTTCCATACATGCCATAACCGGCTGCCGCATTCATATATGCCGAATTCAGACTTCCCGCTGATGAGGAATGCATTTGTGTCATATCATATCGGGGATGATAATTGCTCATGTAAGCAGCAGCATGTTGTTGACTTTGATAGGCAGATGACGGGTCATGCATCATATATCCATTTGGCATATATCCATTTGGTGGCATTTGGTACATCTCACTGCGATTTGAGCCGGTACTTTGTGATCCCGAACTAGCATGTGACGAGGAATTTCGTGTAGATCCACCGGTACTGGGAGCTGATTCACCAGACGATTGTAATAAATTACCAACACCCATTGGATACTTTTCCTTATTTTTTGTCAATGTTTTGGTCTTTCGCCGTGGTCTGTACTTGTAATCTGGATGTTCTTTCATATGTACGGCTCTTAAACGTTTTGCTTCATCAATAAATGGTCGCTTTTCTGTTTCACTCAAGTCTTTCCATTGTGCTCCCAATCTTTTACTTATCTCTGAATTATGCATTTTTGGATTATCAGATGCCATCTTTCGACGTTGTCCACGACTCCATACCATAAAAGCATTCATTGGTCGTTTTACACGATCCGCGGCTGCTTGTTGTGCTGCCTTACTACTTGCATTATTATTATTATTGTTATTCATGCCACTTAAATGATGACCAGCATGATTGTGACCATGACCAGTACTTGAACTAATGTGGTGTGATGGAATACCTGAAGGTGATGTATTTTGGACAACTGAATTGCCGGGACTGATACCGGCTTGATGGGGTGAGTTATAATTGTTGGTGTGTTGTGACAAATGTTGTGGTTGATGTTGGCCCAAATTCATCATGCTGAGGGGTCCAAGAGATCCATAACCGTGTGAATGAAGTGATGAAGGATGATGTGGGGGCATTGTTGCGTGTAAAATTCCCCCTTTCATATCAGATTCCATAGTCAACATTGCGTTCGAATGTCTGTATTTTAATATTTTTTTACTATTTGTTTAATTTACTTTTTTGATTAAAAATTATTTATTATAAACACTGAACATAAATTTAGACGAACACACAATGATTGTTCATATCAAAAGTTATATCATGCATATTTTTCTCATATATTTTTCATATAATTGTCACTTTTCTCATAAATTGAATTTACTTTTAATCACTTTGAGATTTATTGTTTAAAATTCATTTTATTCCTTAAATATTCATTTTTTTACAAGGGTTGATTCTTATATGAATTTTCTTCCCTTTAAGTTTTACTATTTTATATAAGTTTATTCTTTCATTTATTTATAATTTCTCTTTTTTCTTTTTTGATAAAATCTTCAAATAAATGATAAAATATTTTCCGTTTTCTTTTATTTAAAAAAAGAATATTATTTTATTTAATACTGTTCGAGTGAGTGAGGTCAAGCAGAGCTGCGAAAAAATACCTCCATACACTAACGCAAAGAGCACCTTTCTGTTAACTTTTGAAAAGTTTCTATTCCGAAAAACCTGATCTCCTCGAAATCACACGTAAATACTTGTCTGTATGTGTATTTTTGTGTATACGTACACATACAAATCCCCACCATGTTCTCATTTTATACACAACGTAAAAAGTTGTTGAGCCAATCATGATTTGTTTTACCGCATCTACGTAGAGTGTGTCATGAACCGAATATGAACAAAAGGCGTGGTATTGTGTTGGTTTTAATTTTACGAAATTACCCCTCTGATATATTTATCGTATTAAATAAATTTTGATTTGAATGTATTTGTGTCAAGCTAAAATTCTTGCGTAAGTTACCAACACATTTATATTTTTGTGCAAACATTGTTATATCAAATATTGCCCCTACAAATTTTGAGTATTTGAATTCGTGAGTGTGTTGGTGTATGTTTGTATGAAAATTGATGTGATGCTATTTTTCTCGTGTAACTAACGTGAGTATAAAATTTACAATATTTTTTTTAACTATCATTTTATGTGACGCTTTTATTAAAATTGTTATCATTATTATTAAAGTTTATGTATTTTCTCTATGATCTATGAAATTGTACAATGATTTACATTTTATTGTACTGAAAAAAAATCAGGTAGAAATCAATAATGGGAATGACTTCAAAAGGTTTGCAAAGGTCAGTCCTTAACATGGGCAATTAAAGTTGAAAATCTCATTTATGATTTAGAAGTTTTTTTAAAGGTAGCTTGGAAATTAAAATGATAAAATTTCTAAATGGAATGCGATGAAGTGAATTAATCAGGAGGAATTCTATCAGTGACTGAAAAACTTCAAAAATTATCTAAACTCAATTATGTCAAGTTAATCCTATCCTAAAGCTGAAAGTGATGTATTTACAATCGAAAATACTGTGAATATTAAAGGAATACAACAGGACCACGGTTTGTTTATCCTAGCCAACTTATCCGGTAATTCACATGAATTGTAAATTCAAAAAGTAAAGAAGGTTCTCATAACCAATGGACGTTTTGACCGACGCGCTGGAAAATGGCATAACAATTCAATTTTTATGACATTTTCATTCAAAATATGAGTGCATCAATTAAGCGATTGAACTGCAAACCATTTTATATAGACTCAATATTGTCTCCCTATTCAATTATTTTCATTATTTGTGTGTGTATGACTTGTTCTTTAAAGAGACTTGCAATTATTGTGTCATGTCAAGTGTTTTTTATTTTTTTCTTAGATTAGTTGTAGTTCAAAAATTAAAAGGGTTCAAAACATTTTCCATTAAAACCTTTCAGAGAAAAATTAATTATCCCAAAATTGCGTAACATATTTTTGAACACAAAATATTTTAACACAACTTTTTTTTATATGAATTCAACATTAAAAAAGATCATTAATTTTCACTTCAGTTTAAAAGACCTGTCTCATTACTCTCAGTCTTGAGTTCCATCAAATAAGTGCCTTTTTAATCATACATTTTTATATCACTCAAAAATTCAATTTAATCTTTGTGTTTACACACACACACACATAGTTATAAATTTGTTTTAATGTACCTGGAAAAGTTATTTACAATTTTCATTGAATCAAAAAATTGGAACAAAAGAACAAGAAATTGGTGAAGCAAAAAGGGTTTTACAGGCAACAACAAGAAAAGGGAAGGAACAAGTCTCTTGAAATAAATGTTTTAATATTCACTGCATTAAATCCTTTCCTTTTTTCATCATTTTACATTATTTTAACTTAAACACACACACAGACTCACTCAATATTAAATAATTTCATTTCTCTTTTGACATTCATTTTGACTATAAACAAAATATAATGTACTAGACACTTTTTATATACATAAAATCAACAATATTATTCATCAAAGATCGATTTTACTACAACACTGTATACTAAAAATCAAATGAAACGCAAAAAAATAAAGAAATCACTGACTGTGAGTAGTATTCAATCAAGTGTTAAAAATACATTTGCCCTTCAGACTCTTTTTTATACATTTAAACATAACAATAATAATAGAATATATTTACAAATAAGTCACCCCAATAACCGATAAAGGAATGTTTTTTGTGTACATTTATGATAAATAAATAAAATAGAGCATATAAAAAATATCATCAAATTCATGTCAACATTGCATATAAGTAAGTATGAAAATTTAATAAAAAATGTTAAAAAAGTTGGACATAAACTATTTTTTTATCATTATTTTGTGTATATATATGAAAAAATGTATGATGAATAATGAAATATTTTGCAATATGTATATTTATTTATAAACGCGATATGAATTTTCAATATATTTAAGATAAAGTTTCAGAGTCACGTCCGATGCATCATAATTCAGAATCATTTTATATGTTTTCTATTTCTTTTTTTTATATATCAAATGAAAATTATTGATTTTTTACTAAGAATGTGGTAGAAATTTTCATATTAAATTTTGAAAATGTTGAAAAAAAAGAAAGTTGAATTTACAGAAAGTTCTTTAATTTTTACATAAAATTTAAATTATAAGAACTACACAAATGTTATGATGATTAAAATTTTGAATTTAAAAAATTGAAAAAAAAAATAAAATTCTCATAAAACAACATACTAATTTTCTTTTAAGCGGAGTAATAGAAGAAACTTTTTGAAAAATAACTCAAATCTCAAATTTCTATGAAAGGCCATAACCAATAGTTATACTAAAAAAAAAATTACCACGAGAATCTGTTTTTCAACACATTTTTTTATGCTGTATTTTTTTCTTCTTGAATATTTAACTATAATTTTTTTTTACTATTTCACTTTTTCTTTCATTATTTTATTTTAAATTTTGATGAAAAAAAAAAAAAATTAAAACAGTAAATAATAATTTCACAGTCACTTAGGTTTTGTCAAATAATTGTTATAATGATTCCGATAATAATAATAGACAGTAGCACCCCTTTGAAATGTCTTCTTTTCTTTTGGTACAGTTTAAAAAAGTGCATTAATTGTAATATAATGCAAATGCAAGTAATTTGATTATTTTTCTGCTTTAAACTTAATCAGTATGATGAAGAGTTTCAAATCAAATAATACAAAAAAAATTACTTAAATAATAAAAGAATTGAAATTAGAATCTTGAGGTTGGTTTTATTTACATGTTTCTATGTCACGTTTGTTGTTATTGTCATTGATGATTTTAATTGAATTATTCCATATTGTATTATTCAGTGTGTTTTTTTTTTATTTCAAGACATGAATTATGGATTTTTATTATTTATTATTTGAGAAAATATGAGATTTGTTTTTTTTTTGTACTTTTCATGATAAAAAAAATGTTTATAAATTCACTTCCGCTTTTATCGTTTATTATTACTAACTTAATTTTTATTGTTATGGATTCAAATTGAAATGAGATAATCATTAGCTGAGATTTATTATCAAACAAACAAAAGACTTTTTTTTCATTTTCTTGTATTATTTTTAAAGAGTTTGATTTTTTTAAAATGAAATTCTATGAGAAAATAACATGATAAGATATGAAACGAAAAATCCCATCACCAATTGCAAAGACGAGACATTACAAAACAAGGAAGTGTTACAATTTATTATTTACCGTAAATTCAAAAAATTTGCCACATAGCTATTCAACCAATTCATCTGTGGTTGACTCAAATTCGCCGTATCATTTTGAGATTTGACCAATTTAGTTTGCTTCATCTTTGTCGGTTTTGTTGAATCGTCCGTGCGAACGCTGTTCATATCGTATAAATTATCCATTTTCAATCATGAAAAACACACGAAACAGGATTTTTTTTTTAATGCTGAAATTGGATTAAAATTTTGATTATTAGAACATAATATAATATAAACTAGATTTTGATTCACGCAATCACACAGAGATTTCACATAATTGATAAGAAATTCAAGTTTTCGAAAGACCTGTAATTTTCAACTAAAATCATACTCAATTTAACCGATGACCAGAACATGTCCATTGAAATTATAATAAAATTCACGTTTTTCTGGTTATCGCGAGAAATTTTCACATAAAGCAAGATAAAATTAAATAAAAGAAACACTCATTAAAAAGAAAGGTGAAAAGGTGTTTGAAATTTGAGAACCAGTTCTCGCGACCCAACAAATTTTACTTTCTTTTTTTCTTTTAATCCCCTTCATTTGTACTTATTTTTCAATTAAAATTAATAGAAAATAATATAATATTGTACTTTATTCATTTAATGGAACACGTGGTTTTGTTTAGCAATCGAAAAACAAAAAAAAACTAATAGAATAAATAAAGAACTACTAAAATTCATGTTGTCGCCAGATTATATGACTTATCAAGTTATGATGATGATATAAGAAAAGAAGAAATGAAATGGAAAAAAGAAATTTGGGTTGAACAAAACTGTCTTCACCCTTTCTTGAACTTTTTTATTACAGTTTTTTTTGCAATAAAGTACTTGTTTTATTGTTTTCTTTTATTTTCATTGCTCTGTTTCCATTGTTTCGATTCATTTTTTTCTGATAGTTTTAATAAATAGATACTTTCAATAGATCAAAAGGTAATAAAGGGTTAACATGAAGGGTTCTCATATTGAACAGTGTAAAAACTACTAAAATTGAGAATAATCAACAAAAAATAAATGAACAAAAATAATCTAATTTTCAGTCCTTCTCAACATTAAAATTTTTTTGTTAAAAATTGATACAAAAAAATTGAATTCTCTTGAACATTAAAAGAACGTAAAAATCATTACTTTAAGAGGGTTTGTTGGTTAATATAACAATAGAAATGAAAAAATATATGCAAATAAGATGTGTCACATCACTAATTTTATTGTATATTTGTTGAAATTAATTTAATTATTCTTACCGGAACACGAATATAAAAAAGAGAGAATTCTTTTTTTGTGCGATTTTTTTGGTTGTAATGCAACTTGAATTTGTAAATTTTTCAATGATATTGATCTATATGAAGTAATTCATTAATTTCTTACCTTCTTACTGTGTTAATTAATTGACGTCAATTGCTAAAATTTGCAGTTAATAATAATTTTATGTAATTTGAATTTGTAATAAAAAGTCACTGACACTTTCTATTCAGACAACTATTGATTTGAAACTGATTATTTTAAGTTATATTTTTTTGGTTAATTTCGAGAAGACGTAACACAATGAGCATCATACCGGCCTTGAACTTAAAGTATCTATTGTTGTATCATACATTGTATGGAAAGAAATGAAGAGAAAGAGAACTTTTTTGTTGTGTAATACAATTTGAAAAAAATTTACACAATTTTTTTGGCACAATCATCAAATCCTTTTCAAGTGTTTGTTTAATGTCTATTGATAAATTTATAAGAAAATGAAAAATTGGTTTTAACTTGATTTTGTTGCGATAATGATTATATCTGATCGATAATTAACTGATTTTGAATTCTTAGATTTTGATTTCGGACAAGTATTGTAAGATTACGAGCTTGCCGTATAGAACAATTGCAGAATTTTCGAATATATCGTAGAACAGTCAGCAGAATTAGTTTTATAACTCTTTATTAGATTAGATAAGCGTCTTACTATTAGAAAAGATAAATTACTTCTATTCAATTACATCCACATACGCTTATTCAATATTTCTCACAATATTTTTTTTTTTATACAAGCGCACACTACAAACACAAATTACTTTTTTAATACATATGCAAATTAAAATAGAATTGATTTCACTTTACATCGAAATAAAAATATTCTATAAAATCAAAAAAAAAATAATAGAAGAATTCTTTGTGTCATATGTGTGAGATATAAGATTCTTGCAAATTTCATGGTTATTTTTCGTCCAAATTTTATTCGTTTAAATGTTGGATTGTCAAAGCGATTCTGTTACCTTTCCCAACTCATTTTTTTTTATTTATTATTGTTATTAAAAATGAATACAAACATTTTCAAAAACAAAGTTGAATGCACTTTATTGTATGAATTATTTTTGTTGTAATATTTATATATAATTTAACAACAATAATAACTTTATTGTTCCGTGTAATATCAAAAGAATCAAAATATTTAGCAAGTTCTTTATTTTTATTCATTTATTTGTAAAGGTTAAAGCATATTAATTCGTAATTCGTATTATTACTATAAATAATAATGAAAAAAAACTGTAAACTATTGTCTGGCACAGTTTCATTGTCGCATCAAGTGTTATTATTATTATTGTTATATTATTACATAATAACCGGCATTTTATTATGACAAATAAATTTTTTTTTTATATTATTTGTTGAAAATAGATAAAAATCATATACGATTATTAAAAAAAATAACAATTAATTATAAATATTTATTTCACACCTCATTTCAATAGTTTTTTGTTGTTTAGTTTATATGGTGCAACAGTTTGTTTAACTCAATTTCATTTTATATGTTGATTTTTAAAATAAGAATAAAATGAATTTGATGTTTGAATTAAATTATGTTTGAAAGTGTAATGGAAAATCATAAATGCTGAAAGACAGTAAAGGAAATGCGATTGTCATGTAAAGCATGTCATATGCAGGATGCAAAAAGTTTTTCTCTCAAATTTTTCTTCCGGTTATTTTACAGGACATTTTCCATGTGGAATTATTACTTTTTTTTTATTATTGATGTTCTTTACAGATTTTTTATCTTTGATAGTGTTATTAAATCCTGTTTTGAAAGCAGATTTTTTCCGAAAGATATGACAGCTAGCCTGGTTGATGAAAGCACAAGAAATTCTTAATATATGGCTTTTTCGTTTATTTCCTTAGAAAGTGTTCTTTTTTTTCACTGTTGGAAGGAACTTCAGTACATGACGATCTCTATTATGTAAGAAAAATTAATTTAACTCGAATTGATCGAAAGTTCAGAATTCAAGAGAAAAATGTTTTTCTTATAGGTCTTATAGGATACTTTGGACTTCAACCCGAACGAACGTGACCTACAAGTCTTTATCTTTTTTAAGAGTTCATAAATTAAGGTCCAAAGTTGTAGAACAAATATTGCTCCTGACAATGCGGGTTTCAGTAAAACCAATTTTCGGCGAATTCGGGTTAATGTTAGAAATTTTGTTAGAAAAAGGCTCTGTATAGCTTCTATCTGAATGAATTTTATTGTAGTCAGTAAGATCTTATAAAATAAAAATTCTCTTAAAATCAAAACCGTTAAAGAGATACCAAATAACGGGCATACGTAATTCAAGGCATAAAAGCAATCAATCACCATTTAACACAATAAACTTTTAGTTTTAAAACCAATGCTAAGACACGCTTTACTCGGAAGAGAACGAAAATTAATGCAAAGAAGCACTGGGCGGTTTTCAAATTCATACACATACACATTTTATTTTAAGTAATGCTAATAATAGAACAAAATCGATGTATTCGTTCATGTAATTGTGTAGGATTAAGTAAGATGCAAGAACATAAATTAATTCATGATGCTGAACATTAACCATATTTTTTAAGAAGTTTTATTAATGCTTGAATGGGTTTTCTGTTGTTTTCTCGTCTAACAAATTTATCTGCTACTGTTTTCAAAAATTAATATGTTCGTTTGTCGGAATTATTTTATTTATTTATTTTAATTTTTAAACCGTTTGTATTTTTTTATTTTCAAATTAACGAAATAAAAACATAAAAAAATGTCTAAAGAATAAATCACAGAGTAAAAACAATAAAATTTCCCACATGGATTTACTTACATAGTTCATCAATTTTTTTCACATGTTAGAGATCAAAATCAATATTTCTATTTTGAGTTGAAAGATCGGCAAAATTAGTACGTAATTTAATAAGACAACTGAATTGTTCTGATAATGTTAAATTACTTACCTGAAAATAACATTTCTGATATTTAGACATTTCATCATTTTACTAGGAAGAAGCACAAACCGAAAAGTGAGGGATTGATTTCCTATATAGATAAATGAATTAAATTTATGATCTAGTTTCAAGTAATTGGATATTTTTTTAATGCTCTGTAATTTTAATTTAATGAAATGCTTAAGTATGGATTTTGATTTCAAAATTCATTGAGAATGTCTCATTCATATAACAAAAGATAAGACTTCAAGAAAATTTTATTGCAATCTGTGTGAAACTGTGACATGACTTTGACTCGTCTGATTAAGGAATTTCAGTAATCATCACGTTCATTAAGAATTTTATTTGATTTCATTTAAACGTGATTTATTTTTTTTCTATTTGAATAAATGTGTCACGTATTATGTTTAAGTGTATACAAAAATTTTCTTACATGAAGTTGAATAATATTGCTGGGTAAGAAAATTAGTATTACAAATAAGGGATTAACACGAACTAGTCATACTTAAAATGAAGCTCCAAATATTTTTATTGCTGTTTTGGTTTTATGGTATTTTTGCATTGGAACTCAGAACAAAAAATCTTGGTGCTGAGTCAAGCGGAATTGAGGATATTTTTCAGCGATTTAACGCGAGCCAAGCAAATCAACAAAAAAATCAGTAATAAGAAAATTTATATTTATCAATAAAATATAAAAAAAAGTAAAATGTGTCCTAAAAATCCTTTTTTGGCATTAAATGTTTGTGTACGTGAAAAATATTTAAATCAAAGAAAAATCTACAAAACAGCAGGACATTATTTTTAAATTCATTGAGGTTTGATTTCTGTTCGTTACAGGCTGTTTGACATTTCATAAAATAAAAAAATAATATGTATTGAATTTCAAACAGTGAGTTTAATGGTACACTATATATCAGGGCAATATCAGAACTAAATTTACAGGAAATATACAAATATATAAAGGCAATTTAGTTGTAAAGATATAAAAAAATTGTTAAGTAATACTTTAATGAACCTTGGTGAAATATACGTCGAAATCAAAATCTTAAAAAAGAGACAAAAATGAATTTACGAAGTTTAAAACAATGTGAAAGTGCATTTACGAAAAAATCATCGATGTTACTTTATTTTTTTTAAATTATTTTGGATTTGAAAGTCAATACAAAATATTTTAAAAGATGCAAATCAAAGTGAAGCTTTTCATGTTCGTCGGATCCACATTTGCATCCCAAAACCACAATGTAAGATCAAAGGGCCTTAGAGTGAAATTTTTTATTTCAAATGTTTTTTTCCAAAATTTAACTGTTTTACGAAGCCACAAACGTTTTGGGCCTGATTAAAACTATTTTTTCTGGTAGAAAAAGGAACATTCTTTTCAACTTTAACTGGACTTTCGAGGAAGAATTCATATCGTTATTTATATCATAATCACACATCATGGAAAAAAAATATAAAATCGCATTTATAGAAAATAAAAATTCGGGATTCAAGCGTACAACCATTTTGATTGACAGCCTTTCTGATCATATTCTGTAATACAATGAAAATACATCTGTTGAGTTTCACGAAAAAAAAATATTTTTATGAATGAGAACCGAGAATGATGGTTTGACATAAAATGAATGATGGTGGCTCCTTTTTAATTTTAACTTCTCACTTCATCTCATACTCCTTCATCCTTCATATTATTTTTGTTATATTTTTAACTTATATTGGTCGAATGACTCTTCCATTTAAAAAACAACGTTAAAAGAATTATAAGTATTCTATATTAGTCACGTCAGCGTAGCTTTTTAAAAATAAATTATTCTAATGGAACAAACTCAATTTTCTGAGGTGAATGAATGGAAAAATAATAATAATAACAAAAATAATGGAAATTGTTGCACACACATATTATCACATGTAAAGTGCTTTTCTTTTTTTTAAAAATAATAATAAAACACAGAACATGTGTTTCAGAAGTACCATAGAGAGAAAAAGAGTGTTTATTCACCATGCAATGAAAAGCTTTAATTTTTATTTATTTTTTTCTTCACATTATATTGAGTGAAAGACTGCTTAAAATGTGAAATAATGCATTGAATACAAAAAAAGTACATTATATTGATAGAAGGTACTTTTATTTTTTTTATATAATTATTGAATAAGGCTGATTGTTGTTTGTATAAGAGGCTAAATATATATATTAGCTTGCTTTTATTTTCCAATGATGAAATAAAATTGAATTTTACTTGAGTATGTACATGATTTTTTAGAATGTGTATTTCAATTTTTTCATCTAAGTACTTTAAATTTAAATCATATAATTTTCTTACTCTATCATTTTACCTGATGCAAGCGATTAAAAATGTATCTAGCTAGTACTCAAAGCAAATCAATACTGTCTAAAAAAATTACTTTTAACGCCTTCATTATCATTTTTATGTACTATTCTAAATCTGTCTTTAAATTCAACTTGAAAAAACAGGAATTGGTTTAAAGTCATTTAGAATGTTTGGAAGCATTGACCTTTTGTCTGTTTTATATTGTAATTTTTCATTTAAGTTCTTGAATATCCAACATATTACATTGATAAATTGATTGTTCTCTAAAAGGATCTTATACACTCCAATTAAATTCCCAGCTTACTGAATAATAAAAATTGCTCTATTTTTTTAAGGGACACATGAAATTAATACTATTGAAAGATTTAACCTACTTATCAAAGAACATAATAATTATTATATGTATTTTAATCTTACATCAAAATTTAGAAAAAAAAAATCTTATCAAATGAAAATGCGAATTGAATTTTTTTTGTGACATATTAAAACGAACACAAACCGGAAAGGAGTTCTCAAATTACACTGCAATTAAATATTATTTCTCATGTTCTCTCAAAATGTAATGTAAAGGTAAGATATGTGAAGTTGAGGTGTTTTTGAAACAATTTGTTGAGAGAAATTTTTTTTAGGGTCTGGTTGCGACTAAAATAATTAATAATCTAATGTTCTAAATTTTTTATAGGTTTTTAGTTATTTTAAAACCATGCACATATGTCTCTTAAAAGATTAAAAACGAAAAATAAAAAGTCATTTTATTCAATTAAACACAATAGGAATTGAAAATCATATCAAAAAAAAGGGAATCAAAATATTTTTAATGTAATTGGTACATATTTACATCTCTAAACATTATCATTACTTAACGGAACCATTAAAATTGTTGTTTTTATTTTTTTTTCTGGCTTAGGTTTAAACAGACTGATCGTCATCAGAAAACCGCCCCTTAACGATTCAATCAGAATTTTTATGTTTTATTTTGCATTTAAAACAACAACAGCAAAACCAAGTATTCCATAACAAAACAATCAACATATAAAAATAATAATAGTAATGATAGAGTAATAAGACAATTATTTTTGTTTGCTTGATTTCCCATTATTTGTATTATGATTATTTTTATATCTTGATTTTCGTCAAGTCAAGTACTTGCTTATGATTCGATTTATGATTTTAATTTAATAATATTTGATTCATCAGCATCCAGTTATCTTTTTTGTTCAATTGTAATGATTATTTTATAAAAACATAAATCAAAATTGATTGGATTTGGAATCTTATTCTTAAAAAAAGTAAAAATCAGTGAAAGAGAGCGTTAAAAAGTATTCGAAAGCCGTGAATAATTTTTCATCCCCTTTCCATTTTTTCAAAGCAACACAGTTACGTGTCAAACAACTCTCATCTTTTTAAATTTTTGGCATGACATCTTGAAAAATATTTGTTTCAATAATTTTTGAATTTGTACTCAAGCATAATGTTTTAAACATTCCCTCGTACTTTCTTTACTCAAAATTTATATAAAAATAAGCCTTGAATCAAAATAATACAAAAACCGTGTTAAATTATGATCAAGAATGTATTTCAAATGTTTAATGTTTAAATAATAATAGGAATACGATAGATACAGAAAATACAGGTTTGAAATTTATGTGCAAGATTCTGTCTCTCGTTTAAATTGATATGAAATTTCGCTTCTTATGATGAATCTTAAATAGGGGTTTGATTTACTCCCTTTTGCTTTTTTTTCTATCTGAACCTGTTTTACAAGTTTTTTTGAGCAAGTCTTGAGGTTTCTCGTTGAATGATATGAAGATTGAAAGATGCTATTACTTTAAACTCTTAACAGATTTTAACGATGATAATTGCTGTAAGAAGATATTTTGAAAATGATTATATTCGTCCATAATGAAATTTTTTATCATAAAAATATTCATGAATAATGTAGGAGTAAAATGTCTTCCATATTTTCTTGTCCTTCTTCGTTTAATGAAAGGTATGTATAATATTTAGTTATGTTCAGGTAGATGACGTACATGGTTTATGTGAAAATAAAAATAAAACACATTTATCATTTTGAGAAATAGTCACTACCACCAGCTAAGAAGTAGAAACAAATTGAAAAATATCGAATTTGAATGAACCACGTAAGCGCATAAACATTTTAAGTTCTTTTAATTGTTTGGAGTACCATCTGCACTTTTTTTTGTGGATATGTCTTACGTTGAAAAGGTAGGCAACTCACTTTGAAACCAGAGGCCGATGTTGAAATTGCATTTAACGAAACTCTCTTTCACTTTAACTTTAAATGAATCAGAAAGTTTGTTATGAATAATCCATATATATTTATGCACGGACACACATTGAGGTTATAATATCGCATTTTGACATTCAAATTAAAAAAAATAACTTAAAAAGAAAAGATGCAAAAGACGAAAAATGGCAAATAACAAACAAGCATACACATTAAAGGATAAGATGAACAATTTTGCTTCGTAAATGTGTGTGTCTGTATTTTATTTTATACCCAACACTTTGATATATGGATTCTTGGAAGGAGGACAATAAATTTGCGCAAAATTATTGTTTTCTCGGTGCTCTTAGTTTTACTTAACATTGCTGGAAGAAAAGTAAAAATTCCAAGAATAAATTTAAAATGACAGCAAAAAATATCATTATTTAAATTAAAACTCCACAGAAAAACAAAAATAAACATTTTAAATATCCTTAGGTCTGATATGCCATATTTTTACAAAGATCCATTTAATAATCCTACAGGATGAACCTAAAAATCTAATCAATCAAAAAGGATTTTATTTATATCAAATCACATTTGCTCTCTGAATTTCAAAATTAAATTAATTTATCTCATTTTTATTTTATTTTCGATTTCTGGAGAAATCATTTTACAGACCACCTGGAACCTTTTGGTATTCAATTTCGATTCTAATTACCCCAAAAAAATTTTACCAGATTATAAATATATGTTTTTAAAGCTACCTGATAAGATAATAATAAAAATCCTTCTTAATTTCATTTTTTTTACCTGTTCAAATTTATTTTTTGCACAATAACAATTAAAAACTCTAATTTTTTTTAAAAACAACTTAGTTTGATTTACTGTTTATTCCTCAATGAAAATTTCAGTTAAATCCTAGTGTCCATCTTCATTTTTTTTCTCACAAAAAAAATATGAGACCATCATGATATCATGAGAACATTCAATAATTGAAACTAATGGTAATTGATATCAATTTGTCAATTAAGCGTAATTGGTATAATAAAAGACTAACAAGAGAACTTTTGTGATACAAATAAAGAAAAAGATTTTTGCAATGTCGCCAATCTTTAATTATTGTACAAATAACCTGAAGCAAGGACTAAAAATAGCCTCAAATATGTCTTTCTTTTGTTTGTTTTTAATTTCAATATGAAAAGACACAATATTAGACAAATCATTGGAAGAAGAAAATTAATTTCAAAATAATTCAGTTATCTGAAACGCATAATTGCTTAAATAATGGAGTCAATGTGGTAAATTTTGTGGTTCAGACAAAGTCCTTCTAGTACAAGAAATCTATAAAGAAATGGAAAAGATGATACATAAAATATGACTGACTTGAATCAAAAGAGATCAACAGTTATTATTTAGTCTTAACGTTTTATGTGCAATGAATGAAGTTGAATAAACGTTTTATATAAAGAATTTAATTAGATTTGATATGTCCAATAAAGAACACTTAATTTTTTTTGACATTTTTATATAAAAGAGGAAGATTTCTCAAAAATATTAATAATTTTTAATAATCACGCAAGTCTCTTCATTTTTATTCATTTTCGTAGTCGTTCGAATGTAGTCTTTCTTTAAACTTTAAGTTCTTTAAGAAATCTTTCGTTAAGTTTCTGAATGCTTTCGTTCAGCTTTTGTTGAGTTATTGTTATTCAGGTGCGAAATGCCATCTTTTTTGCAATCGAAAATTCAACTCCGAATGTAATTTCAAGTAATATCTATTTTGAAGGAATGATCTGATTTCGTAAAAAATATCTCATAATATTCTTAGAAGGTTAATCTTTACACAGTTTTTTGTTGATTCACTTAAAAGTCACTCAGTTAATCACAGTGTTGATTCAATTCAATAAAAATAATAAAGAAGTAAAAAAATATTAACAATCATTATATTTTTCATTAAAGTTAACAAAAAAAATTCATTCCTCAATGACAATGTAATAATAAAAATAATAAATAAAAGAAAAATTAATGATGTTGTGGGATAATAAAACTATTTTTTATCTTATTTCATTCCTGTATTTGTTGAAATATTTGTTGTCCTGTTGTTGAACTTGACTTGAAATCCCAGGTAAGAAAAACATAAATAATTTTTTGAAACTACAAAAGAATTTCCATGAATCAATTTTCTGCAGTATTTTATTTTATTTTTTTTTTTAAAATACAAATATTAAATATAAAAAAACTATGTCAAAAAACTCGTATACACAAAAAAGATAGAGATATAGGCGGGTTATGTGCATCCTTTGTCACATATATTTTTTTATTACACATAAAAATGCAGAAAAATACAAAATTAAAAAAAAAAAATACAGAAAGGATGATATATGGATCAGTTTTAAAGGTTTTTGTGTCCTTGGATCCTTATTTTTTATGGTGAAGGTGTAATTTTATTGTTAAATTCTCAACAAAAAAATACATAAATATTATCATGGCAAAGGTAAAAAGGTACGAAAATATTGTTATGACAGAGAGAAACGATTTTACAGATTTGATAAATTATTTTTTTTTCATATTATTTTGTTTAAAGCTTTCAATATTTTTCAAAATTTAATTTAACTACTTTGTAAGAATTAAATAGTTTACCAGAGAAGAAAAAATAGAATGCAAGAAAATAAAACATCAGCAGGGAGGCACTTCTTAATTGAGTGAGATCTAAACGAAAAAACCGTCTTATTACATTTTTTTTTTGTTTCAATCTATTTCAAATAAAAAAAAAACTATTGATGCAAAAACAAAATCTTGGAAATTATAAAATTCTAGACAGCGTGGCAGCAACAGAGTAATTTTCAAACGCAATCTCTTAGACAAACTGACGCTTTATTTATAAGGTTGTGAGGTAAAAATCGATTAATCATTTTTAGTTTGGAATTTACCGCTGTTTAAATTATATATTTTTTTAAATTTCTCTATAATATCATTGAGTAGATATCGGCATTCTTTTTTAAAGAAGGAAATTGAATTCTTCTGTGTATTGAAGGAATCTCGATCCTTGTATGTGTTACGAGAATATAATATGAAATTTTCTGAAAATTTTAACGACCTGATTTACGATTCAGGTATACTAAAAGAGTGGTATGGGTAAGAAAACCTGTCAATCAATCACCACTTAGCTATGACTACCCCTAACCCGCTGTTAGGACTATTCGTCAATAAATTCTTGGATAATTTAAGACACTCAAGAAAACTCCTTTCATAAAGAACTTACATATAAACGTGAATTTATTTCACTTATTCTAGAAATTTAAATTTTTCATCCAGAATACAAAAAAATACAGACTCACTAATGATGACGATGATTTTTTAATTTATCAAACATTACAATTTATTCTCATCTTACTTATTCAATTCAAACACATACTACGATGGACTTTGACGTTAAATTATCTGACAGTTATTAATCATATTTTTAAGTAATCATTGATCATCTTTTATCATAATTTTTTTTCACGTTGTCTCCCATTTTTATGTCAAGAAAAATTAAATAATGAAATACAGCATCATAATATCCGTCAGGTAATTGTAAAAATATATATGCACATTAAGTCATAATTATGCCAAAATGTTTTACGCAGCAATAACAGCAATAAAAAAGAATTTTGATTAATTGTCAATATGGGAAGTAAACGAAACTGCAAGAATAGTTAAAACACGTATCGTGTTGCCCCTTTAATTAGGTGCAAATTATATTCTATTAATTTTTTTTTCATTCATTTAAGTTTATAAAAAAGGGAGATGCTCTTTGAAGAGAAAGACAGTTAATCAAGCAGTACTAATCAAGACATTTGCATATCAATTCATTTAATCTTTGTGTAAATGTCTTGTAAAAAATGAACTGAAACTTTTTTTCGTGAATCTTCTTTTTCTATTATTTTTAATTTTTTTAACATGTGATAGATGACATATTTTAGATATTTGAGTCATTAATTTTGTGAAACTAAGGTTTCTTAAAATTAAAATGAGCATTTTAAGGACGGTTTGTGATTTTGAACCTTTAACCAAATTAGGTCCTGCGATTTAAATCTGAACCGAAATCTGCCTTACGGACTACAATGTCGAAAAGAAAAAAACACAGGATGAATGATAGTTGAATGACCAATGTTATTTAAGCCTAAAATACAGATGAACGTCAAAATTTGAAACTTAATATTTAATCTTATTAAAAAATACTCCATCTAGGCCATTGCGCTATGATTGCTTACGTATATTTGTACGAAGTTTGATACCTTTGATATTTTTTTTTTGAAACTTTTTTTGCATAATTCTAGATTATTTTTTCATAACATTGCCTGGATTTGATATAAAATTTCACGATATTTCAAATTTCACACTAAAACCCCATTTAAGCAAAGTAACACAAATGCGCTCATATCACTTTGAGTGTTACCTTTACCCACACTAATCTACATCAAATAATTATAATAATAGAGACATATAATCTTGTGTGTATGAAGACAATCAAAAATATGTTTAAATAAAAAGAGTTGAAAAAATTATAATAAAGTAAGAAAAAAAATCGTAACAAGACATATTCTATTCAAATATTTTGACATGAAAAATGTCGCTAATTAAAATGTGATTTTTCAAAGAATTACGGGTTATTTTAAGTGTGTGAGTGTGTGTTAGCTTATGCAATGGTAGAAAAATTTATCTTCCCTTTGGATGTTAATTTTATGATAAGACTGAAACGTAATTCAAAGTTTTTCGTAATTTTTTATTAAAATTTGTTGTTATTACTCTGGACACTAACACTAACTCAATTTAAATGTGATATTAAATGAGATTAATTATTAAATTAAATTATTATATAAATTATTGAAGAAAAACAAGATTATTTTACAAATTTCAAAAATAATAATTCAATTTAGTTATTTGGTGTTGACATAAAACATTCATTACACCAAAAAATTATCACCGGAAATTACTGCATTTCCCTTTTACCTCACAGAAAAAAAAACAAAATATGAAAGCTTGCTTTATTTCTCGGATACAATTAATGTTGAAAATTTGTTTCATTTAAAATACAAAAATGCGCTCAATCATGCAAACATTATTAAAATTCCCAATTATTACTGCACTGTTTCCACGGTGTTGATACCACATAAAAATTTTCTTATACGACGATATGGTATATTTGTCATGGTATATAAAAAGTCATTTAATGGTACGTGCTGCATGACTTGCTGCTTCTCTTCTTATTACAAAAATTACACTCTGCATCAGTTTGAGTCCCATTTACAGCAAATAAAAAGCAATCAAATTTACTGGAGCACAAAATATGATTATTAATACTATTATTTTGTGCCAGAGTGTTGAAAAAGAATGAAATGTAATTAGTAGTAGTGCCAATAACAACAATTATGAATAAATAAATAAAAAAAGGGTGACACAAATTGGTACATTAGAATATACACAAAATAGCAGAATTATTGAAAAATTGATTGATTGGCAATTATAATAAACAAATTCTCTTTCGATAATTATTTAGAACTTTTGTATTGATAAGAAATGAATTTTTGTTTTTTATAGGTATGTATATGACTAATGATCCATTCGACATACATTTTCTTGCTCATTACATTCACTTCTAGAAAATCCATTAATCTTAAGCAAATTTGATATTGACTTAGAGCATAATAAAATGCAACTGTAATTACTATTCTATGATGTTGAAAATTTATAATAAGATAAATGAAAGTGTATGTAAGATTTTTACAGAAAATATTAATTTTAATCAACTTTATAACGGCTTCTGACTTGCATGCCATTTGTGCTATTTTATTCATTATTCATTTCTATTCTGTTCATTAGTTTCAAAATTCACAGATGCAATAAAAATACAACCTTGATTGACGCATAACCGCCCTCACTCAAGCAACAAATATTTTTGTTTAATGAAAATAAAGAAGTCGTTCCAATTCTATATTAAAGAATTTTTAAATTTTGGCCAAAGCAACCATTTAACAAAAATACGAATAAAATTTGAATAGGAAATTGGAGAAGGAAAATGAAAAGAATTGACGTCAAATTTTATAATCACTAGTTTCTGACATCACATCGTCAACGTTGTTTAATCAAACAAATGTATTAATTTAGGATGATTGCGTTGGAGGAGGGACAGCAAAGATTTTTTTTTAAATTCTGCCTATATATTTCTATTTCGTATGAGTCTCGATATTGTTATTATTGAGTTCAATGAAAGTACAGTTCGAGTACTAATGTTCTCTCCTAAGCTTACCTTGAAGGAAAGTAAAGAGTTTAGTTTTCCTACGAATTAAACGATTCATATGATTTTTCTGAACTCACTCCGATCAACCATTCCGGATGGATCAAACATATGGAGTGACATCGGACAAACGGTCTGTAATATTACATATTTTCTTACGAAATGCACTAAAAAGATTACATGAATGTATTTTTCTATCTGATTGATGTGAGTAAAGTCAATTTTTGACTTCTATATTGACGAGATTTCCGAATGGAAACGTTGTTTTAAATTCAAAAAGAGAAAAAAAAACCTGACCAGACGAAAGACTGGTAAAAGACAGCGAGTCTCAAAATTAAAGTTTCACTTTCAATTCGAATTAAATATTAATTAAGGAGACTCATTGAGACAAGCTATAGAAAATAAATTTAATATAACTTTTTTTTTTGTATAATTTATTAGATTATCATTAATTTTTGTCTTTTGCATGACTTTCTTTAAAAGTATCATTTTAATCTAATAATAAATTAAATCTTTTAGTAGAACCAGCACAAATTTTCAAATATTATTGTAGAGAAAAATGAATAAATTCTGTATATTTTCTTTTCTTGAATACTAAACTTGTGCCTTCATTTTTTACAAGTTTTATATTGCAGTCGCTCCTTTTTCTTGAAGACCGCGTAGCGCCCAATCGGTTCATCTGAGACTCAAAATATGTTCTAGACTTATGTTCGTATTCACCGTGGGAGTGTTTATGGATCAAAAAAATATAGGGTGTCGATACAAAAAAATAGGGTGACCAGGTGGAAAATTCCGAAATTTTCCGGGAAAATGGAAAATTTTCATGCTAAAATTTTCTTCTCATGAATATGAACAACTTTGCCTCAGACACCCTATGGCTAAATCGAACAGGAAAATTTTTTTTCTAACAACATAAAATTTTCATTCACATCTCATTCATCTCTTAAAGGAATGTGCTTTATGTATTGCTTGATTTTGAGTGTTAGGAATCGTAATCAACACTCAAAAACAATAAATAAAAATCACAGTCCAAAATCTAAAGAGCTGAAGTAAGTGAAGTTTATCAACTTCAAAAATACAAGTTTTCAAAAAGTGAACTCAAAAACATAAAACAAGCGAAAAAATTAGAATCTGAAACTTGTACAATTTGTAATAATGAGTGTCTTTTTAAAAATTAAGGAAAATGTTATTATTGACTAGAACAAAAATTGTACAAGTTTCAGATTCTAATTTTTTCGCTTGTTTTATGTTTTTGAGTTCACTTTTTGAAAACTTGTATTTTTGAAGTTGATAAACTTCACTTACTTCAGCTCATTAGATTTTGGACTGTGATTTTTTTCCTAATAATTGTTACTTTAATATAAAATAGTGTCGCATCAAAAGGAAAAATCTGTTGAGTGTATGATAGTAAAAAAGTTATACATTTATTTTATTATTAAAATATAATAAAATACAAAATCTAAAAGTTTTTAATGAGAATTTTCAGACACATATTTTATTTATAAGAAAAGTTTGTGTTTCTTTTTCGTGTTGGTTATTTTTTTATTATTGAAGCATAAGCTGATAAATAAGATAAAATGTGATACTTTCATCTTTTCATAATAAATACTAATAAAAGTGAAATAATAATGTAAATAAAAGAAAAAAAAAGATATGATGATGAGGGAAAATATTTAAAAAGTTTTATGAGATCTAATTTTAACGAGGTAACAGACCATGTGAACTTGATTTTCGTTCACCTTTTTTTCTCTGTTATATCAAATTATTTTTAAAACGATTTATTTAATATTTCTTTTTAAAGATGGTCATCATAATGATAATCATCTGTATATAAACGTATTTAACTTAATAAAATGGACAACTTCCGTTCATTCATATAAAAGTTTATAAACAAAAAAAATGTAAGCATAATCACAATCATAATTTACTAACGAAAATGAGAAATATACAAAAAAAATGAAATACAAAGAAAATTCATTTTTGTATTATTTTTTTTTATTGAAGAGGCTTAAAAGAGCATCTCTTGTTCTGCTTTTTTTAAGTGTCTTTCAACACATAATTTTCAAGTATATGAGAATTTCTCAAAAAAAAAACAACCTCTAAGTAAGTGAATAACGATAATATCATGTATATTTGTCATGATTATTATTTTATATAAATCATGATGGTCAACGCATCTCAAAATACTTGTGAATCAACATGTCTATCATACTTGTATAGAGTACTTGAGTCACAGTAAATATGTATACAGAACATAATCAAATTATATCCAATTGAAGATCATCCGCTAAATAAATAAAATACTGAAGTACACGAAAACGTATAATGAAATAAAACGACGCGAAATGGCTCTTTATTATTTTAATAATATAATTTTATCATGGAGAAATAAAGTATACATAGAATAGATGCGCATTTTTTTCTAAAACAAATTTAAGTGCCGTTTTTACAATATACATAATTCCATATCTCCATATCGTCCAACTCTTATAAAAAAAAATTCATCATCATCAATCTCATCATGAAGTGATGCTGTGATACTTCTAAATGGATGGTAATTTTTGATTGGATTCATCAAATTATTGCTAATTTAAGTCAAGTATCATTTTGTTGTTCGTTTTGTAATTGTCTTGGAAACGACTCTAAATCAATGTGGGAGAAAATAAAATGAAATAAAGTGAAAGTCTGTTGATGTTTGTTACGTGGAATAAAAAACACGTGTAATGACTTAATTTAAAAGAAAATAAATCGTTAATTATAAGCTTTGTTGAAAGTAAATTAATAAAAAAATACATTTGACATGATTTATGTTTTTACATAAAATATTTAATTATTATTTTAATCCGATAATTATCTCATGACTTCAATAATTTCAAGATGTATGATTATTTATTTGAATTATTGTAAAGAAATGTGTGTAAACATGAGGAATATCAAAGGATTATTTTTTAAATTTTTGGGAATAAAGAAAATAATTTTTCCTTTCAATTGAAAGTTTATAAGATGATTACGAAGAAAACATACAATTTAAATTTAATTTGCCAGAAATTTGGGATTTTTTATTTAAATTTTAAGCATACGTATAATTTTGTGATGCCTTTTAAGTGTTTCAATTAATTTTTTGTAATCAAATATTTTGGAATCAACAAATTTTTATTTTTGTCATGATGATTTCGCCGTTACACTGAATACAAAAGATGACTTATTTTTTTATTATTAAAAAATAGATTCATGAGATTCTCAAAAACTTAATATAGGATAAGTACGAAAGATATTCTTGAAAAGTATCCTACTAAGGCGGTAATAAATGGAAAGCAGTATATTACTGATGAGGAAATAAAAAAAAATAAACAAGTAAAGCCATGAAAAACACCTTGCGGCTTCACCATTGTAGCAAACTCACTCACATAATCATAAACAAATACAATTTTAATTTAATTTTATATGTAGATATTTAAAAATTATCTGTCTCATCATCGTCATCATTGCATTTGCATTAAAGAAACAAGGGGTACCATACTCTAAATGAGTTAGTGTTGCGTCTGTGTTTAAAGTCTTCCACCCTCTCTAAAATTAATCTTGCAAATACATGAATGATGATGATAATAAAAATATATCAATAATAGCACTGGATAGTCTGTATTATATGGTGGCAACAAGATAATAAAATTTTCATTTGATATTAAATTATCATGTGGGGTTAATGCTTGACAGGGTGCAATGTAATAATAATAATAATACGATTAGATGATTGCATCAATATGCTTAGTTTCAAATTCAATTATTTTATCTTTTATAAAATGTTATTTATGTATGTACTTGTATACAAACACTGTACAGAGTGGTGTCTCGGATTAAGGATTAAATTAATAAAAAAAAATATTTGAACGGGTTACATAAATTCAATTTCATTCCATATGGTAATTATTTGCAGGATTACAAAGAAAGTTTTTATAATTGATTCCTTACAGCTTATGTTCAAACATGATAATGGAAGGAAAACAAGGTACTTAATTCCTCTATCACATTACACATTCAATTGTGTACAAAAATTGCCTTTTTGATTTCAATAAGAAATGCAATGTACCCGCAATGCAATTATGAAATAATTAAGAATAATAAAATAATGATATAAAAAAACACTCAGAATTATTAAACAAAACAATGGAAGAAAGTGTCATTAGTGTAATTGTGTAATTATTTAAAAAACATATTATTAATGGAAAAGGTGCAGTTTTTTTCTTTCATAATCATCATAATAATTATTTTTAATTTGAGTTGAGAGTAGGATAACCATTTGCAGCTAAAACAATCTGGAACAAAAATGTAATTTATTGTTATATAATTGCATTCCTGAAATAAAAAAAGTGTAATAGAAAGTGTGAAAAATAATAAGAATGCATTTTTTTATGCAATTTTTTTTAAGAAGTATGATAAAATTATATGTTGAAGTGTGAAATATTTAATGAAGTATAATTCAGAGTGAGAATTATCACAACCTACGAGAAAAAAAACAAGATGAAAAATAGTACAAGCCCCTGTGTGACTCTTTAAACTAGTAAACATTTCTCGTTAGTGTTCTGCTCCATTCATACATTTTTGTTTCATTTTCTCAAATCACGTTTTTTTCGTTATTCTATTATAATATTAAAAAATAAACAAAAAATTAACATAATATTATTATTGTTGCTCTTTTTAGCATTTGTTTTTATCAATTCCCCATTGATTTTCAATCACGATATGATTACTGTTTTTAACTCTATTTAAATCGAAAAAAATAAGCAAATAAATTACACAAAACATAAACATGCCTTCAAGGGACTTAAATTCACCACCTTCAGTAAATAAATCGTTCTACATTTTTACTCTCTCTCTCTGTGCAAATATTATAATCAAGATAAATGCAATCAACGTTAAAACAAAAGACAGGAAATACAATCACAAGTTTTTTTTAACATTTTTAACATAAGCTTAATTTTTTCATATTACATTTTCTCCATTCAAGGTATTTGCAAACATTGCGAGTATTCTCATTACAATTTACCTGTTATTTCATTTTGTTTGAATTTGTCCTTTTCTTGAGTTATATTGAAAAAAATTTAAACAGAAGAAAAATGAAAAAGTGTGATACTGTAAATGTGATGATGATAATAATAAACACTCTTTTTATAACGAACGATGGTATAGAAGCACACATACGCCATTTCCTTTTTCATTTTAATCATCATCCCTCTGTTTCACTACGATTTATTATTAGAATATACAAGTTGTTACTTGCTTTCTCTCCTTTACGAGGTTTGGTGGAAGAAAAAACAATTTAATTTAAAAAATGCGCATGATCAGATATGAAGGAAAATTAAAAGAAAATATGTAACTGTGTTATCGAAAACAATTAATGATAATTTTGGACTTTCAAGTTATCAGAAAATAAAATTACCTTATTTTTTTTATTACCTCTTTAACATAGTTTTTGCGATATTTTTTAGGTATGATGAATTCTAATCAATTTGATTTATATTCAGAGTTAATTTATATTCAGGGTTTGGTTCCACTCATCCAATTAACTTTTTTTTAATAGAAAATACGTAAAAAAAATAAATTATCCTTTTAATATACACTTACACGCATATACTTTCATACATGGATCCAATTTGAATTGTATGTAGAAAACTCTATCAGTAACAAAATGGCTTCATTTATTTCACAAACATGCGTCCATTCACTCACAAAAATTGCTTATCAAAAGCTATACAAATACATCCATTATGTACAAATATGTAGTATAATCACTTATATGCCAAAACCATAATATTTTGCAACATTTTCTCCAATAACGTCGACATTCATTAGTATTTTGTTTGGGTAACCAATTTATTTTTGCAAAAACATATAAACACACACACACACACACAGTGAAATATAAAAAGGCAAAAGCAATTATAATCTCCACATGCATGCCTGAGCCTACGCTGATAATTATGAAAAAGGGATTTTGTGCATGGATGGATCCACAATGTATGAATGATGAAAGTTTTGTTTTTAAAATATCACATCATCAGGGTGAGTAAAATCAAAATTTAAAAAAAATATCTTTAGTGGAAATTGATTCATGAATGTGCATTGCTGAGTCACATTCAAAAATTTCAGATCCGACGCTGCATCTGATCATATGAATCATTTATTAGCTCATTCGTCTTTATTTTAAAAGGATGATAGTCTGACCTTATTTCAGCCTTGGAAACATTAGATTCATATGTCATTTTCTTGATACTCAATTTGAGTTGAAGGCTAATGAAGAGTCATTGCTAAGGATGACAGGATATGAGGTTCCGAGCTGACGTAATTAGCTTTATGAGTAAGCATCTTTTTATGGAGACCTATTTCAAACCCTCCCCATTTAAATTCATTCAATTTAAAAAATATAATCCAGAAAATACCCTTTAAATGTAACCCTACTCAAGCTTCATATCAAATATGGTCAAACGGCAAGTAAACTGCATCAAATCACATGTGTATGTAAACTGATTATTTAATTTTACTGCTGGTCCAGTAGATTTGCATTGAATTTCCATTTATGTGAATATGGACTGAATAAAATAATGAAGTTGCATTTTATACATCATTTGAAAAAGCCAACTCGACCATATATAAATTTTAAGGATACACAAAAAAAATTATAATTTTAAAAAAATCAGTTTATACAGATTCATTTTTTATCTTTGGTTAAACATTATTTTTGGTCATTGTGATGCATTTAAACGTGTTTAAGTTTATAAATTCAGATTTAAAGAGTCTATCTAAAATTTGTTATATGTCTGTAAAAAAAACAAGTGAACTTTGGGGAAATATTTAAATTTCATCTTAAAGAATTTTTATAACCTCAATTTTTTAACTTTCATTTAGACTGACTGGACTCATCACTTTTAAAACATCAAAACAAAGAAATTCTTGGATTGGATATAAAAATGCATGAAAAATTCGATTAGTTTTTAAGTTGACATTTCCAAAATAAGGAAACTAAGATGAATAATTTTCAACATCAAGACATGCCTGCAGAGCCAGTTAATTAAACTTTCTGTGAATGCTGTGAAAAAACATTTTAATTTTCTTATTTGATTAAAATGAAGGAAAAAGTGAACGAAAATGTATTTAAAGAAGAATAAAATTAATGATCTTCTTATCACCAAAAACCAAAACAAATTATATTTTCATCGATTTTTCTTCTTTTGTTACTCGACATCTAAAGTTTTTTTTTTTCATATTTGTTAAAATATACAGCACAAGAAAAAGCAGATTTTTTTCTAAAAAAATTTTTTTTAATAATAATAATACAAAAGGAAAAAATAATGGCCTTTTCTTGTGATGTCTACCCACACTTACTTAGTACTTACCCTACTTCTTAATGTGTACTTTTAAATGTACAAAATATTTAAATGGGACAAACCATTTTCGGGTCTTATCTTAACAAGACGGTCATTTTTTACATCCGGCTGTCTATTTTTTATTATTTTATATTCTTTTTTTTCTCCTTAAGTTTTCTTCCTTTAATAAAAATACAGAAAATAAAGCCTTGTATGAAAAGTATAAAATTAAAGTAGGGAGTGAGATGGCAATGATCTGAACATACAAAAACTGCATGAGTTGTAAAAAGAGAAAAAAATCAGGAAGTTCATCCAAAAATAAATGTACCGACAACTGATAATTTGACTTCCGGAATGTTATGTCCAGTAACGTCGTTCCCAAAAAAATAAATTTTTGTTTGCATCACATGTGAGCACTTATTTGTTCTGAAAATTAAGGATAAAAATCTGATCGGATGAAATTTAAGTTAATATGGACAAAAGATAATAAAAGAAAAGTATTATAATAATATATTTGGGAAAAATAAAAATTCATTACCAAAATATTAGATCGCCCCTTGATGTGTGAAAGAGATAAAAATTTATGCTAATGGCTATTAATTTTTTTTCGGTACGAAAATTGTTTGCTTATATATGATGATAGAAATGTTTTTTTACATCCAATATAAAAGTAAAATAAAAATTAAGTCACAAAAAAAAGATAAGCGCAATTTCAGATGCATACAGATTATAAGGATGTTTTGGGCATTTCGGTTGAAGATCATTCATGCGAAATGCCAAAAATGCGAAAGTTGTGACCACTGACTGCATGTAGCACTGATATTGTTTTACGGGGCAATTTGAAAATACAATCATAGAATATCCAGAATGAGATCATTAAATGTTTGAAACCGACAAAGCAATGCTCTCCAATTTTTAAAAACAGTCAGGGCAATGTTCTCCAATGTAAAATTTACTTTGAGTTGGGACACTAAGCAATGTGATATGAATTTTTCTTGAGTTTAAGAAGAAATAAGAATTTCTGTTTTATCGGAAACATAAGTTTTGTTTTATAATGAATTACAGTCATATTGGGTCGGGTAATTTTAGAGGAAATTAAGAAAAATTACTTTAGATAATTTATGACCATGATGAAAAATATTTAACAGTTCATTCATCTTCACAAATTTCGTTCAGAAAACTTTCAGATAAAAAAATCCATGAGTTAAATTAAAACAAATATATAAAGCAAAAATTAACAGAATTCTATGTGAATACAAAATCACTTCTGACTAAAACTTTTTTCATTTTTACAATAAACTTGTCACGTCTTTTTTTTATTATTTAATTTTTTACCTTAAAACTCGGCTCTTCTACAACTTTCTTAACTTCAAAACTGCTGGAATACAATCAAAAAAAGTTCAAGATTTCCTTTAATAATAATTTTATTATTATACTTTTCATTATTTAATAGAGTGAAAGAATGTTTTAAAAGTTTTTTTCAAGTTCTTTTTTGTATCTAAGTGACATGACATACGAATGAAAAAAAAACGTCGAGAAACAAATGTTATGTTGTAAAGTTCAAAAATAAGATGAATGTCTCTATTAAAGTTCTTGTTTAATGAATTTAAAATTATTTTTGCTCTATTTTATTTTTTACTACTTTTCTGTTCAATGCATATCCAAATTCAAATAACTTTGGCATGACAAAATGGAAGTAAAGCTTTTTAGTGAAGGGATGGGGGTATGCTCAATGAACCGAAAAGAAGAATAATAATGAAGTTATGTTCTGACTACAGCTTCCGTTCAAGTTCAATTACGAAAATAGAGCTTCATTTAAGCCTTGCTTGACGCTTTATTGCTTTTCAAGTCCTAGTCAAGTACTAAACAACTCAATTAAGGCTTGGGATTTTTCATATGATTTTTTTCCCCTTAAATATTAACGTGAAATTCTAGATTTTCAATCTTCTTTGATTATTCAATGGAAATTTGAACAAAATGTTTATCCATAAACCACCAAACGTATCATTTGTATGTTCACACTTCACAAGTATTAATATCAGAATCACTAAAAACAACATACAAACGTCGAAAATCATAAAAGTGAAAAATTTTGTCATGTATGAGTAAATATTTTCGTTTGATCTCTTTCCTCACTTTTTTCATGACAAATCAAAGCTAAAATATGCCGCATAGAATTTTGTGTTCGGTTGCTGTGGTTAAGCAATTAAAAATCAAAACTCAAATGTTTATTAGTTTTTATCATGCTTTCATCTTTTTTAACTGAAAAATTTATCCAAACAGGAAAAATAATGAAACGCGTTTAAAATGTTGGTTATGAAAATAATAATAAGAATTTAAAGACAAAAAGTTAAGCGGATTAAGGGATCTTATTATAAATTTGTTTTCACTCATTTGCTCTTTTCATCAATATTTTTCAATTTTCGATTACGTATGTGACTCTGATATGAAATGTTTCATTCAGTTTCAACGATTTTCTTATTGTTTTTTTACCTCATTTTTTTGTGTGATTAATTCTATCTTTTGTGTGATATATCAAACTGAAAATAAAAGGTAGATATGGCATATATATGATATACGTTTTTCTAATCAGGTGTATTTTCAATTAATTTCTGAATAGCGTTCAGAAGTCTTATAATGGATGGATAATGATTTTTGCAAAGAAAGGTGTAAGTATGTGTCCCAATTATTTTACCAAATGGATGAATCAACGAATGGTAAGGTGATTAATGATAAGATTTTACCTGATTTTTATACCATTTTTAATTTAGCAATTCGTGTAATGTCACAGTGGGATGATTTAAATTAATTTAAGTCAAAATAATTTTTTTTCAATATTTCATGTTTCTTTCATGGACCAACTCAAGAAGGATTTTTAATAGATGTTTTAAATTTTGAAAAATAATTTCAACACAGAAAAATAACTTTGAAGATTTTGTAACGATTTTTTTATACAATTTTGGAGTTAAGAGTTCAAATTTTGAGCCCTATCTGAACCTTGGCACCTAAAAACCGACGAACCGTTCAATTGCCATGACTAATGAGACAGGCAAGGTTTTTGATCAAAAACGACAGAGTGACCAAATTTTCTTTAGTGAGCTCACTGTGCATTCTATTCATTGAATGATTTGATATTTAATTTCCGTTTTTCAAGTATTTGTTATAAAACTTTTACGAGATAAGAATTTTTAACGAAACTCTCGTTCAATTAAGGTATTTAACAAAAATTCATGAAACTATAATATAGAAAATATTATACATATTTTCGTTTGGTGAAAAAAACTAATTTCAGTCTCAAGGAATCTTAGAAAATTAAAAAAAGTACTGAAATTACTTTTATCAAAAAATAGGGGACTTCAATGTCTGTTTTTATTTTTCGTATTCAAAAATGTATTTTCTGTATAAAAAGTAAAATCAATGTAAATGACATATCATAAGAAGATTAAAAAGATAATAAAAAACGATTAGATTTTCCTCATTCAACATACTTGGTACGCTATCCAATCATAACAAGACAGGGAAATGAATGAGGCTTGATGTTGTGTGTACTTGTGTACAATGATAATCTTTGTCTTTTTTAGATTTAATTTTATCAGAATATTACATAGCAAAAAAAAAGAGACTTCAAGTGTTATAATATGAAGAGAATCTAAAACCATCTTTGTACTTATATGGAAAAAATGACAGAAAAAAATCAATTAATTTTTGTATGGTTTCAGTTCTTTATTTTTTACAATGAGATTAGAAAATTGTCATTTGATATGCTTTGATCATATAACGAAGGAAATTTGATGAAAAAATGCACAAAGCCGAATAAGCACTGTGACTGATGAATTTTATTTCAAAACATTTTTTTTACATTTTTAAATGATTAGAGCTGAACAGACGTGTGAAAATCTGTCTCTTCCCTTTATTCCCTTATTATTTAAATATTTCTTTTTTTTTTAATAGAAATAGAAAAGCACATCACGTGTCTGCTTCAAATTCTTAGCTTGCAGATATTTTAAAAAAAAAGTATGCGTGCACTGACTTCTAATCATTATCATTAACACATCCAATCATCAGTGCATCGTAAAATAAAATTGTTTCCCTTAGTTTTTAACATTGAGTACCACAGATTAATAGTCATTTTAATTAAAGCTTCACGAAACAAATTTATGCGAATATTATTTGCACGTTTTTCCGTCAGTTAATGTCACGAATGAATTAAATTTACTCTTTAAATTCATCATCAAAATCTCAGCTTGTCAAAACATTTTGAGAATTTGTGGATTGACTTGAGTGCACATCAACTAAATTAAAAAGTAAAAGTGCGTTGTAAAAGTGAGTAAATGTGAAAAAAAGAACGCCTATGCACAGTAAAAATTAAAAACCATTACTTACACACTTCAAAATTGTATCACTCAATATTTGTGTGGAAAAAGAATGAGGAGGAAATTATAGAGAAGCTGGCACATTACACGTGCATGGGCGTATTTTTCAAATCAAAATTAATTTATTATTTTAGTCTCAAATTTATACTTAATTATATGCTTACTTTTTGATATAAATGAAGGGAACTAATTTATATTTAAAATGAAAAAAGGAATGGATCTGTGATTTATGTAAGAAAGAAATAGGAAAGAGAAAGAGCTTACAAAAGCAGTTTCTTTTCGTTACAAGATAAATGAAAGGTTAATTCTTAAATTTTTTAATATTTTATTATGTTTATTTATTTCTCTGATATTATATTTCTGACCCCGAAAATTTAGTTGGCTCTTAAATTTCAAGGATAATAATTAGCTATTTAAGCTTTAATGAGTTTTGTAATTTTTAAAGAGTCAGCCATTTAAAATACTTCTTACATTTCGGAAAAATGATCAGCAAGTGCGCTCAGAACATTCGCATTTTTTTCAAATTAACGAGAATTACGCTTTAAGTTCCAAAGTTGCAGAAAAAACCCCTCAGATAATCTATGATTGTAAAATCTTATTCTTAGTCTAATATTCAATGTCCCTTTTTGCATTTCTCATTACTCACCAAGAACAAACTTTAAAATGGAAAATACAAAATTCACAAATAATTTGTTTAATTTTATGCTTACATTAAATTTTCCCGCCATTTAAACTTGAAAAACTTTATTCACATATAAAAATTCAAATCAAATTAAAAAGAGCGATAAATTCCAACATTAATATTTAAAGATATGCGACTGTTTAGTATTATTATAAAAAAAAATCACATAACATGATGGTGCAAAAACCACATTAAAAAATATGTTTTTTAGTCGGAAAATGATTATTTAATCATAATAAAAAGAAAGTTAAAATTATTCTGCAATTTTATGGCGTGGAATAAGTTAATTACCTATGAGATGCGCTGTAATGTGAATTTAAAAAAAAAAAACCAAGCAATAATTTAAGGGGAGATCCATTTGCTATTTTTAAGAGATAGAACACTTGAAAAAAAATGTTGGTTCATTGTTCAAATAATAATAATAGAAAGAAAAAAAAAAATATGAAATTGACTCTAATCAAGAACTGAAATAGTCGTAATTGATATACTGAAGTCTGTAAACAATGGAAAATTATAACTTTTTAAAAATAATACTTGTATTTGATTACATGAATTAATTTGACAAACAACATCAATAAATAATATTTTACATGTTAAAATAGCATGATAAATTTACTTGTGTAACATCACAGAAAATGTCCACTAGAAATATGTCGCCGTATTTTGTTGTCCTTTTGTCATACGATATTAAAACAATTATCCTACACAATAAATAGAAACTCAAAGTACTCTCGTCATCATTATCATCATCAGGGTAATTGATGTCCCTCATAATTTTTAAAAATAAAATACAACTTTTTATTCTCTCTTATTGTGATTCAATTGTAAAATTCGTTGAAATTATTATGAACAAAACAGATGCCATGAAACGTTTAAAAATTTCATCCAATTTTTATTTTTAAACATTAAAAAATTGTTGAATTACGTTTTTTAGCTGGTCTTAATTCCATAAATGAATTTAGAATTAAATCAAAGTAAAAAAAAGTGAAGAGTGTCATAGTACTTAACACAACTGTTACTATATTTGTTCAAGTACTTGAGTACAAACAACTTGAGTCTCGTTTTCACTGTTTATTGTTAAATGTTGAGGGTGTTAAATTTTCGCAAATGAGGATTTGGATGATTTTGATGAGGATGAAACGTGTCACATATTAAAGTTTTAAGGTAATTACGTTGACATTTATTTATACAGCACAACAGGCTTGTACCTTATTTTAGGTGGAATGATAAACTATACAATAATTATTTATTACTTCTTTTACATAAAATATTTTTTGAATAATTTCTAACGTTAAAATTTAACAAAAAACTAACAATTCACTGAAATAAATTCATATCAGATTTAATGAAAATTCAAAATAATACAATGCTTTACTTCAAATAAAATGAAACACCAATATTGAAAATTCATTCATAGAAAATTTATGCTTAAAATTTATAACCAGACAATAGAAGTGTGAGAAGAGATAAAAAAAAACTAGACAAACACAAAGAAAGCATTTTTGATTGTTGTTTGAGTGTCGATATAATATTTTTTTTTCATATTATTGTTATTATCATTATTACCACTATTATTATCATTTTATTATTATTTATATAAACCAGCAAAACAGTAATAATAATAATAATAAAAATAACATCAAAAAAAGCAACAAGTCCTTAAATTTGTCTGGGCTTTTTCATACTATTTTCTATTATTATTTTATGATTACACATTTTTTTCATACAGACGTAGATTTACATTCATACACACACACACACACACACACACACACACACACACAAAGAATACATGCAATACAACAATCAAAAACGAATTCTATTGAAAACTGGGGCATTGTGTCTCCTTCAATCACTCCTAAATTCCTTTCAATTGTAAATTTTGTGAATGAATGATTGAATCAAAGGTTTTAACGTACAATGATGATTTCATTCTTCACTTCTTTATTATGATTCGATTCTTCTTGGAAGCACTTTAAAAATTCAAGTTGTATCCAATTAACATGATACAAATTTAACCGTTAAACCAACTCTCACTCAGTTTCCTATTAAAATATTTTTTTATTATTTTTTATAAATTCAATGAATAATTGTTTTAGACCGGTGACCCAAATAAATAAATCTTTTTTAATTTCTCTCTATTTATTTGCATACTACAATCAAATATACCTGCTCCGTTAAATTCTGAGGATAAAAACAAAGAGGGTCGCGAGAGTTATCGCACATAAATATTCCAAGAGATTCCTTATATTTGTCGTTAAGGTAATAAAAATTACCGCGATAACAAGCGTTATTATTTTGTTTTTTTTTTTTTGTATTTCTATGACTGTAATTGTAAATATTTTAAATAACTTTTAATGATATGCAGGACTTCTATAAAGGACGATAAAGGTATTAAGAAAATAAATATTTTAATATTAATAAATATATTACAAAAAAAAAACCGTGGAAAAATTTTAACCTAAATGCAATTTGAACGCTGCTTATCCTTTTTTTTATGAAATTTGAATTTCATAATTTCAATAAGATTGATATTAATGAGTAAGTACGCGAAGATAAAATAGAATTGTAAGCCCATCCATAACGAGTTAGATTAGTATTAAATCATTTTTAAGTCCCTTATGATGATAATAATTCATGTATTATTACCGTTTCATTGTTTTTAATGTATGTATTTTTTATTCAAAAACTCTTTTTTCCAATACTTATGAGACAAAGGATGAAAAGAAAAAAATAATTTGAGATTTATGTTTCCCGCGGTTTGTTTCTAATAGTAACAGTAATTTTACATTGTATTTGATATTGAAAGATAATGTTTGTTCAACAGAGGCGACTAGTTGCTCCCCTTCTAATACAAGTTAAAGAAAAAAATTGCCCAATAATAAAACAATTCATAAATCTTTTTGCATTTCAGAGATTGTCTCTTTATTCTCTGTCACTTATAATTTGCGAAATACCTTCAATTAGTGCAATAAGGAAGCAGTTTATTTCCATCTTAATATGACTTTAAGCTGGAGCATGGATTTTATATTCATAGAATAATAATATTTCTTATGAAGTTTTTCCATTTGAGAGGGAAGAAGTAATAAAATACAGGCGACGATGAATAAGATTTTGCTATGAGATAAAAATAATGAATAAAATAATGAAATAAAAAAGGAAAGAAGCCATTTATCTTCTTATTATATGATGAAGATACTTGGAAAGAACTTTAAATATTTATATATTTTGATTTAAAATGACAAATTCTCAAATTTAAAGGAATAGAAGACTTTAGTTTATCTGAAAGATGGTCGAGAAAATAAATAAAGTTTTCAAAGTCCATTGGTTCAGACATTCGTCTATCATTTCATTGTGAACTCGAGTCAACACATTTTGCTTTAAAAATATCTTTCTTTTACTCATGTATTTTTAATAAGCTCACGATATTTTAATTGATTCCTTTTATTGATATTTATTATTTTTTTATTTATTCTCATCTCAACAAACTCGAAATAGTTCAAAGAATTCTCGTTTTCTTTGAACCATTTCCCATGTACATATATCTGACAAGTCAACAGCAGTCATCGTGTATCTGTTTGTAATATCGTTATAAAATTGTTGTTGCTCTTGTTATTATTCTTTCTTTTGTTCTAAGGTTGCTGATTGGTCGTTGTCAGGAAACATGCGAAATATCCCTCTTCCTTTCATTATCATTGCCATTTATTATTATTATTCCTCCACTGTATGAAAAATTTTATGTATTTTCACCGTTTTAATATTTGTATCTTTTTTTTTATTATTATTATTGTTTAGTTTGTATACAGACACACGTACGCACCCAAAAATATATTTCTCCCTCATCTCATCTTCAAAATGATTGCTCCCCATTTTATGATGAACTGAATGTTGCTAAGCATACAAACAAAATTAAAAAAAAACTCAAAATCCACAATGTTTATATATTGAAATTCCCCCATAGAGATATCTATGTAAGAGAAAAAGGACCAGCAAATATGTATAGTTAACATAGTAAAATAATTTTTGGGGTAAAATTTAATACAACGCAGTGTTTTTGATATCAAAATACAACAACAAATACAAGAAGACCAGAGAGAGAGTGGTGTTGTAACATAAGCACCAGTAAAAGCAAATATGTAGAGAAAAATTTAACTTGATGTTCGATGTGAAAAATGGTAAATTTTCATCATCATCATCCACATTAAAGCCATATTGCTATAGGGACAAATATGATATTGGATGATGATGAACACAAGTGAAGTGGGCGGAAATGGGTGAGAGGTTTTATGTATTTTATACATATATTCATATGTTGTTATTCTGTTATTTATCATTTATATACTTTGTCTCGATCTAAATGTACTGTCATTTTGAATGTACATGGAAGAAAAGTAGAGGACATTGTAAATGAAACGAAATTTTACTGTTTTTGAAAGGTATATTTAATTTACATGAATAACCAAAGGATATAAATTTTATATTTTGTAGTGTTGGTTTCAAGTATGCAAAATAAATTAGTTACCTTAAAAAGACATAAAGATAGCTTTACATTAAATTTGCCTTTTAAAAAATAAGATATTTTGAGAATAATGAATTAATATTCTAAAATCCAAATGTCATCCGTAAGTTCAAATAGTTTTAGTATTACCACGTTCCTTATTTTCAATGCCTTAATGGATGAGCAAAGGTTTATTCTGAGCTTAAACAGATCTTTTTTAACTTCATAAGATCTATTTGGTCTCAATCACCCTTTCAGGTCACTGAGTTAGTTGTAGAATTCAAAAATTTTCAGCCAGATCAATACAAAAAATTGTACATAAGTTGGATATCCTTATCATGATTAACGTCTCATATCTGCACAGTTTATGTCTAGCTGTTTCATTCTGCTTGAAACTATTCAGCTACTGCCAATCTTATTTATTTGTTTTTTAGATCAAAAAAGACCATAGGCCTTATGAGCGTTTTTGATTTTCAACTTTTCAGTCGTTATAACTTTTTTTTAATAGTAAGTAATGAGTCCTTGAAGTCACATACCACAATACTCTGTCTTCAATAAAACCTTACTTTCCAATATATTTGCAAATATTTGCATATATTTCCCATATATTTGCAAAAGAGCTCTGGACCATTCATTTTCTTACAGTTCTTTTTTTGGCCAATTTATTTGCCTTCGTTTTGCCGTTAATATCTTCGTAGAATAAAATCGAAGATCCAGAAACTCATCCATATTCAAACACTATTAAAAGCAAATAAAAAAAAAAAATCTCAATTGTTTTTTAAAACAGCAGTATTATTAAATAAGTTTTCATACTTTTATATGTGCAAACTCATTCACATCCATATTTAATATCAAGTATGTTCGGAAGTATCATACTGATGAAGTATGTGGTTTCTTCTTATATTTCAAAAAATAAATTTTCCTATATTCAAGTAGTCACTACTCTCAAAAACACTTCTGCACAACTGTTTAGCATATTACGCACATAGTTGAAAATAAAAAACGTCCTTTTAAAAATTTATCATTAGAGAGTCACTTCATTTCACAGCAAGAACACTGCTTTTGATGTTACTTGAGTGGAATTTAATAACGTCTTTTTAAATCTTAATTCAAAGAAGTTCAGATAAAAAGGCAAATCAATGCATTCTCATTAGGAATAACAACAGAAATAAAAATATTAAAATGAAAACTTTGTTGTGTATTAAAATAAAAAAAAAGTATATTGATAAATCAACATCATCATGCGGCATTTTGTTTAATGTTACAAGATACAAAACTTGAATGATAAATGTAATACTTTTTTTGTTAACAAATCAGTTCATGTCGATTGTGGTGTTAAAATAATTAATGAATGTGCGGAAAGATTGACTGATGATTATTCATCAACGAATGTAATTCTCATTTCAATGATATGTAAAAAAAATTGATTATAAATTCTTTGAACATTCAGATCAAAATGTATTGACATTTGAAGGTAAAATTTGACATAAATTATAACGCTGTCCGCAAAATATGTTTATAATAAGACAACAATTTTCTCTATTTACAGGTTAATCAACATTTGCGTCTTATAGTCTAGATAATTTTATTTCTTATTTCATGTTTACACAAATTTTATCTCTCAATTAATTTAAGAATGCCTAAATGTTTTTTATTTAACGTAATGTGTTTCGGTATACAAATTATGATAAATAAAAATTTTGTTGATGAACTAGCGAGATATGGACTAAGAATACTCGTTATTGTGTTTTATTATATCAGAGTGGTTCTAGTCAGACAATTTATAGTATTATTATTATTTTTTCGTTTCGTTTATTATTAAGATGAAAAAAATGAACCACGAAAAAAAATTATATTTTACCATTTTTTATTCCTTTTAAATATAAAAAGCATTGGTTCTTAAAATATGGAGTACCTTGTTGAGACTCCTACAAATTGTACCCAGTGGACAAGTTAGATCGTGTTTAAACAGTGATATTTCATGGATCCATCACCCAAATCAACAGAAAATCGATGTATGTTCATATGTGGTTAAGTAAACCTTAGTATCAGGACACAGATGCATTCTGAGCAATGAGGTTCATGAACAAGGATAGTTTATGAATATCTGGTGAATTTAAGCCAGAATCAGTCTTATTATACTAGTGCTAAAACTCAAAAACTTTGAAGAATCCACAATTTTATTGTTTTTATTAATTAACAAAAAAAACCGTAATCAGTTATGATCCACCATCTTCCCTAGTCAAAAATCAACCTTCATCTTGTTCTCAATTTAGGTAAATTGTAACGCAGATATGAATCCATCAAAACTTTTTTCATCTTTGTTCTGATCAGATTATTGAGAAGTTGTCGAAGCTACCATATCTGATGAATATTCAAAGTCCTCTGTTACTCATTCTATTTATTGGTATCGTACGGATCACCTCTCTCAAAAATGATGATTTAATAAAACCATTGCTTTATATTTAAAATAATCATTTTATCATATCATAAACATCGCATCAACTTACTTGAATAAATTGAGAAAACAGAAAAAAAAGAAAAAGATAAGAGCTCTAATTTTTTTCACATTCATCACAATACAAACATAAAATATTTTTAATGAGGCAGAAAATTATGTTGGTATATTTTTCTATTTATTTATATACCATTTTTTTCCTGTAATCATCATAATTTAAAAAAAAAATAATTATGTCTTAAATATTAAAGGTAAAGCTAAATGATGAAGTAATTAGTGAAATGACTGTTGAAATACAAATTTAAAGTATTTTCATTTAAAAATGAAAAAAATACTATTAAAAATTTTTATCCTGATATTTTTTGTTTGGATATCTCATCTACGCTTGACATATTACTTTTTTTGTGTGAGAGTTTAAATTAAAAAATAAACTTTTTTTGCCAGGATTTTAATTAAATCTGTGTCATAAGTCCATATTTTTCAAACTACTGTAACTATTAATGGATATCCCTTTAAAATTTTGTACCTTTCCGTTTGCCGAAAGCAATTTATTTTAATGTTTTTTTACATTTTAAGTGAGAGTGTAACAATAGGATAGGATTATCTCAAGGTGTACCTTTGTACTAAATTTTGAATCATATACGAGAAAATATTAATAATATTAAAAATAATATGTGTCACTGCAATTATGCGACAATTTACTCTGATCCTTGAATCCCTTTTTTCGGGAATTTCATATTATTAAAAATTCAAATTGTAAATAAAAAGTCAGGTTATTATTGCTTTGCATTTAAATGACAAAAAAAACATCTCACTTGAACATGTCAATCATTTTCTTTCATTATATTTTTTTTTGTATTATTATTGTTATAATTTATATAAAAATTGAAATATTAAATTTATACCTTTGTCATAGTATAAATTGCAATACCTTTTTGTGATTAGAAAAAAATAACATGTGACGGAATTTAATATTTAATTCGTTTCATATTTGAAGTCAGTAAAGTCATAAATAAGGAAATTGAGTGATAAAATGGTTGAAAGGGATTAGAAATGGAATTTTATGTTTAAAAAAAAGGTGCAAATTTAGTAATAAGAATGAGTTCAACTAGACACTAAGCCGTCTTTTGTGATATTATCTTTAAACTTGTTTCTTGTTGGAATGAAAAAAAATAATTCTTCAATCAATCAATCAGAATATTTCTTAACACAAACTCACACCTTACATGTATGATTAATACACTTTATGCCATAACTAATTTGGATAAATTACATCTCATACATTGATCGAAAAAAAACATTTGAACTTTCAACGCATTATAACTCAAATAAAGTAAAAAATGGTAAATGATGTACTATGATTTTTGTATTAAAGTGCATTTTCATTCGATTAATATTTAAATCAAATTAAACGTTTAGTTTTATGTAGATCAAGTATAAAGACAAACTCAGGCAGTCTGTTTGATCTTTTACGCATCTCTGTTATCATTATCTTACGATTTTCTCTTTTACTTCAAAAATTGCAATCCTTGAATAAAATTTTATGTCAAAAATGATTTCTATCTTTTTATTGATCTAATGATCATGTGACCTTATTTCAAATTCTTGATTTATCCATTATTTCAAATTCATCGTGGCGCAATTTCAGGCAAAATGAATGCTCTTAAGTAATTCATTCATTTATATATATATTACTATTATATTTAAAATAAGAATATGATATTTTGAAAATTTTCTCACATTATTTTCTCTACTAGACATATGCCACAAAAAATGAATTCTGTACATATTTTACCCACGGACGCCCAAATCCGGCTCAAATAAAGCATTTTTTTAAATTTTCATATCAAATATTTGTTAAAATAAAATAAGACATTCATGAATTGCATTATAAATAATTTAAAGTCATTTTCGTTTCTTTCTTCATATACCCGATGCATTTTTTATTATTGTATAATGTGATGAAATGATTTCTTGGACTACATTTATCATTTTAAATGTAAAATATAGAATAGTTTAAACTGATATTTTGTAATAATTTTATCATCAATTAAAATTCCAAGGTATTTAACCATGAAATTTGAAATGAATTTTTAAGGAATCGTTTTACTGGAAATTATTGTTGAATTTTATTATATTTTTTGACTGATTTCCAAATTGATGAATTTTCTCTAAGTTTTTTTTTTTAAATACAGTGCAACTTAATTGATATTGCTCATCTTGAAAACTTTTTAATGTATTTCGAAAAAAAACATTACTATTAGAGTTTGTATGGTTAATGCCTTAACTATGTTTTATGTTTTTACGATGCATTTGTAGGAATCTTGAGAATTATCTATGGAGATTCACTCAAATTATTTTTGGATTTAGGAAATTATAATATCAATTTCAGTAAAGATACAGAATCAATAATTTTTTTTTTAAATTTCATACCTTTGCAAAAGATATTCATAGATATATTCTTTAACTTTAAATAATAAAAGCGATTGCTATAAATCGTGTGAACAATATCGTGGTTCATAAAAAGTTAACAGAAAAAACAGAGGATGTTGTGTTTTAATAAATATTTTAATAAAAAAGGGGAAAAACTATTTCATTTTGAACATTTTACGTTTCTTTATAAGACAGGATAAAAAAATATGTGTTATACTCTAAGAATAAAAAAAATTATAAATATCGCGCACAAACTATAATTTTCTTTCAATAATTGCATGCAAAGGTAACCACGACACAATATTAAATAAAATAAAATATCACATATATTTCAAATCAAGCTCAAGAACACGAATCAAGGTGTAATAAATTTTCAGAGATCCCTTGAATTCTTTTACGATTAATATGAAAAGGGTGAAATATGATCAGAAAAAAATATTTAAGCAGAAGAAAATAGTCGACACAAGTTTTTTTACTGTTTATATGAATTCAAAGCCCTTCTTAAAGTGTAAGCACAAACAGGTAATAAAGAAAATAAATGTGATACGAATTGGTCATGTGTTTGATTTAAAAATTTAAAAAAAAACGTGATATACCTTGATAAAATGACCATTAGAGAGTTATATTAAAATATATTTTATAAGATTTATTTTACTTACAAAATTTTAATAGAAAACCTTTTTGTGTTTCGTATCAAGGAAAAAAATATCCAACCCGGTTTAATATGATTCTTTTTGTATATTTAAGTTTTCAATTTAATATAAATAAAAATAAAATAAAGAGAGAAAATTTATTTCATTTTAATCCAAGCACAAACAAAGTATAGCATCACACCCAACCATTCAAACATGCATGAATTGAGATTAAAGACGAATGTAATGGTCATTTCTTTATATTCAACTTTACTTGAAATGTTTTTTGGACCATCATTTTATAATACCATTAAAGACGATAATTCATTTTTAATTGCAAAAATATTCATGAATTTTGTATTTTATTTTTTCTCATTTCATTGAAATTAACAGGGAAAATAAAAAAATATTCATATTCCATAATGTTTCAAAGTAAAATAAAATTATGGTGAATAATGATCATTTTTCCCTAGATATGCCACACTTCCGTCAACTCTATTTGAGAAGAAAAAACATATTTACAGCAGAGGGTGTTTATTGATTGGAAGTAAATTAAAATGATGCGATGATGATGCGATATGGTTAATTGAAATTTTTTAAGGAAATTGTAAGTACACGATTTAAATGTACGTGGTCTAGCAAATTATACTCTATAAAAATCATTGTCATTGTGTTATACGAAATTTCAATGATTAATCCATGCATTGAAGATCTAGATAAAATTTGATGGTTTATAGAGAGTGATTGACAGACTTCTAATGGAATAAAATGAGGAGGTTCAAAATTTTTTGGAATTTATTTTTTGTCAACTACTTGGAGTGATTTAAAATATTTGAATCAGTTTGTGAATGTGTTTAAAGCTTTAATTTAAATTTCACATTAAAGTAAATTTTCATTCAAATAACAAATATGAGATACTTTGACTTCCTTAACAACATCCGATATTCATTTTGGCATATCTTAACGTTCATGAATTCCTGTATCACCTTTACCGTTATTCGTGTTTTAACAGGCGAAATTGAGTCAATGTTTAATGTTAATAATTTATTACGTATTTCGATAACCATAACATTGATATCAGAAAAATATTCTGGTAGTTTCAAGTAGTTTCAGCCAAATATTCCCTAACATTTATCCAATCACATCATAATCATCAGGGGAATATTAGAAAACAATTCACGCACAAGATTATTGTTTGTTTAAAAAAACACAATTTCAAAATGAATAAAAAACTCGTATAGAATGTTATATCCTTCTAACAGTATCAGTCATGTCAATATCATCATGTAATGTTCATAAAAATCAAATATTATGCAATATTAACCCTGTTTGGTACGCTGGAGGCGTAAATAAAATATTAAGTTTACTTACTGTAATGAGTTGAAAAATTAGTGTTTGCTTTAGCTAAAAGGCATTGAAAATATATAAATTTAAACACACACAAACACACTTTCATTGCAAAGTATTTCAGTCGTTTTTTCATTATTATTAGAAAGATGGTGGCAATCTTGATTTATTAATGAGCTCATAAATGTTTTAAAATTGAAAAAATACAAAATTTATAAAAGAACAGGTTGCAGTCAATTTCTTACTTTTAAATATAATTTTATGTTATGAAATGATGCTGATGCACATTTTTTTATATTATTTCCCAATTCCTGAAATTAAAATACAAATTAAAGTTATATTTTATTATGAATACTAGAGAAATATATTAAATTTACAATAAAAATAAAAAGATATAAAAAAATAACCAACAACAACAAATTTTCTGATTCATTAGTTGGAAAGATTGCATATAATTTTTATTTACATTTTTATTGCTTTTCTCTACGATCTCTTTTCATTTTTTTAAATAAGTACTCGAAAATATAGATACCAGTTAAACATAAAAATATTGTCTATGTGTTTTACGATTCAAAAAGAAAGAAATATTTTTTCGCGAAAATAATTTTTATTATTATTACTATGATTATTATATCCTGCTAGCCTGCGTTTTTTTGTCAGAGGGTTTTCCTGCACGTCTTTTTTCTTGTAAAATATATTTTTCGCATATATTTTTATTATTTTTATTTATTATTATAAAGGAAAGATGATTATTACAGATTCTGAATTTTTCCACCTATCTAGTATATAAAATACGTTCTGTCTGTTTACATTTTTTATCATTATATATTTGTTTTATTTTATTCTAAGAGTAGAAGTGATGATGCAAAATGTTTGCATTATTATTATTTAGAGCTATATAATTTTTTCCGGTCTTTTGTTTAGTGTTATTTGATTATTTTTTACAGTTTTTTTTGCTATATGTATCGTCTGAGGGGCTTTTAAGGTAATGAAATTTTATTGAGCTTACAAATAATGATTAAGTATTTTTTTTGTACACAGTATGAAATGGTCTTATTCAAATAGAGTTGAAAAAAAATTAGAAAAACACAATCAAACGAATTTTGAGTACCATGGAAGCAAGAAAGAAGGGGTTTTAAGACCCATAAAATGTTTTCCTTTTCAAAATAGTGACACCTTGGAAATGAAAACACTAGTTATCACCAAGATGAGTCGGAAGATGGACAAAATAGGTTTACTTTATTTTTTTGGCAAGTTCTTTAATATAATTACTACAGTTTTTCAAGTTTTTTAAATACTCGTGAAATATATTTCATAGAACATGCCGGAAGTTTTCGAAACTGTTTCAGAAATGGAGGAATTTTTGATTTTGGAAATAACGTGGTTCTTAGCGCATTTGGAAAATCCGCGTTTTTTAAGATTTTCGAAATACTTGAAAATATGTTTAAAATTAGAGCCCTGCAATAGTTTTACTTAAAGAAGTTATCCAATTTGTTACCATATGCGGTTACTTCTTGTCGTATCATCAAACGTAAAAATAATATAAGCAATACAATAATCATTATTTCATGTAAAATTTTACAAGTAAATATATGTTAAAAAGTGTAACATTTTTTGAAACAAAACAAAACAAAAATTTATACATGTATGACACATACTTACTAATTATCATAAAAGCCTTTTAGTAAAAAATTAGCTTGATTAATTCAGGATGACTATAAAAATTTCCTCCTATTTAAACTATTTGTTTCTTGAAAAGAATCAACACAAACAATATAATTTTTTTTTTGAAACATTCAACCATTTTTCTCACATATCATTCATAATTTTCATGTCGTTTAAAATGAATATTAAACAGACTAAACTGTAAATAATGCAAATTTAAGTCTAAAAAAGCGGTGTCGTGAAAAAAATTAACATTAGCTGACAAAAGCGTGACAAATATATGACATTGTTTAAATGATATGTGGCGATGATACGACCATCTTAAAAAAAAAATTTGATGAAGTTAAAATGGAATGTTAAATGAAAAAATTGAAGTAAAATTTATAGACAGGAAAATGGAAAATTAGATTAAAATTTATGAGGTCAGTGCTAAACTTGAACTGGAGGTTTATTAGAAACTTTTTCGAATTGCAAAAAGGAAATTGTGATTGATAATAATCGAGTACCAGACATCAAATAGAGCATGAAATCGCATTAAATTCAATAGTTTTCATTTATTTCATAACATATGAATCATTTTCATATATGCATAATTTTACATTATTTTGATTAAAAAATCGTGTTTTCATTCCTTAATTAAAGTGATTGGCTTCATTTTAATCAAAAAAAGTCTAAAGAAAAAAATATATTAAGTGAAAACTCGTTTTTTCAAATCCGTGAAACTCATTTAAGTGATAACACCATTGCCAAAGTGTCATTACATTATAAGCAAATACACATCATTGGGGGTGTTGTAAGGACTTTTGCTGTTTGCTCAAAAAGAATTTTCAGCACAGACAAACAAATAAACAAGTGTGTGTAAAGTATCTCGATTTGTTTTGTTGTTTTCTATGATATTGAATATGTATCGTCTGATGTGCAGTCATGCATTTATTTTTAAGGGATCTTTGTGATTTGATTTTTTTATTTATCTTGTGTGTTGCTTATAATTTGAAAATGCATCAGGATTTCGCGTTTAAACAATGAATGAACTGCAAGAATTAGCATTGTTTTTAACACATACTTGAATCTTGTGTCAAAATCTTGTTGATGTGAAACGGGGATGATTCAAATGTTTTCTATTATATCACGAAATCATAAAATTTATCATCACATTTTAATTCTTTGGATGAGTTATGAAGCGGATTTTTGTTTTCATATGGGTAAATTGAAATTTTTTAAAATTTTCAACGTTTGTTTCACACAGTTTATGACCCTTTAAGCGAAAAACAAATATAAAAAACCGTTTCTATAAAGTTCAACAATTGGAGTAAGTTTAAAGCAGAATAAAGATATTGAAATCAACATTAAATTTTATGTTGATATATGGGAATGAAAAGTAGACTGACATTTGAATAGACTAAAATTGATATCTGTATCCTGTGTCCTCTTTAACTCTTTCATTGAAATTTTGGTTTGCATCGCATTGTTTTATAACTACCACAAAATAATAACTTCTTTTTCATTTCAAAATTACATTTAAATGTGTGACCCCTTAATAAATTTTATCTTAAAATAAAAGAAGACGATGCGACCCTTGTCAAAGAAATAATAATAATAATTGTATGCAATATTCACACAAATAATAATATCGCGATATATCACTCTCATCTATTCTATAAAATAAATAAATGTATACATCACTAATTGTAACAGGAAGTAATTTTATCCCAAAAATTTCTCCAATATTTCCAGTTTGAAAGTGAATACACAGAAAATTTAAATGTATGCATAAAGGAAAATGACACATAAATTACATATTTAATTGTCAAGTATCTCATGTGTATTGTTATTGAATTATTGCATCGCTCTATTCTATGGTTACATAAACACACAGACACACATATACTATTCATACATTTTAGTCGATGATAACTATTTATTTTTGTGTTTTGTTTGTATCGCTCTGTGTGCTCTTTAATTTATAATGATAGTGGTCATGAAGACTGTGCTTATGTTTGTAATTTGATAAGGGTATAACGCCGAATAAAAAAAATGAATTATTAGAATTTTTGTTTAATTAATTTAAAAAAAATGCAATTTTTGCCTGAAGTGGTACATTCTCCCGAGCACTGAAAAAATATAAAGCAATCCCAAAAATTAAATCACAGTTTTTGAAGTACTAGAGTAAGTTTACTAGAGTAAAGTTTAAATAATTTTTGACGACATTTTTCTGTCGGTTTAATTATTGAAAATGGGAAAATTATGGGAACTCACATAATTTTTTTCTCATAAACGTACCCATTTGAATTTTTATAAAATAGTTAGTTAGAAACTGGAAAAGATAAGCGCAAAAGCTAAGCTTACCAAGCTAAGACAAATCTACGGTTGTAGGGCCGATTAAGTTAATGTCATTTATTTGAATTAATTTTGACAGTTTTTAGGATTCGATTTCGCCACCTCACTTAAATTAAAAAAAAAAAACACGTTAAAATGTGTGCTTGGCCAAAAAATATACATATTCTTGTTATTATCAATTATTTTCAATTTCACCTTTCATGCTCTCGATTATCCTTCCATTATAGATGGAAATAATAATAATAAAAAAAAAACATTTAAGCACAAATAGTACTTTGATCATTCATAAGCCACAATTATGAAAGATTTCATCGAAATAAAATAAAATTAGTTTATTGAGGGATATAAAAAATTGTCCAAATCTGAATTAAATCTAATAAAATAAAGTAAGTAATAAAAAAAGAAAAAGATTTAATAATATTATATTATTCATCCTTATATTTTATTATAATCCGATGGTTTTTATTACAACATGTAATTCGCCCTGTTTAATTTTCTCTTTTTCAATTGTGTGTTTATTGTAAGTGTATGATGGTAAATAAATAAAAAAAAACTAAATCACTTGTTCACCACAAATTTAAGTACACACCTATTAGTAATAAGTATGTGGGAGTTTTGAGGGTGAAAAAAAGTGTGTATTATAGTTGATGATTGCTATAAGACTTAAATCCATGGAGATGATGGCTTCACTGTGTATTTTTATTGAAATAAATAATGGTGATGAGGAGAATTTATATATTTTTTATATGTATAAAAATTGTTTTCAGTGAAATCACATTTGTTTTGGATTAAAAAACCCGATGAAGGAGGAAAAAGGAAAATATAACTTTCAACGATAAAAAAAATGCATTTTCAGGAATCAGAATTTTGCAACATCTTAATAGTAATCTTTACAATATAAACGATGTACAATGCTAAGTGATTCACTCTCAAACCGATGCGCTTTGCTTAGTGCTAAAATGGCGGGTGCGATGTTAAATTTATGGCACATTTCTCATTGATTTTCATCGAGTTATTCGGCCACTTTTCCAGTTTACAGTAGTTAATCGGGTGGTTAAAGTTATATTTTTAATTAGCAGAGGTTGAACTTTAAACTTTAATTCAAGCTAGTTTTAGAGCCAGTCAGATAATAAAAGTAACAACTATGATTAATTTCCTTATTTTAGGGGAAAATGTGAGGAAAACCTAATTTATAATGCAATTCTTACAATAAAAGATCATATTGCGACAAATTGAAAAAAATATATAAAAAAACAGTTAGCATTATTGCATGTGATTATTTAAAAGTGCTTGGAATCATGAAATTTAACCTACAAGTACTTCGATACTTAGTTGTGTTGCTGTGATTGTTGAACGCAAAAGTATATTTTGAGTGGATAATATAGGTGTAGTACAAAATTTACGACGATTTATTGCATTTTATATGTAGAAGCGGCATTAGAGAGCAATTTGTTGCGATTCAAATTGTTGATTGCCTGTCTAGAGTGCTATTCTTAAGACCATTTTAACTGAAAGTACTGTCATTAAGACTAAAAAACTTTAGATTATGAATAGTTTTGATATAAAAGTAGCTTATTATAACTCCTAATTACAATTTGATTATTTAACTCTGATAATTTTTTACATTTATCTTTTAAACTTGATCTTCCCTTCATTAATTCATCAAAAATTAAATTAAATTTGGTTTTAAGAGAAGTATTTTTTCTATTGCCCTACTACGTCTATGGTTAAACAGATTAAAATTGCCACGTGTTTGACGTATGTTGCCTTTCAAATCGATCACACGCAATTCTATTAACTTTATAGATATTTATAAGACTTGTCATAAGTAGCACATGTAATAATAATAAATGTAATCGTTCATTAGCAACATGATTGAATGGGTGGAACGCTAGCATGGCATGCTATCGAAAAACGAAGGAGACGGAGATGCTGATGACATGCAATTCTTGTGTATATTCGATTTCAATGTTAGATTACTTTAAATTTAAAGGGCGTTATTTTTGTTGGCATTTTATAAATTTAAAGAGTGATAATAATAAATTACGCTTATATGATTTCAGAGAGAAGGGTTGATTTTTGGTTGAACATGTATGAAATATTTGGACAAAAAATTGATTGATTCTAATGAGTTTAGGTTTAAATAGCTGAAAACCCACTCCATCTGAAACATTTCTAAATTCCCAATCTTCATTTCTTTTCTTATCTTTTAGTTTTTGTGTCCATCCCTGCGAGTGATTCACCAAAGGAAGTTCAGAAGGAAAACAAGTTTTAATTGAAGATTTATGATTGAAAGTGTGTCGATTGATGAGACAGTAACACGATTCTTGGTCTGTTGATCGATTTATATTACAATTATGATTTAAAGTCAAAGGAAAAATTTTAAATAAACAAATTTTTATAACAATATTTACATTTTATTGTAACATGAGAAATGACTTAAAATGAGTCCTCTTGAAACTCGAGTAAAATGTTTAACATAACATAAAAACCACTTTACAATTGACTATATAAAATGAATCAAAGGAGACACATAACTTTACAAGAATAAATAAAAGAAAAAAAATAAATTTTGGCAACATATTGTAACATTCTCATTCTACACTTTAATGCCTTAGAGCTTTTTCTGCTTTATTTATTGTTAAAATTTCTCATTTTTTCCCCCAAATACAATTCCTTTTTTTTAATACAGTTAATATGTTGTAACCTTTCATATTTCTTCGTTATTCTGTCGGTAACGCCCATATCTCCGTTGTCGTTCAAAATAGACCCCTAGTTTCTTCTGCAAATATTCATCATTTTTGACCCTGATGGTCCCACACTCAAAAAAAATTGGGGTCCCCATACAAAAAAATGGACCTACCGTACAACCCTATAGACGTATGGAGCTGTACGTAAAAATTTTCTACACCAAAATTTTCAGCTCGAAAAACTGAACAACTTTAATGTAGGTCATATACATGAATTTTGAACATGAAATGATATCTCTTATCCAATTCTTGTAACATAATTGATAATTTTTGCATTTATCAAAAATCATCGTAACATGTATGAATTGATGTTAAATAACTTATACATGGACATTATTTGCATTATCGAAGCTGTGTTTGGTGTATAACAAAATAAAAAAAAAATGAACTTTACAAACCTAAAACTAAAAATTATGAAATAAAAAAAAGTAAAAAAAACACCAAATTTGTATTGGTAACAGAGAGTTTTCAAACTCTAAAAATAACCCAGTTAAACCAAAACGCACTAAAAAGGAGGAAATAAGGTTTAAAAGGAAAATCTAATGAGAAATCAAAGTTTAACTCTTAACTGGCCAATTTTTAGTTTAAAATATTCTTAGCCAGGAATAAAACCCTCTCCCATTTCAAATATATAAAATTTATCAATCTAGAATACTCTAAAAGTCATATAGATGCCAATTTTTCTCTTGAAATTGTGATGATTTATTCTTTTAATTTTCACATTTTCTTTGATAGTTTTATATAAAAAATCATAATGACAAAAAGAATAAGTTGGCTTTGGAGAGTGATTTCTGACTATTTACTACTATGATTTCAAACAAATTCCTTGGAAATAGGCACTAAACGTTATTGATATTTCATTTATTTTATTTACTTTATTCAATGAACTTTTCAATTTTTAAACAAAAAAGAAAAATTATCATAAATTTTGACGTTATTATTTATACGAATTATTGTGATTGCAAATTGTAATATTTATACAGCATTTTATAAGGCATATTTGATGTGGCTCATAACTAAAAATTGGCCAGTTAAGAGTTAAACTTTGATTTCTCATTAGATTTTCCTTTTAAACCTTATTTCCTCCTTTTTAGTGCGTTTTGGTTTAACTGGGTTATTTTTAGAGTTTGAAAACTCTCTGTTACCAATACAAATTTGGTGTTTTTTTTACTTTTTTTTTTACTTTTTTTTTCCTTGCTGTCAGTTATGTGAAAAAGTTTGAATATTTTTATATTTTAGGATACGTATCTCAAGGATATTAATATTTAATTTAACTGAGTCATTTTTTTATTTTTATTAAAAGTGTCATTTTTCTGTTAAAGAGAAAAGAAATTTTAAGAAAACATAGTGGAATATTAATATTTTCATATGAAAATCTACCTTATCGATTCAATTTTCCTTGAAATTTGTTCAACATTTAACGTCACAATGAATTACATGGAGAAAATTGTTCAATTCCTTTTTCTTCTTCAAAATATGACTAACAATAGAATAAAATAAGGGGAAATCGGTCTATAACAATAATTACAATATAAATTTTATTTTGTAGGAGGTGCTTACATCATAATACATCGCACACAAACACACATTGAATATCAAGAGAGAGAAGCAACAGGTGCTTGCGCATAAAATGAAAATAAATGCATTTTATTTCTTTTCTCCACTTAAACCTTGATAAATGGTTCGTTTTAGAATGTAAAACTTAAACGTATGCATTTATTGATATTTATATTTCTACATAGACATTAACTGACAAATCAAAATCTTCCAATTTTATTTACGTCAAACATTATTTACAGTGAAATCCTTCAATAATGTTATATTGCATATTCATTATTTAAGGATAGAAGTTAAAATGAAATTAAACTTTAGCTCAATTAAAATTTTGTGTGTAACCATAAAATCTAATCTAAAATAATTTTAGGCAAATGTCTTTTTCGTTCTACAAATGACATGTTGATTATGTGTGTGTGTATGTGATTCAAGTAACAAAAATTGATGGAGCGTAAATTTGTACAATGGTTGGATGTAGAGAAAACTTTATAAATATTCAGTATTCGCACTTTATATGTAAATTTACTTTTTGCAATAATTTTATTTGTTTCCCGACGATACATTTAGATGGTTGACAATAAAATGCTACAGTTCTATTATTATTTTGATTTGAGGTTTTCTCGTTTAAGTACATGTGGAGAAAAAATAACTGAATTAATGAAAATCATCACAATAATCAAGTTTTCAAAGATTTATTTTGATTGCTTTTTATATAGACCGTTATTGTCACACCTCATCTGCATAATTTCATTTCAGGGTTGATTTGTCATATGATTTTATTTTATTTTATATGAATTTTATTCTGTTTTATTTTTCAGGATGATAAATTCATTCATAAATTTAAATCATATTTATATGAAAATAAAAATTGAAGCACCCTTGTCTATCAACAAAATCATTTATATTCATTTCGGATTTTCTTAAAAGAAGTTCAAATATACAGTGCGTTCAATTTAAAAGTGAAATATTGAGTTTTTAGCAAAACTTTCTTCTATGATTTGTTCTTTGTGTTAAAGTGAATAGTTTTCGTTTCGATGAAAATTTTGAGTTTCATACAAAACTTTATAGGAGAGCTGGTTAAACGTGTTCTATAATATGATATTGAAAAAATCAAAATAGTGGGTTCGACATCTTTTAAACATATCTAATAATTTATATTGATAATTTTATAAACATTTTTTGAGTACTTCTAGGAGGAATTCGGTTCAAAAGTTACTGGTTGAAAATTCAATTGAAAATGGGTTGATATTTAAAGTTTTAAATTCTAGTCATAATGATTCTGTGTTTCATAAATAACTGAGATGATTTTTAAATAGGTTGCTTGAGCATTTTGAAAAGTAAAGTTGGTATATATACACGTGACATTTAAGAATGTCAGACATAGACTCAAGTCGCAGTTGTCATGGCAGCCAACGAGTGGCTTCTTGAATGTTGACCTATTGACGATTTTTTCTAACCAAGGATTTAACGTCGGCTTATAGTTGCAACAAATCCTAACTTCACCATTTTTTTGGTGCTAACACAATTTGCGACGCCCAGTCACTAAATTCTACTTTACATAAAATATATATAAGTCAAAAATCTCATATTTGATTAAACATCATTGAAATGAAATAATTCTTACAACTCTCTTAAAATGTTGTGCTACTTCGGCAACCGATCTGTCAACGGAATGACTACAAAATATCAAATCATGTACAAAATATCATTGGTTTTTGATAGGTCAATTCATAAATTTGGTTTAACACTTTTGATACTTACCATAACCTAACAGCTGTTCTATAGCTTTTGGATGTTTTCAGCATAGTTTTTTAACCATTCAGTTTCCTCATCTATTATAAAAGTCTCCATTTGCTTTTATCAAAATATTTTTAATGGTGCTTGCAACGCTTCTTTTTTACTAATGACATGTGTACTTTTCTAATTTTTTGCAATATTAACAGGATGCACATTGTCATAAGTGATGTCCAGACTCAGAGTCAAATAAGACTCTCTGCACCATTTATTGAATGTCACTGTTTTTCTTGGTTGATGTAGTGTGGCTTGACTAGGCCGCTTATGATATTTGATGATAGTTTTAAAAACTATAAAATTTATTTTTTTTTTTAAATATTTGAATTTTACCAATATTTCAATTCATATTTCAAACTATTTTACCATTTATTCAAAAAAATTAATTAATGTTTCTAAAAAGAAATGATCGTTTTAAAATAATTACACTGTAGGATTGAAGATTTAAGAGAAATACCTCTTAAAACTTTGTTATTCCGGATTAGTTTCTTTAACATTGTTGATATTTTCATAATTTTGAATAAATCACTACTTGAAAATAAAAATTCATAATTTAAAATTTAATAATTTAATCTTCTGCTTATAATAAGGGTGTGTAAAAACCTCAATGAAACAAATACTCTACCTAATTTTTTTGTTTAGACCAGAAAAATGATACCATATTCTGTAATATATTCTGAAGGGTACACGGATGCATCATTACTGTTACATATGTTCACAATTTTACTACCAAAACTTTTTTTCTTCAATTATACCGGTGTTTCAAACTCTGCTAACCTACAAAAAATAATTTTGATATAAAATATTATCATCATACAGTTTTGTGTAGAATGTGAATGTTATAATAAAAAAAGTACATTGAATAAAACAAGAGGTATTATCAATTATTCTGACTCAAAATATATTGTCTCGCTTCTGTATATTTGTGGATTGACTGCATTCTTTATATCTCTGCTGCATTATATTCAATTTTTTTTGACTCTCTTCCTTTTACATTAAACATGTATGGAAAAGTTTATTTGTTACACATATGTGCGTTATTGTCGTTTTTCCCTGTTAAAGTTACTTGAAACAGACAATATACTTATTAATATTTAATCGAATAAAAAAGGATGGTTATAATTGAATAGTTAATATATTATTTATAAAGGGCACTGTTTGTTGTTTCTAGTACTAGTTGTAAATAAGAAAAAAAAATTATGAGTGCACAGATAAATATTTGATTAATTTTAAAGAGAGATGTTATGTAATGCAATATTTTTAGTTTTACGTAAAGCGTAATCAAATTGACGAGACCATTCCCCTTTAAATGAATTATTCTGCACTTGTCCCGGTTTTGAACGAAATGACAGTAATAAAAATAATATCGAATAACAACTCAACATTTAACAAAAAATAATTTATTATTAGCTTGATTGAAACTAATACAAAGCTCATATGGTAATATTTTGAATTTATCCTCAAAAATTATGATTAAAACAATAAATGTCAATGAAAAACATCCCTTTTTTAATATAAATAAAATAGAATTCTAAAAAAAATGAGTTTTCAAATCAACAATCTGCCAATATTCAAAATAATCTCATTTTCACTGTGATGACAAACAAACATCATCAAAAATATTATGATTATAATTCAAATGACGATGAAAAAAAACTAAAACAAAACACACTAAAATATTATTTTTCATTATTATTGTTTATGAGGATTTTAATTTATTTTGATACACACAATAATGCAAAAAAAATGTACATTATTCGATTCATATTTGCACACAATGGGTTTTGTTTATGTTCATTTCACACTTGATTAGCTCATATCATTTCAGAATAATAAACTTCGCTTTTTATATTGATTTGACAATGAGTGTAAATGGTTATTGTTCGTGAAAATAAATATAAAACGAACGACAACCGCACTTCAATTTGATGGCAGTGGTTTTTATTTTTATTAATTAACGTGGTTTTAATGTAAAAATTTATAAGGGTTATGCAAAAAAACAACCATAATCTTAAATATTTTGATGAGATAATCCTGGTATTACAAATTTTATCCCTAATCATTTGTCAAAAATCTTCACCCACACTTTTATGAATAGAATGAAAAAAAAATATCATTATTTAAAAATCATAACACGTTAACGAGCTCTATTCTCCATTTATTATTATATGTTTTGTATTAAGTACCAAAATCCTGCCCTCTATACACATATTCAATTACAAATGATAATTTTATTATAAAGCACACATGTTTACAAATCTTATAGGATTCACTTGTACTTAAATCTCTATTATTATTATTACAAAAACTATTTACAATAGTGTAGAGAAATAGAGAGAAATACAAAAAAAAATATTACATAATTCAATAGTTAAAGACCCATTTATCATATTGTTTGGCAGTGTATTTTATGAAGGTACAGAATGGAAATTGAACCATATTTTACATCAAACAATACCTAACTGATTGCAGAATAACAAGAAAATATACAAATATATTGTTATGATGCAAAATATGAATTTATGAAAATAAATATCTGAATTTAATGATAAATGAGGATGAAGAGAGGTCAGAATTCATAAATTTAATTATAATGTATCATATTTTGAAAATGACAGGTTCATGCAGAACCATCAGTCAATCAGAGTCAAGGAGACAAATGTTCACTTAATTTTGGTGATCAAATACATGGCACGAAATGGCTCATGTCCTTAAGTTTAAGTAAGTAAGTAAGTTTAAGGGCTTTACAATCTTAATTGGAGAATCAAGCACTCTAACACCACCAAATGCCATCCTGTGTGCGATGACTTGTATAATTGGATCACTAGAAGTAAATAAATTCACAATAGCAATCAAGGTCAATAGACGTCAACAAAGCCTGATCACATAATTTTACTTCAAAAAATGAAGAAATGTCGAATCAGTGGCAAATTACTCGAGACTTTTAATTCGTATCTTTTTAGCAGGAAGATAATTATATCAAATGCAAAAATCCAGAGTAAACAGCACTATCTCCTTTTAGGTGTTCCAAAAGGCTCATCACTGTCATCATTGCTATTCCTCATCTATATAAATGACTTTCTGGACATACCACTGAATGGATACTGGGCAATTGGTCATCAAAGAGGCCATGCAACTTATCAACACATTGTTTTACAATGAACTCCTGACTTTCCATGTAGCAAAAACAAAATACATTCTCTTCACCCCAATAAATAAACAAATACCATCCTTGCCTCAAATGCAGGTAAGTAACATATCAATAGAAAGATCCTCAAACTTCAAATACCTCTGTCTACTTACCGATGAGAAACTTAATAGACATGAACATATAAACCAGACTCAGAGAAAAATTGTTCCAATCTTAGCTATGCTAAGAAAATCATCATACTTGCTTACAAAAGAATCGAAATTAGCAGTGTACTTTCACACATATTTTCATACTTAACTTACATGGCAGCAATCTAGGGTGCTTCAGGACAGTCAAAGATATCGAATCTCCAAGTTATGCAAAAAAAAAAGCCATCTGTTACGTATTTTGGAACGACTACAATAATCAGGTGCGAACCTGTACAAAAACACACTTAAAAAAAATACATGTAAAAGATGCTCTGTAAAAGATTTTAAATGATAATAAAAACACTGAAGTAGAACCTAAAGTTTCGCATTACACTCATCATCGTAACCAAATTGCATTTTCATTTCCATTCATTTATCAATTAAGGATTTTTTTCTGGTTTGCAAACAAAACCTGATTGCAACAAATAATAATCCATGAGAAATCCAAAAATACCAAACAAATAAACTCATTTAATGCATATAATAATAAAATACACATTAATTTAATTACTTATAAAATGCATTTTCCGTTTTTCATATATATTAAATTAAATGCACTCATCCAGATTAAGTGGGTGTGTTTGTGTGTGTGTGTGTGGTCACATATAAATAAATATCCAAATTCAATTCACCTGCGTTTTTGCATTAAATTATATTTTGAGTTTAATTTGATTTTAAATATTGATTTTCTCATTAATTATGCAACGGTCGAAATTCAAATTCTGCGGTAAAATTTGTGCGGTAATTCTGCGAACTAATTTGTTATACGTATATGAAACTGAATTATACATTGTTTACTTTTGTTTTGCTAGTCAAATTTTCAATCTGTAATTTAGTTTTAGTTTTAAATAATATTTAAAATGTCTGAGCATCGTTTGTTTACGTTTAAATGTTCATTTTTTAAACGTTTATTTAAAGGACAAACCTCGGGTCCTCATATTTGTGACAAAATAATTGAAGCAAATGACGTTTTGGAAACTTTGGATCAAATTGGAACTGTTTGTCTTCAATATATGGAACGAGAAGTTGTATTTTATACCAATGATGGTCAACGAGATGTCGTGTGGAGTGAAAAAATGCGTCCAGATGAGCAAGATTTTCCAAATTATGTTCTATTTCAAGATAAATCCGCCAAAAAAACTTTGAAATGGGAACAAATTACTTCCACTGTACTGAAAAATTGGCTTAATAAGGATATTGGAGTCCTTATACACACACACTCACTCTCACTAAGCTCAAGTGCGGATTATGAATTAGCGGATTCTCGACTCATGAAGCCAGCAGAGCGCTGTCGTAGTGGTGCAGCGTCAATTGAAATAGTCAATGTACTTGCAAAGCGACTACAAGAGACTCATATTCATCTTGAAGGTGATTCTATCGTTTGGAAAACTTGGGCAAATCATATCTTGTCTTCAAAGCCCGGTGATCAGGAAGAATTAGTGCACAAAATGCCACCACCGTATGTTGGTGAAAATCTCCGGGTCCGTCTTCCCAACCATCCTCAGCTAGTTTCCGCTCACAACCGCATGAAGATTGCACGAAATGTTAATTCAGGTTTCCGCGATGGAATCAACGAACTTCGAAACGCTTTTAATCAGTTGAAAATAAGTGTAGATGCTATGGAAATGCGTATTCAGTTACTAGAAGAACGAGTATCTATGGGAGATTCGTTGCTGAGTGAAATGGAAAGTGACTTAAGACCATCGGAATCAGAACATTCATTGGAATTGGCATCACAAGTGACAGATGCAATCGACCTGGATCATGTATGAGTCAAAGTCACTCGCACATTTACGATAATAATCGTAAAATTTAACATTTTTTGACACTATAAGCGGTGATAAGGCCGTCGAAAATCAGAGAAGAGAAATTTTATCAAAAATATTTGATTGTAATGTGAAAATAAAACAAATTTTTTACAGAAAAAGCAATAATTTTCGTTTTTATTTCAATTTTCTACAAATTGCTTATCATTTTCGAGTCCTTTTTTTACGTCAAAGCGAGAATTACTGACGAATCCACATTTTTTGAATAAATTTGTGCATTCTTTTTTGCTAAAAGCCAGTAATGCTTCAAATACCATAAGGTTCATTGACCTTGAATTATTTTCTACATAATTTTTAGTAATGTGTTTTTTCAATATTCCAAATAGAATCTCTATTGGATTGAAAAAAGGGCAGTACGGGGGCAAAAAAACAACTACAATGCCAAGAGAACGTAGATATGTGATAATATGTGGGTCGCAATGAATTTTGGCACCGTCGAGAACCCAAACCGAGTGTCGACCAGGATATTTAACGACATTTCCACTCAACGCGAAGTCCCGACAGCATTCAAAAAATGTTTTTCGGGTGTACGTTCCTTGGGTGGTAAAATAATCAACAATACCATTTTGACCCATGAAACACAGTAATGATGTTCTGACAGTACGATTAAATTCACCGCGGTAAACTAACTTTTGCCCAACCACTCCGTATCCTTTTTTACGCCAAATACTCCTATTATCTACTGACACCTCGTCTAAAAACAATAAACTGGAAAGATCCCACGAGAAACTATGAATTTCTTTGACAAAACGCAGGATTTGTGTTTCACTAATTTGAATAGCTCTGCGTTCAAGAGCTTTGTATGAGAATCCTTTGACGTGTAAAATCCTGTTTATAGATGCAATGCTAATTTTTTCATTAAATTCAGATTCAAATTGGATTTTAGCTTCCGACAAAAACAATGTTGGATTTTTCATAAATAGACCAATTATCCAGGATATCTTCTCTTCATTGAATGAAATGTACACTTTCGCCCTCTCTTTTCGAGAAATAAATCCAGAATTCTCATAATTTTGAATCCATCTTGATATTGTAGATTTGTTTTTACAAAAATCTTTGGATAATTGGGTGACTGACTTTCCAAGGCGGTAATATTGATTCAAACAGTAGTAGATGGTGTTTGCTGATGCTTGTTTTCGTTCTACTTCATTGAAAATGTTGGCCATCTAAATAAAATACAGCGTAATTTTAACATTCAAAGCTTATTTTATTTTATTTTTGAGATATTTACCGGGATTAACTTGTGTAAATGAATTTTTTTTGCATAAAAACAGACTAAAATTGATCAAACTTCTCAAATCACACACTCAAAATATAACCCAGCGCACAATCCTCGCAGAATTTGTTCTGGGATAAAATAGCTCCATCTGTTGCATTTTTAATGAGATCATCAATAATAACGAAAAGATTATTGTTAAATAAAAATACTTTTATTAAAATGCATTTAAAAATTTCAATTAATGCAGTTAAATGCAATCAATTTCAAAATTCAAATTTGATTGTCCTATTTTATTGAGATCGTATTTTGAAGAATTTTGATGGTATAATAACACATATTTATTCTGAGAAACTCGTCACAGGTGGTCACATGTAAAACAAATTTGACTAGAAGTTCCAGATAATTTTGTATTTTCTTTAAAAAGTAACTTTTGTTATTATTTTTATCTGTTTATTTATTTTACTATACAAGAATAGTTAAATGTTTTTTTTTTTATTATTTATTATATTCACGTTCAATGTTTGGCCTTTAAATAAAAAAAATTAATCGTCTAAATGTGCAAATCATCTGACGATCATTTATCATAAAAATTATGAGTCCTTGTCCTTTATCTGCATACAAATCTGAAATAAAAATGATTTTGTTATTTTTTATGGTATTATTGAAAGGCGTAATATTTTGTTGATTGTCACCAGATTTAGAGAAAAAAAAATAATAATCATTTAAATCCTGCAGATGGGTCTTTAATGTTAAACATGATTTTGATTATTCATAAAAATATTGATTCTATTTATTGATACAATGAAAATTCCTTTGAATGTTTTATTCAAGTAGAACAACTTTTCTGGTAAATCACTCTGAAAATTTTTAAACGGTCAATTCAATTCAAATTCAAGAAAATAAGAGAAATCCCAACAGAATCTTTGGATTGAAAATAAGTCTCAACCTTGCACAGAAGCCAGTGGATCATGAAAGTTTCTTTAAACGTTTCATCTTTGATAGAAATGCGACGAAATTCGGCAAAAGGTATTTCAAACAACCTGGATACAAAAAAATCCCTTTAAATTAAATGACTTGAGAGCCCTTTCACTGTTATGTTAGAGCCAGTCCCAAAATCCATCTTTAACTGTTACATGAAACATGTCAAACAACATCCGAAGTACAAATTGAACGTCACACATCCCATGAGACTCCAGAAAAGGCGTTTGGTTAAGGAATTGATTGTCGATTTTTCATATCAATTCTTGCCACAACAAACAAATCTCATATTATTAATATTTGTCTTTTATCATACACACACACACACACACACACAAAAAGTATAAAATAGAATTATATTTACTTTTACATTATTATTGAATGGCCAATTCAAAATTCATCATGTCATATTGAGGCAAAAAAAAGGTTTAGATTTTAGTATTCACAAGCAAAAGGATTTCATTGCAATCACGTAGACAATGTGTAGCTCTGTGTGTATTGTGATGGGAATAAATTTTCTTAAGAAATCTATGATGATTTTTTTTGTATAGTCATCATAGTGTGATTCCGTGCAGAAGTTGACCAGTAACAATAAAAATGAAAGAACATGAATTTTGAATGTGAATAAAGTGATTGCATTTCATATTGATATTGGGCGTGTACTGACAAACTTTTTCTACTTAACTCATTGTTATTTTTGTGATGTTTTACTGCTGAAATGGAAGTAAGAATAATAATAATAAGAAGAAATACATTCAAAACAGTTGCTAGAAATCTCATATTTATGAACGGCTTGACTTTGTGTCATTTTTTGTGTAATGTTTGTTTGTTTATATCTCCGGTATATTTTATTTAGCATTCCGTTATATTTACAAGAAAATGAAACAATATTGTCCCAATGGAATACATTAGGGCACATTCTTGCATTATTATTATTATTTTTTTTTTATTATATCTTCAAAAGAAACCTTTTCCATAATATTTTTATTTTCAATTCAATTCTTTTATATTTTATATCATTTTCATAGATTTAGATTGCTGTTTTTTCCTTATTTTTATTACAATTTATTTATATTCTTTTTACAGATAAATCAAAGTCGTATAATTTCAATTTGTGTGCTAACTCGTGCTAAGCGAGTGGTGGATTTTCAATTTTTATGGACTTAAATTGGACTCAATATAAATAAAATGGGATAAAAATTACGGAAAATGAACGTGATTCCAAATCAATGAAGTCAATATTTACACTTCATCCCCTGTAAAATGACAAATAAACAAAACACATTTGTGCTAAAGAAATTACTTTGTTGTGGACAAACACATTAATCGCATGAGCGACCAAGCGACAATTTTGATTCATTTCTATGAATGTTTGTTTTGTTTTGATTTGAAATTAAAAAAAAAAAGTGAAATAAATTTCATATTATTACTTTAAAAATTTTGGAAGTTGAATAGTAATAAAAAAAGGGTGAATTATAAAATTTTTAAAAAATTAAATGCAATTGAATGCACATCAATCCACATATCCGTGCGCAATGCATTATCGTAATTGAAAAATGATGCAATTTTATATTATTCATTTATGTTCTAATCCAAGAATGAATTTTATTTTTATATCATATACGATTTTGATTGAATATTACACTGTTTTAGATGAGGTACATATATCAATTTCATGTGTTCATGTGTCAGGTTTTTTGTAACATTAATTGAATGAGTGGATGAAAGAAAGGCAGAAAAAAGTGAGCATTGTTAGGATGATCTGATCGATGTTTGATGATGAAAATTATAACAGATGTAACAAGAGTCTATTAATAAATGAAAAACATGTTTGCTTGTTACGCATCGTTAAATGTTATGAACTGGTCCAGTGTATGTGATTGTAAGTGTTTGTTTAATGGTTTATTGTTTTTTTTCTGATAAGCTATTATTTTGATAGGAGATGGGTAGGAGAAATAGTTCAATTGAAAATATTTTTGAAGCTTCTTAGGTTCTTTTTTATCATATTTCCAGGAAGCTTGTAGTGATGAAAAAGGAAAGGGGAAGGTTTCCGAAGTACTGCTTTGAGCTGAAAACAAGCTATTGAACTAACTTTGACCTAGTTGTAAAATTTAGTCATAGCCTAGTGGTGAACTTGTCACATTCCGCCTCATAGGTGTTGAGCTCGATCTTAGTAACTGCTAAAATTATTTCTACCCAAATGTGAGTTTTTCAAGTCTTATAGTAGTTTTATTGATTGATAATAATTATTCTGATTCGAAAAATATGCGACTGCTTCGAATGACAGGATAAAAACTAAGGTCCAATCCTGGTGATTTGACGTATGCTGTAAGATATTTTAGTTCTGACAGTACTTTCTTACTTACTTTATGTCTTTTCCTTCTTCAGAGAGTCCAGACTGTCCTCATGTTGAGGAAAGGCGATCTACAAAATGTTTGTTTCAGTTCCCCTAGGTTGTTAAATTGTGCCTCATTTATCTTTCTGATCGAGTTGGTATCAGAGAGTGTGGAGCGTCGCCAGGTGTTCCTTGGTCGACGTCTTCTACGGCTACCTTGTGGATTGTATTCAAGAGCCTGGTGGCAAACTTCTGAAGGGTCTTTTCGTAAGGTATGCCCAACATAACCAAATTTTCTTCTACGTATCTCCATATTTATGTTTTGCATCTCGGCTTTTCTCAGCAGTTCCTCATTCGAAATTCTATTCGGCCAGAAGATACGCAGAATTCGTCTAAGACAGCGGTTGACAAATACTTGCAGCCTCCTCTTAATACGCTCTGTAATGATGACAAAAATACTGCATTATAATATTAAGGTTGTTGATCCCGTTCCTCATTAAAAACACTCATATTTAAGCAATCTCAAATACAAAATTTAAATAGATATAAAAACACACTCATATTATTTACCTTTATCTACGTAATTAAATTAGCATATAAAAAACATTATTTTGAATGAATAATATCTAAACATATAGATATTTTCCAATATTTTCAATATAATTTCAATAGAAATTGAATTCTCTAATGCATTTATTCATATTATGAATTTTATAAACAAGTTTTTTGTTAAAAACCGTATAATATATTTTCCTTAGAGCGATTATTATCGGCATAAACAAACACTCTGAGGTGAAGTTAAATAGATTAAAAGTTTATAAAATAATAATAATAATGTGAATTTCCCAAAAATATTTATTTAAATATGTAAAGCGATTAGAATGATGGTATTTTTGGAAATAAAAGAAACATTTTTTTTGATATCTTTATTTGTGTGTTAACTGTAAAAAGGCATATTTTTAAATAACAAGGAGTGAAGAAAAAAATGTAAACAAGAGTATTAGAACATGTGAATAAAATTATGTATTCTATTCTTTTTATTTAATATACATATTATTTCCCAGGAGCACAATAAAATGTATTACTCAAGTACATTCCGAGGTACGAGTCAAAGAAGAGAGCTGTAACAGTCAATTTATTTGTTAAACTAAACGAGAGATGAAGTATATTATAAATTTTAGAAACACACAAACCTTCATGATATGCAAGGAGTGTGTAATAAACAATCACCTTCAACTTCAATATCGTACATATGCAGATCAGCTCCCCTTATGAAAAAAAAATATCCGGAAATGTTAAGAGTCACAACCTTTAAACATCATGTATCGCATTTTTTTTGTGCCATCTTAATTCAAAATTATATCAAACAGTAAATAATCAAATTTTCCACATGTATTTTAATGTATTCGCTTGTTTATTTGATGTCTCTATTGTTAAACATTATTTTTATCTATCACACACTGATACGAAGAATGATAAATTGAATGTAACATCCCCACATTTTTCTTTTCACTGAATTTTAAATTTACTTTTCTTTTTTTATTTTCATTATTTTAAATTTCTCAAAAAATTTCGTACAAGAGTAATTTTTGAATTAAATTCATACTTCAGATTTCAAATGTAATAAATTATGAATGTGAACGTTAAATTTAAATTTTTTGGACTTACCTGACCTTTTCTTATCAATTGCTTGAGGCATCTCAATGTGTCTCTTCAAATAAATTTCAATGTTTTTATTTTTAAAAGAATAAATTTATGTACTTGTCTATTTACCTAAATCAATAACACACACATACACACACGTGAAATATATGCATAACAAGCAGTCAATTGATGAATTTATGAGTCTCAAAGCGAGTGTTATTTGCGGTCATGGTATGTCCTAATGGGATTACTTATAACCCTTTTTTTATTTGTACAAAATTTTTAACGTTAATATTATTAGTATTAAATATTCAAGTATATTTAAAAAGGAATTCTGTTCAGGAATTTTTAAGTATTGTATGATAATTTTTCAAATATGCTTTTGATTTTATTTTAAAAATATTATTTATGTGTACAATGAAAAGAGGGGTTTCCTCAAATATTTATTTTTTTATTTGTTAAATTTTTAATCTAATAATAAAGTCATGTGATTTATGTATTGTTTTGTTTGTTTGAGCTTTGTTGGTGTGAAAGGATCAAAAATTTGTTGACTTTTTGAATTTGGTTACTTACCTTTTTTGTTTGTATATTAGAGGTCTGCTATAAAAATTAAAAGATATCGATTTTTTTTTAAATTTTTAGATACCTTGAAACATGGGAGACCTTAAGATCTCAACATATGTTCGCTATTTTTTGGTTGCTATCAATATTTGTAAGTCAAAGTAATGTAAAAATGATGAATATCAGTTGTGAAATCGATATGACTTATTGTTTCACTTAAATTTTGCCCTATCTTAAATTACATGTATTAAAGTAGATGTCAATAGAGAAAAAGATTTTTTGAGCCATCCAAAGATCTTTCAAGGTTGTAACATGCTTTGGGAAGAAAGGTGCTAACTTAATATTAATTCTTGATGAGGAAAAAACTGACTAACATGCTAGTTGATGATGTTCTCCAATGGCATCATGTTTTTAAGCTTAGATAATTTCTTAATATCAGTCCTTCTTCGTGACTTTGTGTATTTGCTCTCTGCGGAGAAAATATAAACACAATCCTTTCATTATGAGGTTGATCGCTATGAACGTCTTTTCACTTTTTTTTTTGTCACCATACATGCAGCTTCCCTGAACGATTTGCTTTTTCCGGTTGATATCCACGCATTTGAAGTGTACCAGACAGGATCGCTTATAAAACATCATCGAATCTCTTATCATTATTCTTAGATTTATCGGCGATGATTTATAATCGAATTGAACAGACTTTGTCTTAATTTGCACTTTAACAGTTTTCTAATTTGGTTCTTTTTTTTCCTTTGATTTGACAGATAGTTTTTTTAAACCCTCAATCAGCTTTTTCAGCGTTCAAGATATGTTTTCATTTATTATTTGATTCCAGGTCCAGGTAAGTTTCATTCTTAAAAGTGTGAAATTAAAATAAACACATGACCAAGAACGCAAGTAGAACAGTCTCATAACAAGGTTAAAGTTAAAAGTTATTGATTTTCGTTGTCAACTGAAATCTATAGCATACCTCTAAATAAAATAAAAAAAAATAAAATATTTTTCTACAGCTAGTAAATTTCATTTTTATTCAACATCATTTTGCTGAAATAAACCAATTCTCTGTTAACTATTGTACGAAAACTTACCTGTTTACCACAACCTGTAACATCATCATGGATTCACTTTTAATTTTTTCTTGGTGATATTTAAATCCTTAAAGTCAAAATAAAATAAAAAAAGGATTATTTCGACTCAGTAGGATAATCATTATTGTTTGTTCAAAGTGATTATCTGGTAATTTTCGGAAACAGTAGGATATTGACTTTGAAGATTAATGTTAAAATTCGTGTTAAAGTCATAAAATACCATGAAAAGTATGAGAAGAATCCTTTTGTACATTTAAACAAAAAAATAATTTTTTTTTAAAACAATTTTGAAATGAGTTTGCGCTCTTAACAACAATTTTTCATTGGGTCTTTGCTTAAAACGCCTTCATGAGTTATCAACTTTTGTTTTTTCTTTTGTTGATAAAAAGTTAAAAATATATGAAAAAAAAATTAAGACAAACAGTGATGTAATGAAATCCCATGATACACAAAGCACTTTGATTTTTCTCACAATTTTTCATTCTGATGTTTTTTCTATTGCTATTATTCTTTTTTCATCACTCAAGTTTATTTTTCCCTGCAAACAAAAGGAAAAAATATTTTAAAATATGGATGCTTTTATATACAAAATATTATTTCCACATCATTTATTCATCCATCCATCCATCTTTTTGTGTCTCAATCCATTATTACTCACATATATGAAAAAAAATATTCATGCAATTTATATGCACAACTTTACTCATATTCATGCACAATTTGAATTATTAAACTACATTCAAATAACATGTGTGTGTGCAAGATGAAATTGTCCATACATCTAAAATTCTCCACCTCTCATCCAACTCCATTGTACAAATGCCTACTCTACATAAAATGCAAATTTAATCAAGGCAAACAAGTAAAGAGTGATTACTGGACAATTGCTGCATTATATTCTGTCAATTTCAAGTGTGTCTGTACAACAAATTTTTGTATATTGTTCTGTTGATTGTTCTTTTCTCGTTTATACCGTTCCTTTAACCTTAATACATGAGAAGCACAGTCACACAATGATCGGACGATTAATAATTTGTTTTGCTAAATTTATGTATGTGAATTTACATGAAACCATTGAAATGCATTATTATTGCAATGTATTTATTCAAAAGAGACAGCCGAACAATCACACATAATTTTGTTACAAATATTATTGTTATTAGGGTATAAGCCAAGTCAAGTGCATTTAAATATATAAATACAATACAAAAAGGGGGACAATTCAAGTTATTTAATGTGAAGGCTTTATAACAGATTAAAATGTACGTATTGTGTATAGATAGGATTTGTATGAAGTAGTATTAGTTGTAAAGTGTTTTGATGTAGTAATGATGACAGTAATCGAATTATCTTGATTATTCAAATTGTATTGAATTTGTATGTGTGCTTTATTTATATTTTAATTATTATAATTATTATTATATTTTAATTATTCGGTACTTAAAATTGGATAATTAATAATCCATCTTCGTAGTTTCTTAGTAGATTCTTGTGAGGGTGGGCATTACTAAGCTTGATAAATTGACAGAGAAGAACCAGTCAGTAGATTCGAATTCGATAAACTACAAAAATTATTACAACTCAGTTGTGTTTTTTTCGAAGAAAATAATTATTATGGTCGGAGAACTGCTCTCAGTTGATACCATAAAGCTCAGGCTCACCCTTACGCTTAGGCTAATGGTTTGGCGTTAACTATGGGAACTTTGATGTCCAACTCGACTTATTTTGATGGCGAACGTTACGAACAATTTTGGAACTAAATATTCATATACATAAAAAAACTGTAGAAACATTTCTCGCTGAGAGGCAGTACAGTCACTTACGTTTATTGGTGTGAACTTTGATCCCTATAGTAAAAGCATGACCCTTTGAGATGAACCTTGTCAATCCTACCCTACTCTATCTTGAAGATGCTCTAGATAATTTGAATCTGTAAAGAAACATATCATCCAGTAATACAATAAAAATATAATCAGTCAAAATTACTTTAACATAACTAGATCACATTGAACTACTCCGATGATATTTCACACCATTTTTTTATTGTTATCCAAACGCCTCCATTGGAACTTCTTTTCTATTCCTTTTGCATGTCTTTCATTTTAACGTACATATAAAATTAATAGTTCTCCAGTATTTACTATTAAATTACGTATACGACTGATTCACGGTATTCTGAAAAAAAAATACATATAACAAAAAAAATTATAAATACACAACAAATTATATGTTTGAGAGACACATATTCGTATGTGAAAGTGGGAGGAGTTAACATTTAATGAAAATATAAATAAAAAATTACTGGATGAAATATTGAGAGATTACATTTATTTGTAACTGATTTGAATTAGATGAAGGAATTCAGAAACGGATTAATGAATTGTAACAAGATTACTTGCATTAATCTTCTTAAATGCATTTAATTCTTTTACAACTACAGTTAATGAATGCACTACATTACCGACCATTGTGTCACTGTATTAGTATGGGTTGGTATAAGAAATTTACATGGTGGGGATAAATTGCATTTAAAATGGGCGGAGACTACAGGGACCTACAAAAATTACTCACGAGATATCCTTTTTACATTGTTTTCTGTACATGTGTGATCATTTTGGGAGTACAAGAACAAGACAATGCGCAGTTAGTGAATGAGTACAGGGAATTAATATATGTGTGTCTATGTGAAAATCATAACATAAACAGAGGGATTGTAAAATTTTTCCTCTCACATATTATTATCATTATTTTGTATGTGTATATACGGGAGATTTGCCAATGTAATGTGTATTTTGCCTGGTGTATGAACAAATGTTTTCAAAATATATACCAGCAGTGTACCAGTAGCAGCATCGCGGCAATATGATATCGTTGTGTCGTCAACTTTTTAATACTGTGCACACATATACGTAGAAATGTACTTTAGCAAAAGTACAAGTAAAATTTTGTAACTTGTATTATAAAGTACAGATTCAAATTTCAGTAGGGACTCAGACGTCACTCGGGACGAACGGTTTTCGTATATCTCAAGAGATCGTAAAAAGGAAAAGATATTTTTCCTTAAAAAAAATAATATTTCTCACAAGTCTTATTATTACAAATTGAAAATATTTTTGGTAAAAATTTTAAGATATAGATAAAATATCCAATTTTATGCTAAGCAAAACGAAAAGTGACATGTAATAAAATTCGTAACTTATCTTATCAAAAATATATCGTGTCGTGTAATTTCTTACCGGAAAATTGTATCAAGTGTTTATTGAATACAGTTCAATTAAATTATTCTAAGTGATTATCAATAAAAATATTGAAATATAATTCAAAGAGATTGACAATATAAAAAATAATAATTATAAATAAAAATACATTTCAATTTAATTTAAATTAAAAAAATAATAATAATAAATTATTACAAATTAAATAAAAAATATCAGTTAAAATCAAACTTCAAACTTAAAATAAAATAAATTTTAACTGAAATTTAATTTAAAAGTATAAAACTGAGGTCCGACGAAGCAGCACCGGGCTTTAGCTCGGCATCACCATGGCCAACATTAGAATTCGAATGGGGTCGAAAGTTGTATCCATCAACGGGTCCTCGTGGCACTGGTGGTCTAATGTTCGGACTACCACCAACCGGAGGAGACCTCAATCAACCAAGAGGTCCCGTTACATCACTCAAAGAAGAGCCACTTGGTGCACGGGCATGGATGCAGCCAGTAGATCAATCAAAGTAAGTATAAAATAAAATTTCTCTCAAGTGAAAATTTAAAATAAAATAAAATATAAAAAGATAGCTTTGTGTTGATAAAGTGTCTCGTAATAATAAAAATAATAATAATAATATAAAATGAAACAAAAAGTGTTAAACTTTTATACGTGAATTTGTATCGGTGTGCGTGTAAGTGTAAATATACCAAAATTTTTGGTAAATAAATTATAATGATACACATAAAATATGTAAATAAAATAAACATCGCACGTAAATATAAACATAAAATACGTAAATATGAGAATAAATTTTTTTTTATCGTAATTGCGGGTAATTTATAAATCACAAAATTTTTATATAAATTACAAAGACCTATCATCGCTTCATAATAATAATAATAATTAAAATTTTTGTTTAAAAGATATTGTGATGCGATAAATATTATAAATATTCATGCAGTAATATCACTTGTTTATTGTCTACGTGTGTTTTTTTTGGTGCTTCATTCACGTATGAAAATAAAAGTTTTTCGTGGAAATTTCAGAACACCGCCAAAAATTAACACACGTTAAAATGTTCAAGGAAATTTCAAAAAATATATTCCATTAAAATATAAATAAATTAGTAAATTTATGAATCAATTTTAATCGAGGTGACTAAAATAGGACCCTTTGAGAACTCGGTAGTGCTCTTATAAATTATAACCTAAATTTACGAAAATAGTTCAAAAATTAATAAATTGAAATCAGTAAAAAAAATTTATTTTGAAAAATTCTGTAAATTTTCTTAATGAAAGAAAGAACATCAAAAAAAAAAATCAGAAAATTTTAATTATAAGGGTAAATTATCTCTAAATACGATTTGGCGATGATTTTTTAGTGCATTTCGTAAGGAAAAATGCCTGGATGGAGGCGCTTTTTAAAATGAACTTAACTCATTGGCTTTGAGATTACGCTCCGGAGCCAAAGAACGGTTGAAAGCCCGAAATTTCCGATTTTTCCAAATTTTTCAGTTTTTAAATGGTGGATTTTTTAAAAAAAAACTCATAAAATATTCAATATGGTTTAATTTTTTAAAATTTCTAAAAAGTCGGATTTTTTCAAAAGTTTTCAAAATGATAAATTTAAAAAACTTAATTTTATTCAAAAAACGAATCCCATCGAAATGCACTTTTCTCAACCGCCCAGTGGTTAGAATTTCTCATTTTTGATACTTATTTTTAAATTTTTAAGTAGTTTTATGAAAAAAATTAAGATATTTTTGATCCATACTCAAAATTTTCACTCACAAACCCTTCAAAATGAGGGCTTTTTCCTTCAATACAAAAAATTTCATTTAAAATATAAATTTTAACGAGATATCATAAAATCATATTTTTGATAGAAAGTTAATTTAATATTCATTCAAAATATTAATTTTCAAATTGAACATCATTCATTTAAACACTCATTGATTGAGTCTCATCATCATTCAATTACCAAACAATAATTATTCTAATTATTCATCAATATTATTGTTGCTTTGTTACAATTATGTTAATTTACAATCGTTAAGAGTGTAATCATAATTAAAACGTCAAATTAATCAACAAAAACGTGTATTTTTTTTACCTTCGTTTAAATTTGTTTATGCTTCCAGTTAATTAATCTACTTATTTTAAATACATTCAATTCAATAAATTTTTTTTCGTTTTATCGAATGAACATCATCACATCATATCCATAAAACATTTGTAAAGTTCTATTTTTAATGACAACAAACAACAAACATACTCAATATGTCCAAGTTGAATTGAAATAAATGAGCAGAATACAATTGTATGACTTTTTTTATATATATTTTATTACATTATTCATGATTGTACATATGTGGTATTTTTTTTCTCCTTAATTTTTTATATATTTTGTATCATTCATGTTAATATTATTATGATTGTTTTACGACAAAAATAATAATGTTACAATATAAACTTCCATGCATTCATTTTCATTTGATGATATTTTGTGAATGATTAATTTGATATGTTTTTCCTGATAATATGATACCAGGTACTTGTTACTCAAAAAATAACTTGATGATGATGATTATTATGATTAACATTAAATGTATAACTTGAATGATGGTGGTAAATTATATGAAAATGCTTATATGTGTGATGCTCATTAAGTCATGGTCAATTGTCCATACTTGGGTGTTCTAGTATGAGTGTGTTTACATGACAAGAGGATGGATGATACCTTGTTGTTAACTTATTTAGGTAAAATAATAATAATATTAATGAAAATAAAAACATGTATTTTTATATATAAAAAAGTTGATGAAATAATTAGAACATTATTAATGGATACGTATAATTATATGGTCATTTTCTGGTAATTAATTGGTCAATTAGGCTCCTTTTTGATGAATTGTGACACAGTCAGGGGTTAAAAATCATAATAATAATAAAATGACGAGCTCTTATCAATTAAGAATGTTGTTGAAAGCATGCATAGACTCACAAAAAAAACTAACAGACAAAAAATAATCATTTTTGTTTCATAACCACAAAAAACTGCACTCATATATTTTATATTTTTATATTATTATTACCAATTGGCATTCAATATTCGATATCATTAAATTGAGATAGGCAATTGAGCAAACTGATCAAATAATAATAAAATAAAAGAGCACTGAATAATTTGAGTGTGTGTGTGTGTGTTTTATATTATTAGCACTGTATTTCATATCAAATATTTTTTGCCTATAATCAGAGATGCGATATGAAAATTATAGTTAAAGGTTTTTTTGTAAAAAAATAAATTCATAAAATTCAATAAAATGGATCTGATTTAACCGGACGTTGATTCAAATATATTTAGGATTAAAATCTAATTCTATTTTGATGGAAGACAAGGTAACTTACTTGACAAGTAAGTAAGAATAAAGCTCCTCAATCCTGAACCTAGTTTTAAGATTTATATTTGGAATAACGTTCTCATTTGGAATGAAAAATAGGGTGCCTTTGGGTTTGCAATATTTTAATGGAGAATTTGAAGAATGAATAAGACCTTCATTGATAGAGATGGGGTCTTTTAGGTGTAAAGATCCAAGAAATTCAGGTGCAGTTTTGGCAACTTCTAAAGAAATATCTGTTGAAAAGGACTGTAAAAATTTAGCTGACCGTAGTTTAGACGATTTGGAAGTAAGGAATCTTCTTAATAGAGCAGGACTATCATTGATAGGGATGGGCATCTAATTTTCTGTAATTCATATTATGAAGAAAATCATTTCCCGACAACATTCATGATCAGTAGCTTGTACCACCAATATTTTACAATCAGTCTTAATTCAATCTTCACAGATCTACTTGCTCTTAACAATAAAGGAAAATTCAATATGAAATGAAGTTCATCTGATCCATGAAAAGAAAAATCACCTTTCATTGGATTCATTTAACTCTATCATTTAACTGCCAATGACTAGAAATAATAAAATCTTAATTTCAATTCTTCAATATAAAAATTTCCAGATTGAATCCGTTATCATGAAAAGAGACTTTCTGGAATCCACATGGCTCGACACACATCAACTCGATATGTTTTTAAGAAGACCTTTAAATTTGGAGCTACTTGAAAGGTTTAGAAAAGTTCCTTTAAGAAAATCGAAGTCGCTACGATCGCTAATATTTATTTGTATGGAGCTTCAAACTTTTCAAACCTTTACAATCTGATCCATTTGAAATTATTTCTTATGAATTGAAAAATGAAAAGAATTTTGCATACGAACCAAATTAATGACTAACGCTTTCCTTCTACAGGTCAAACAGGTTTTATTACCGGTTTTCAATATCATCCAATTCCATCCCTTGCTCCTACGTAAGTGAATATGTGTCTTTTTTGCATCATATTCATACAATTTCAGTTTCATCCTGAAATCTATATTCAAATAAAAACAAAATTTTACAGAAAAAAAACCGGAAAATAATATTTTTTGTTTTATTATCAAATTATATGATAAAAGCTAAAATATTTTTTTTTTAAAAAAATATTATTGATGGTAAATGGTCTGTTATAATGTTTATTTTTGGCATACAAACATTTTATTTTATGGAAGAATTGGCATCAATTTTTTTAAATGTAAAATTCATAGATATAGAAATAGTTTATGAACTTCCGATAATATTTTTGTTTTGTAACAATTTGTTCGATTTTTTTTAACCGGAATTTTATTTCCAATATCATTTTAAATTCAAGTTTTATTTTCTTTGTCTACTGAATTGAACAAACAGCCTAAAGTCATGTCTCCTGATTATCATACTTCGACACTTGTTCGACACCCATCATCCATTCAATACAATATTATAATTGACAAACGTATCATCATCATTATTATTGCTCAAATTATAATATACACAAAAAAATATGTATCAGTTTTTCATATCTCACACACACACACACATATTTATTTTTTGGTTTATTTATGCATGAATTTACAGTTATTGACTCAATATTGCCTTTAAACGTGGAATTATTATTATTTTATTCGTTCAATAAAATCCTATCACACGCATTAAATATTGTATGTGCCAGAAGGATTTCATTGAACATTGTGATAGTAAAATGTATAAACACATAAATTTATTTGGAATAAATTCGAAATGAATGAATGAAAATGGTGTCGTCTGATATTGTTATTTGGTGTATCAAAGTGGTACAATGTCATATACACTTTTTTATGTAAATATTGTTTTCGTTGTGATAAAGCTATGATTTTTAAATAACAATAAAAATAAAGAGAAGCAGCGATATAATTTACAGGCAATCGCAATGCAATTGAGATCGAATAAAGTTAAATTTTATATTAAAATGACAGGATATTCAACAGCATTTCTTTTGATGTTAACAGTTATCACAAAAGTAATAAAAATTAATCAATTATTTTTCTTTTCAATTTTAGTCTTGGAATTGGACGTGCTCATTTTGAGAAACAGCCACCCAGTAATTTAAGAAAATCAAACTTTTTTCATTTTGTGATAGCCTTATATGACAGAGCAGGTCAACCGATTGAAATTGAGCGAACTGCATTTTTAGGATTTATTGAAAAAGATGTTGTAAGTTTTTTACTTTCAAATTAAACCAACATATGAATAAAAATGTTAAAATTAAATGTTTATTTTTCAGGAAACAGAAGGTCCGAAAACAAACAATGGTATACAATACAGACTACAATTGTTATACGCTAATGGTGAGTATTTAATTTCACTATCAGCATCTTTTTTTGTGGTATAAAACGGTTTTTATATTTTATGTGTTCACTTAACCCTTTCCTTCCACATTATTTTAAAATTGCATTTCGTAGGCTCATTTTTCCAAAAAAAATAAAAATGAGATTAATTTCTTTTAAAAAAATTTCATTAAATCCGCTCTCTTGATGGTAATTTCATTTATATTTAAATGACCTCATAGTGAAAAGGTGAAGGTTAAAATAATATAAACTAACAAAAGTCATATGGGGCATTTAGTATTCTACATTATCAGCATTGCATTTTTTGCACTGTTTGTTCTTTACTTACACACAATAAAAATTTGCTTTAAATGCAGTTTTTCTTCAAATATAACCAGCAAAAACCTTTGGGAGTAAAAAAACTCATTTTAAATCTATCAAATCTAAATCATTCAAATGTTGAAAATGACATACTTTTAAATTTACTTATATTAAACTTCAAAATATTATCTGACAAAAATTTATTAACTGTATCGAAAAAAAATCAGGCAATCTGTTTATTATAAACTTATAACATTTTAAAGTCCATATAATTTTTATTCGTTAAATTGAATTATTTCATATGAATACATGTAAAACAATCATAAATAAGCATTATGTAGAATTAAAAACTTGGACAAATATGCACTTGGTCTCGATAAATTAATTTTATCAAAAATAAATACAAAGTACAGGAAGCTCTTGATAAATGTAGAAAATTAATATGAGATTTCATTGAAAGTCTCATGGACTAGAGTGACGGAAGTACTGTCGCTACCTGTCGAAACGTTTTCTACTAATTGATTCTACTATTGATTTAATGCAACTTCATAACTCAAATTCGCAGTAATTGAGACCTTACTGTACTTTATTTTAATGTGCTCATATTTTTGTCCAACATTAAGTTACGGCTCAGACCATGTCTGTTAGTGATTACTTCTGTTCAAGTTTTAAAATGAATCGATAATTTTGAAAATAAAAAATAAAATTATTTAACAAAATTCAATTTCTTATTTTACAGGCATTCGCCAGGAACAAGACATCTTTGTTAGACTTATCGATTCAGTGACTAAACAGGTGAGTTTTTTTCAATTTAATTTTCCTTAAATGTGACATCAAAGCTCCCTCCTAACAAAAACTATAAAAAGACCATAAGTGTTAATCCAATTTGATTTTGCATTATGTTTGACTTGTTGTTAATGTCTCAATTTCTGGTTAAAATTTCCTCTCAATTATTTCCATTCATCCCCAAAATAACAACAGCAAACAAATAACACCAGCCAAAAAAAAGTAAAAGTACTTTATTATGATAATAAAATAATACACTCTCTTTTTCTGTGTAAATTTAAATGCACTTCCAGAACTCTATTAATTTTTGGTTGTTGTACATGTATGATATAAATTTATATTTGGGTGACAATAAATAACATAAGCAGCGTGTTCAATTGATTTGGTTCCAATTAAATAAGGCGTTTAATATTTGATTTGATACACTTGCTAAATAAATTTTCTATTCAATTTCAATTCGACTTCGTATACAATGAATTTGAAGGCAGTTTATTTTCATGTTTAATGATCTGTTTGTAATTTTTGTGATGTCCTTTGTGAGTGTGAGGGTTATTTTCTCGCATTGTAAGTGTTGTGAAATGAAAATTTTTCTTGATTGTACTTTTATGTTCATAGTTCAAAAAGTGGCATATGGTAATAAAATAAAATAAAAAAAGTAAATTTTTGTATATAAAAATGACTGAATGAATGCAGTCAGGGTGACATTGTTGCGTTTTTACTTGTATTGTTTGTTATTTTTTTAATGTACTAAATGAAGGGTGCTTGATCGTGCTAACAATGTCATCAATCTTAAACAATGTGACTTGTTACAAAAAAATAAACATAAAAATCAAACAAAATATCAAGTACATTATTATGAAAAGTTAAATTTTGTAATGAGTGCCCATTTTTATATGAATTTAGATTCTTTTCAATTTCAATAATAATTTTTTCGTTTAATTCCTTTGTAACGTAACATCTTCATTTGGGTAAAAAGTCAATCCTAATCACCCTATTTTATCTCAATTACAATAATCTTTAAGCTTATTTTTCAATCATCAACATCTAAAATGTAATTTTTCATCCTAAAATCCTTGTATATTAATCTCTTAAATCTGAATCAAAGCACAATGACAAACAACTTCACTCAAGCAAAAGAAATTCGGAAGGTAATTTACAACAAACCCATTACATAGTCTAATATTTCCTTTCCTTTTCCTTTGGTAATAATCTCATCTCTATAAAAAATAGAAAAAAATTATCCCGCCCCATGCTTTGCATTGTAAAGAGAGCGCGTAAATCGATTTTAATAACACGTGGTTAGGAGGCCACGTGATTGGCACGTGCCATCGATAATCATTACAACCTCCGAAACAATATTACATCTAACATAAACAAAATTGTGAATTGAACAAAAAAGAAATGAAATAAATAGTTTAAAAAGTCTTTGAATGTGTATTTTATAAAGTGATTTAATATAGTTTGATATTGATATGAAAAGGGCGTATTTTTCTTTCTTTATGTTGTTTGTTTTGAGAACAATGTATTGATGTTTGATCATTATATCATTATTTAAACTATTTTTGTGACTTGAATTGATAATATTTGATTAAAAAGCACGACTTACAAAGATTTTTTTTTAATATTTACATCTAATAAAACAGATTTTTAAGTGATAAGCAAATAAAGAGTAATTTTTTAATAAAAATAAATGCAATCGATTATAACGCCTCACATTTAGTGTAACTCATTTAGTGTAATAAAGTTTTTATAAAATGGATTCATCGTTGATAAGACTTCTGAAATTCGTCATAAAATATCTTTCATAGCCTTATTTTTAAAATTTAACCCTTTATTACACCCTCGCTTTCTTTATTTTGTGTAACAGTCCCCTTAAAGAATTTTAATTTTCATAAAATACTCATCATATTTCATTTTTAATTGCCTTGTAGATAGTCGCTTATCACTTGTGCCATCAGTTATTTTTTTTTCTAATTGTGAAATAAAACACAACTACAAAAGTAACCATAAAATATGACAAACGTATCATCATGTTGAAATCGTTCCGCATTCTATTTTGTTTAATCAACTTAAAAATTGTATATTAAAAGGATTTTTTCAATATTTGCTTTGTACAAAAATTATGTGTTTCGTGTTTTACAATACATAACTAATAATATGTGTTTTGTGTTATTTCTGATATAATTTATATTGAAGTTTTTTGTATAATTTTTTTTTTTTTATAAAATTGAAATGTTATGTTTGACATAAAATAAAAATGCATGTATTCATTTCATGTTGACACGGTCATCAAAAAACATGTAATTTAATTAATAAATTGTTTGGAAAATGTTTTTTAAAGTTCAATATTGAATTGTGTGTTGTTTGACATGGTAATTCTTGTTTATTTTGGTGAATAATTTATGCATATCACACCTAGAATTTCAAGTGGTCAGCTAGACGTACGAAGAAGATATTTATATAAGAAAGTTATAAATGAATTTCCGAATATCATATTTTATAGGTCGAATGCAGATGTAAGACGATCGATGAAAAGTTTAATCATTTCAAAATTTGATTCCCCGAGCAATGATGTCTTAAAATATCTCGAAGAAATATTTAAGCACATATACAATTGTTGGAACGTCTGCCATGAAGATGTTGAATATAACAGGTTTTAACACCGCTCTTTAGGGTAATCCTGCTGAAATTTCTGACTTCAAACCATGGAAAATTTTGATAAGGAAATATTTAATTCTTGCATTTTCCATTTACTCACTCCATTAAAGGTTTTGTATGATCATATGATTTAGTTTTTGTCATGGAGCGCACGTTTTCTTTTCTTTTATGTTATGAAAAAGTTAACGCTAGCGATCATTTTCATTCTTGAAATGTAGACATTTCATGAATTTTCACCAAGTGTTGATCGAAAAATATTTCATTATCAATGACATTTCTCCGCTTCGAATTTGGTGTTCTCTAAATACTCTATCAAATTTATCATCACAAAATCTCTTATCTCCTAGTACTTTATAGCCATCAACCTGCACATTACGTTATCAAATCGCATTTAATCACATAAAAAAATTATAATTTTCTTTTACAAAACATTACTGGTCCTTTCTTTGTGAAATAAAAAGTGAGAGTAAATTAGGGATGCAACGACCTTCTTTTTAATTCAACATAAACAGATTATACGAACAAAAAATTTTAAAGTGCGACAACGTTCTTCGCTACTTTAAATGTAACGTACACAAAAGTTGTATTAAGAGAAGGGTTATTTTTTTCTGATTAAGATCAGAAACTGTTTTGTTCATATTGCGTAAATGCTCATTTTAACGCAAAACTTCCGTACATTTAATGCACTTAATTTTGTATTTGTAGTAAGGAGTGTACCCTCCAAAAATAGTATTTTGTTTGGTGATTTAAATTATTCATAATGGCAATCTAATTTAATGTTGTTAAAAATAAATACATATAAAGTACTTGAAGAGGGATTGATTGGAAATGAATTTAAAATTGTTTTTTTTCTTGTCAAACGTAAATATTTTAACTTGTAACTGTACTTTTATTTTTAAACTTCATTGACGCGTTTTTTTTTTTAAATAGAAAAGAATGAAATTTAATCATGAATGAAAAACCCAAACAGTTAAATTATTGTGAATTTTTTTATTTTCACTTATTTTAGATAAATGTGTAAATAAATTTTTATATACCAGAGAATCAAATATTAATTATTCATCAATTTTTTGTTTGTTTTTCAGTTTGTTTTTTTTTTTAATTTTATTTTAAGCGAAAAAAAATAAAATAGAAAAAACGTGCAAATAGGAAGCTCATGTTTCCGTTGAATTTTTTTTATTCTGAATAACAGAAATGAAAATTCAAGTGAGATACAAAAAAATTATATGAAGTGAAATGCAATGACAGCACACTTAAAAATGAATAACAATTAGAGTTCATTTAGAATTTAAATCCATTTTTAATTAGAAATTTCCGGCTTTTCTTCATCCTATCATAAATTTGCACTTTTAAACTGATTATGATGATGAAAGAATGATAAAAAAATTTAATAATAATAAAGAAAAATAAAAATTAATCGACACAAATTAGCAAAACTGAATTATTTATTCATTTCAGCTCACTGAAAAGAAAAAAAATTGAAAAATTAGACGGAAAAAGAAAAATTGTTTGTATTTTTTTTTGCAATTATTTTGTATGAAAAAATGAATCTAAATAATAATAAATAAAAAAAAAAAACAAATGAACATAAAAATATTATAGATAGTCTCGTATTTATTGTGTAATAATTTTTTTTGTCAGTGTATGTGTGTATTTTTGTGTAAATGTTTTAAAAAATGGGCATTTATTTGTTTCAATTTCTCTTGGGAATTGTTTACAATTAAATTGATTGAGCATACACTAATATTTTTGTTGTGTAAATTTTTTTTTCTAGGATCATACTACACTGAAAATCAAGTGACTTGAGCTCTTCTAAACCTTTGATGGGCTTTGTCATAAAGAATGTTGCAATTTTCGTGTCTTGAATGCCCTCAAACGCGTCGTATTGAATCATTTTCTGGCTCTCATTTTGATTTTCACCAAAATATTTTTACAGTAGCAATTTTACATGGCTATCGATATTCATTTTGTAAAGTGGTAATTAATTCAACAAAACTGTGTTGTAAAACAAATGGATTATTTTATTATTTGATGTGATATCGTTTATTATTTGATTTCATCCTTTACATTTTTTTTGCTCTCATGTCCTAGATTAATTGTGACAATGTTGATTTTTCACTTTTTTGTACAATTACAAGGAAAAAAATGAGAATGAATACGGTTATTAAAAAAACAAATGTGTTGAAAAGAAGAAAATCCATTAATAAAGCAAATCAATGAAATATTCGATTTTCATCTTGTAATGTGAAAAGAGGAAAAAAACATTGAAAACACCCTCTCTCAATGTATTAAGCCAAACATTAGCCCCACAAAATCCTGTCTAATGTAAATAAATGAATTATATTTGCATTATTCCGTATAAAAGTTACACATAATGAAACCCCTAATACAAAACAGAAGGAAAAAAACAAATCCAATACCTTCCTAAATAATAATATTACATGATATTGATGATCGAACTACTGCTGTTTGTTTGTTTATATGGATGATTTTGTTGAATTTCTGTTCAAGTAATGCTTAACTAAGAAAAATGAAATGATATTATGGATTTTTTTTTCTACATGTTGATTACAGTTAACATGACAATAATAATACTGTCGAATTTGAACATATTATGCGTGTTCAGTGGAATATTAAAGATTATGTAAGAAATACACTCAAAGATGAAAGTTACATGGAAAGTTTTTTCTTGTTTTGAATGTTCTCAATGATGGCTCTCTCACAGTTTGGAATCTTCTCAATGATGGCTCTCTCACAGTTTGGAATCTTCTCAATGATGGCTCTCTCATAGTTTTGAATCTTCTCAATGATGGCTCCCTCACAGTTTTGAATTTTCTCAAAAATGGCTCTCTCAGTTTTGAATCTTCTCACTGATGGCTCTCTCGCAGTTTTGAATCATCTCAATGATGGCTCTCCCACAGTTTTGAATCCTCTCAATGATGGCTTTCACCCAATTTTGAATCTTCTCAACGATGGATCTCTCGCAGTTTTGAATCTTCTCAATGATGGCTCTCTCACAGTTTGGAATCTTCTCAATGATGGCTCTCTCACAGTTTGGAATCTTCTCAATGATGGCTCTCTCACAGTTTGGAATCTTCTCAATGATGGCTCTCTCATAGTTTTGAATCTTCTCAATGATGGCTCTCTCACAGTTTGGAATCTTCTCAATGATGGCTCTCTCATAATTTTGAATCCTCTCAGTGATGGCTCTCTCACAGTTTTGAATCTTTTCACTGATGGCTCTCTCACAGTTTTGAATCCTCTCAATGATGGCTCTCTCATAGTTTTGAATCTTCTCAGTGATGGCCCTTTCACAGTTTTGAATCCTCTCAATGATGGCTTTCACCCAATTTTGAATCTTCTCAACGATGGATCTCTCGCAGTTTTGAATCTTCTCAATGATGGCTCTCACACAGTTTTTAATCTTCTCAACGATGGAACTCTCGCAATTTTGAATCTTTTCACTGATCGGTCTCTCACAGTTTTGAATCTTCTAACTGATGGCTCTCAAACAGTTTTGAATCCTCTCAATGATGGCTCTCTCACTGTTTTGAATCCTCTCAATGATGGGCCTCTCATAGTTTCTATTCTAAGATTGTCAGTTATTTTTTGATTGACAGTGTTTCATTTTATCATGAAACTTATCATTCTTAAAGTCAACTCTAAGACAAAGATATATCTAACCAGAGAGTAAAAAAAATAAATTGAAATATCATTTATATTAACAATGACTTTGGTCAAATACCATATTTATTATGTTGACTTACAGGGAAAACAGGATGACTCTCTATCTTCTCTTTTTTTGACCAGTATTAGACTGAAAATTGATTGAAATCCCTTTAAATATCAAAAAATTTTGTACAAACCTTTGAACATAACCCTCAATTTCGAACTATAACTATAAGTTACATAAAAGGGTGTCACTTTTACTCAACCATTGCATTTATTTTATGTCGTTTTTTTGAAATTGAAATGACCATTAGGATTTAGATTATTTATTATTTTGGATAAAAAAGGATCACACAATGTAATAATAATAATAATAAGAGACAAACAAAACCCATTAAATATTATCTGGAAACATGATGAGAACATATGATGTCACATTTTTTTATAATATTACATGTTATTTACTACTTCAAGTGAAAATTATATTAAAAAATATTATTTAATTGTATTTTTTTTCAGGCTATTGTCTATGAGGGACAGGACAAAAATCCAGAGATGTGTCGTGTTTTGCTGACACATGAAGTCATGTGCAGGTAATTTTTTTATGAACAGATATTTTTCAATCATATTCAAATCACATGTCAAGTCTCATGTCAAAAAATAGTGCATTCTAAGTGTTTTTTTTTTTTTTGATTATTTGAATTCAGACAGAAAAAGAAACAAATCACACTAATATTATTAGTTAAATCACTTCAGTTAGATTTTTCAATCATGTCAACTTTTATATTTATTTGTTGATATTTTGTTTTGCACATTTCACATATATGAAACTGAACTTTTTTTTGATTAAGGGAAAAACGTGACATTTATTATGTTCGGCTCTATTGTTTCATAAGAGTAAAATCATTGCAGTACTACGTTAAACGAGTAATTCAGTTACTATAAAAGCAATAAATGATGGTAAATTTTTTATCGACCTGCCAAATAAATATTTTTATATATCTTTTCATGATACTTCACATGACTTTGTATATAAATTTAATTTATGTGACAAACATTAATGTTTCGTATATGGGCGACCATTCATAAGCAATAACATTTCAATATATGTACATTGAGAGTTTGCTGATATGTACTTGAAACTGCTATAACATTATACTTGAGAAAAAAAAAATGTAAACGATATCAGAATAATAGCTTGAAAGATATAAAAATAGACATTTTACCTCGTTAAAAAGACGAGGGGTTGATATGTCTGTGTATCTAAGAAATTTCTAATGTACAGATTGTCCATATAAAAGTTAATTTTTGGATGTATCACAACGCGACAGCAATCTTCATTGTATGCGTATCCAGACATATTTTTTTTCGATATAATTTTTTCAGAAAGAAAAAAAAATGTGTAATATTCCCCATAGCATATCGTCTTTTCTCAAGAGGGAGACGTCTTTATATAAGTACGATCAGAATTACACCGAACATCTCAAGGGACAAAAGGATACACACATATTTGGCTATTTTTCTTTTTTTTTTCCTTTCCTTTTTTATTTGTATCATACTTATGGTGTCTTGTTGCTGGTATTGTTGTTGATACTTCTTCGTAGCACCATACACAAAAATAGAGTGGAATTTGATAGACATGAAGACGTCTATACTCAATATATTTTGTGAAGGTTATGGAGTGTATCTCATTGCTTAGGTAGGTTCATATAAGAAAAGGCCGTGATGCGAATCGCATATAAATTTACATTCAAATTCAAGCAAAATTAAAATGAATTAAAAATGTAGCGTATAAAGACAGCTAAAATCGATAAAATGGCAGATTTATGGTTATATATGTCGGAACATTTACGAAACGAATTTTAACGGTCTTTTAATTCAAAAAAATTAAGTAAAATCCAACCCTGACTTTAAAAGTTTACAGCGATTAAAACACAGCCTTAAAACGTTTAAAGTGTTTAAAACACAGCCTTTAAACGTTTAGAGCGTTTAAAACACAGCCCTGCATAATTTAATTTTTAACGTAGCTCTATGGCGTTTAAAACACAGCCTTTAAATGCTTAAAGCGCTGAAAACACAGCCCTGCATAATTTAATTTTTAACGTAGCTCTATGGCGCTTAAAATAGACTTTAAACGTTTCAAGCGCTTAAAACACAGCCCTGCATTATTCAATATTTAACGTAGTCCATTTATGTGTTTGAGAGACAAAATATATAAACCCTGACATATCAAAAATTGAGCAATCCAGCCCTGTTACGATAAAAATTCAATATAAAAGCTTTTCATTGAACCATAAAATATCTTTAAATGTTCAAATTCATTTAATTAATTTTTTAATTCAATTTTTATTAAATTTCAGTCGTTGCTGTGACAAAAAAAGTTGCGGTAACCGCAATGAAACACCATCCGATCCCGTTATAATAGATAGGTAAGTAATCATTTTATATTATTAAAATATTCATTGTCACAGTTGGTGACTCCCCGTGTATGTGTATGTGTGTGTGAAATATAAAATATTGATTGGTTCATTTAATTACATTTATTCACAATTTTTGTATGAATTAATGCTTTGATTGGATTGTGCATTGAATTGAACGTAAATCATTGAAAACAAAATATGCATTCTTGACCTACACTACACTTAAAATCATGTTAAAATGAACAAAAAAAAATATCGCAGTCGAATAACAGAACAATCTTAAAAATGTCACATTATTTGTTCATGTTTCAAATGTTTATTGACATGATCCTTTTGATTTTTTTTTTTTGTAAATTGTTATAAACTTTTTGAACAGTAACATGAAAAAATATGAAATAAATAACTAAATAAAGGAGAACAAAAAATACATTGTACATACAAGAAAAACTCAGACAATAAAATGCCATGTCTTAAATTGATTGACATAAGTAATGTGAGTTCGCTTGATATCACATCGACAAAACGGTAATCATTATTTTGTGTTGTTGTTTCTTGCTCTTTTAATACTTATTATTATTATTGTTGTTTTTTCTCTCCATTTCATTTGTTAAACAATGTAATACATTCATTTGGAATCAGTGTGTGGCGGAAAAACTAAAAGAAACTGAAAAATAATCAGAAAAAGTGATCTTTTTCTTTCAATTGTATGACAAATACTTGCACTACTGTAAAATAATAATGAAGTTTGTAAATCAAATAAGATTTTTATTTATTTTCATTCAATGCAATCACTTGCTGATTTGTAATTCTAATGTTATGTGATTAAATTTGATTCAAAGGATTTGTAAAGTTAAATTATTGTGGATTTAAGTTAGTAAATTTATCATAGAATGATTGAAAGCCGCACAAGAGATGTATAATTTGATGAGGAAATTCACTGAAAGCTCCATGACAAAATGTGAGGTGACAAATTTAAGTCATAACTTACCTTGGATTGTTTGAGAAGCTTCTAATGCAACGCACCTTAACAATTTTCCGGGATTAGTGCTTTGGACCCGTTGCCGTTCATTGAAATCGAATATACTAAAATGCCTATTCCAAACAGCAGATCAAAACGCAATCATGTCCAGTAAGAAGTGCAACGAAACGAGACACACACTTTCATTAACTTAAACTGGAGCATTCCTCGACTTAAGTTGAGATTACTGAAATATGACAGGGGGCTGTACGGTGCAGTGGTTAGCGTGTTGGACTATCAGTCTTAAGGTTGGCAGTTCGATTCTTGCTCCGGCCATTAAGCTTTACAATCTCAAATGTCCCTTTTTCCGGCTACTCAATTCGAATTAAAGGCTAGATAAAGGAAAGGATTGGAATGACAGAATAAAAGCTAAGGCCCTCGGATGATGATAACAAGTATGCACAGTGGAGCCGACTGATGGCCTGAGTGCAGGCTTAATAGCGACCCTACAAATCTGTTCTGATCTGACCACAATAGGACTCTTTGAGACCACGATGGTACTCTTGTGATATTTAACGTAGCCGTAGAATGAAGAAAACTAGAGCTCCAAGTCGTTTAATCTCAATTTCAATCTCGAATAAATCTTGTTAACATTCAAATATTTGTTTTTCACAAAAAATTTGTTTAAAAAATGTATGGCACGTGATATACAAACAAAATTCAGTCAACATACACACAAAAGCAGTTCTGATCAAATATGTTCAAAACAACTATATGTCACAATGTTGAACCATAAAAATCATAAACAAACTAATAATAATAACGATTTGATACACTCTTATTATTATTATACTTGTGTGTGGTTTTGGTTATCGACCGTTGTTTATCTCTCAAAAAATGTGTGTTTTTGTTCTTATTAAAAGTTGCAACAAAACTCATACATGAAATAAAATAAAATAATAATAATTTAATACGAGAGAGAATAAATAAAAATAATAAAATGTATACAAAAAAAAATGAATTATTTATCAATTGATTGATATAGTTATTGACAATCAAGGCAAGTTTTTGCATGTAAATGTACAAATCAATGTTTTGTATTCATCTTTTCTTATTTTGTTTGCCTCTCATTCTCTTGTAAATTGTGTTGTTTAACATTTCAAAAAAAAGTACAAAAAAATTAACGTGTAAAATCACTAGAAAATTTTCATTTAAATTCATGTTGATTAAATCTCAAATTTTTAAATGCACAAGTTTTCCTCCTTTTAAATTGAATCAATTTCACGCCACCGCTGTTCAATTTTATAATGAAAAAAAAAAAATAAATTAAAAGAAATGCACTGATGATTGATAATTTTTTGTTCACAATCACATTTAACAATATTATTAAAACACATTTCAGCAACATTCATATTCTTATCGCATGAAGTGAAATTATTCGAATTTTTTTTTGTTTTCATTTTAAATATTACATATGATATGATAAAAAATGATAATTGGTTTTCCATTAATTTTCAATTTATATATTAAATTGTTTGCAATATAAATTATTGCTAATTAATGCAACAAATAAACTTTTTGTGATTCAATTTTATTATAAATTTATTTTTATTATTCATATCAATCGTATTTAATTTTTTTAGAGTTGTTTTTTTTTGGACTTTAAGTCATATCGTAATTTTTAATTGTTTGGCAAAAATGAACTTAATAAATGATAATGTGATTTTATAATCAGCTACGCCTTGGTGGCCCTGATAATTATTCAAGTTTTTTTGAATATGAGAAATTTTTGAGATGATTGTATGTGAATATGATTTGGTTGGGTTTGATCTGAATTGTAGGTCATAGTAAGAAACTTCTCACATTTTTTGTGATTTTTCCTCTTAAAAGTAAACATTAAGGCACTTACATTTTTTTGACCATTGAGCTTCCATTTGTACTTTTAAACCTACTAATAAAAAAGAAAATTTTTTGAATATTTTGAACTGAAATCATTTTCAGACCGTTAAAGATATCAATTATAAGCCCGTAAGCTGACAATGGGTTAAATATTAATAATATTTTTTTTTGCATTAACCATATAAATCACTGGTTTTTTACTTTGCACAAACTTCAAAGTAATCGAATACAGTAAATTGTCATAAAATCAATCAACTTTTCTTTAAAAAGAAATATTTTATCGTAAATTAAACGATCACAACATTTTATTTAATGCTTCAAAAAAATTTGTGTGAGAACAATTTCAGATCAAATTCTGATACACTTCAAAGTCTTTATATCACTGCCAGAAAAATTAAAAATTTATGAAATTCATGACCTATGTCAAGACAGTTCTCATCTCCCATTACACACTAAAATGTCACCCACAATCACATCTTTGGAGGTCTAATATTTAATCAAAACACTTTAAAACATGATTTATTTTTTTTCATTTTATATTATTTTTCTTCTCAATTTATATTCATTTATTTCATGAAGCATCGAGCACATGATTGAATTTCTATGTGTTTTATTTTGTGTATGTGTTGAGCATTAATAATTGTATTTTGATGGACATTTGATAAAAGAAAGCGCAGCATGAAGAAAAAAGAGGAAAAAACGAGGTAAAAAAATCATATTGAATGAATAAAACAAAAGATAAGAAAACCGCAATAAGAAATCTCAAAGGAAAAAAATGGTATAATAGCAATATTATTAAATTGTATTTTCAGTTTACTATTATATGAAAAAAAAGTTCATTGAATTAACGCTTTGAAGGGAAATTTGATGTATTGAATTTGAGTGATATTTAAAGTAATGTTCCATTGAAAGAAAATTAACATCAATCGATTTTTTCTATTTTGTTAAAAAATAGTTACTCAAAGTCCTCCAAAACCAATACGGTATTATACGATTTTAAGGCCAAATTTAGAATTGTCAAAAGTATCTAAAAGCAACAACGATCAACAGTGGCGGATTGTCCATATGGGCAATCTGGCAAATGCCAGAAACGCCACAGTCAATTGTCTTGTAAAAGTTGAGTTTAGCGTAAATTTTAAATGAAATTATACAGAATGCCAGGGCCGTTAATAATTTTGAATACGCTCCTGACGATCGAACTCTATTAAAAACGGTTTATCTGCCGTCACTCCGTATGTCTGATCTATCAGAGTGCAGTTATTTTTTTTTTGTAAGATAGAAGAGCTTATCAGAATGAACCTGAAAATTGTCAAAAATCCGAAAAATTGCCGACTGTTTTGTCCAAACATTGATAATTTCTGTGCTAGATTTCAATCAAGTGAGTCGAGTTCATTTTAGATGGCATTGATTTGTTTGAGTAAATACGCAATAAAGTAATTATTTTTTAATAATGATAAATTTATTGCCTTGGTAGATCTTTGATGGCTTTCGCTAAAATTTTTCCATTCGTTAATTGGGTTATATGGTGTTGTTCTCTTAGTAGCATTACTTTTTCGCTCACACATTTTTGTCATTTACAAAATTTTCGGAAAACAAACTTATCGAAACTAATTCTGCTCCAAGATACCAAGAGTGGTTTTGAAGTTTTTTTGGCTCAGGTGCGAAATATATATATGAAAAAGCAATTAAACTAATCTAAATCTTTTGAAAAAATGTATGACGGTTACTGCAGCATCTGTTAAAAATGGAAGACCATACCATGTCGACAAATAAGCATATCCGCAGAAAATAAAACAATCATGACTATAAGGAAAAAAAATGTGAATAGCTTTGGCCGTATTGATGTGAAAATTTTTCCACTAGGTCTAGGGTTTTCATCGAGACAAGTCCTGCAGCCTTTAATTTACAAAAAATGATTCATCTCATGCAAATTTGCCTTTTTTGTTTTTGAAAAACACTCTTATACATCTCCATACCTTTTGTCTGACTGTTAAAATGTTTTGTCCTCCATCTTTATCGAGATTTCCTTAAAGATTTTTCATAATGGTACTATGTATATGAAGTTTTCTAATAAAAAAGTTTTACTAAAGTCATTCTTAAGAAAATTTTGAATAAGTTTAAACTTACCTGATTAAAAAGAACCAAATCTTATAGTTTCATGTCGTCACACAAAACAAAAACATTGATTTAACATGTTGTAGTCTTGTTATTATTTTGTAATTGCTAGACTCGGAGAAAATCTATGTATTTTTAAGGAGTTTCCACAGTTGCACTTTTTTTTTCATCTTATTATTATTAATTTATAGTTAAAAGTGTATTACTTTTATTATTTAACTACATCAGTTAAACATAAAGCAAATAATGATGGAACACAAAAACCGGTTGCGGGCAATTCAAATCAAATGTAATTCTGGCATTGTGTGTGCTGCTGATCACTTGCTCAACTCATTTAATTGAATTGAAGGTCTATAATCGTCATTGTGGCTGGTAAAATAAAACTAATAAAATATTATGTTGACCACATACCAGTATCACTATCTTTCAGTTTTTTTTATACTAAAACTTTTAAATGATAAATAAAATGCAGTTAACAATGTGTTTTGTCATCATCAATATCAAATGTGTATACTTACCGTTTTATATGTATTAAATATATATTATTAGCATTTTCTTTCTTTTTTTTACCCATTTTTAGTATGTCATAACATTACTTATTCCTTTCGTGTTTTGTTCTGAATGCATACAATGACATTACTGAAAAACATTAAATAAATGAATTTTATACATGTAATGCGTTTAAAAAGAAAACAGAAAGAGAGAGAAACGCACACGTTGATGTGATATTATAAATACCATATAAAAATATATATAAATAAATATAATGAAATATTGTTTTCAATTTAATAAGACAAATTAATTGGATGACGAATGAGCATTATATGAAGGTGATTTTTGCTTTGTGATAAAAAAAAGGAATGCGCATTTCTCTTTCATGTTAACAAATGGTATTAGTGATTGTATTTGTTTAGTTTGCTCGAAACAATGTTAAGAGATTTTAAATTTTAATGATTTCAAGTTGAATTAAATTAATGAGAACTGAATCTTAAATGTCAGTGTATTTGAAGGTAAAGCTAAGTCCATGTCAAACCCTAATGTTGAGGCTCCTTTTAAAAAGTCATATTAAAAAAAAGCTCCATGTCAGAGCTCGCATTGAAAGTTCGCTCAAGGCTTTTGAAGCCAAGGATTATAAGAAGCCTTTATGATGCTTGAGAAGATTTATATCGAGGTGACCATAATAGGACTTTTTGAGACCGCGATGGTGCCCTTGTAAAACCTAACCTTCAAAGACAGTCAAGAAACTGATCTGAACTGAAAGTTGGCCAAATATGAATGATACTTACTTTCTCGTGGATGATTTTGCCCTTCTTGAATCCTTATGTTGAGGTTTAGTCCATATTTTGTCTGAAATTGATCCTGTATCCTGTCATCCTAAAAAGTCGCATCTTTTCAAGTCAGAGCAATTTTATTAAATTATTCTAAAGTCAAATTGCTGAATTGAAGGGTCAATGAAGACCATACTCTTGATCTTAAATAGTAGCACTCTAATTTTCTTTCTTTGCACTTTATTATCCCATTATTCATTAAATTAAATAAAATGATCATTAAATGAATTACCGTATGTTTTTTTATAAACGTGCTTTTTCATTGCATTGCAACACCATATTTTTTCCAATCTGCTTAATGGACTGTTTCAACCCCTTTTTGCATGCAATGACACAAAGACAATTTCTCTTCTTCTCCTTGTACTAACAAAACCTTCTTCCAAGACACACGTATGCACGTATGCGGAAAATCAACAATATTCTGCTGATATTGGCAAATTTAATGTTGTAATTTGTTCAAATTAATTTTGGCACTGTTGAAAAGTAAATCGATTATTTTGATTATTCTATTTTTTTTTTGAATAATCAAAGAAATTAATTCATGCCAAGTTTTGTGCCAAATCAGATACATTTCAAATTATTCTTTTTAATTTCATTTTAATGTCATTTTTTCTTCTCTGTAATCGTAATATAATGAAAATACGTGTTAATTTGTTTCTGTATGCAAAAAAATTGAAAATAAAATTACGTCTCCGATTATGGATGTGAGTTGCTAGAACATGTTCATTAATGTATCGATGATGATGATGATGATTGTGATTTGTTTTTGTTTTGCAATGGAATTTTCTGTTAATACTTTTTTGTTTTCGCGTCTCATGAGCATTTAACTGAAAAAAGAATATTATTAATTTTATAAATTCATCATAATTTCATATAAAACATTTTTTTTGGGCAGGTGAATTGCAATTTGTTTACTTCCTTTTTAGGGAAAAGTGTGCACAAAAATGTGCGTATGCGTGCGTGTGTGTGTGTGTGGAGAAAGGAAGATTAAATTTTTTTTCTTGTTTATTTATTTATTTTTCTTATAAACATTCCTTAAAGTCCCGCACTAATTAATAATACAGTTGCTCTTTAACGTTAAATTTCAAATAATTTTGCTCACCGAATATGGCACACTCTTCAAATATTTGCATGTTTATTTTATTTTTTTTTTCTTCAACTTCATATACATGATGATCAAAAAGGTGCAGTACCAATTTGTAACAATTTATTTGAGTTTTTCTGTGTAGTTGACCTCCATTATCGAAGGAATTTCATGCCGCATTGTTTGACCATATTCATTTCAACCGTTGAATTGCAAGAAATAAAAAAAAGAGCGAATTTTTGTTTGCCTTCAATGATAACAAAAAAGAAGTGATTGGAACACGCGACGTAATGTGAGGTGATGTATTTACATCTTCGCAATTTTTTTTCCATGAAAACATTTTTTGATTTCCGTTGTTTTTGGAATTATAAATGAAAACAATTTATAACAATGTCATTGACATTCCTTGAAAGGAAGAGAATCCATGTTTTTTTTTTAATTTTTAACCAATGTCCTGCACACGTTAAAATAAAACAAAGAGACAGGTGATTTAAGTACATTAATAGCTGAATCATCAAAAAATAAAAGTTTCCTTCTCATTTTTATTGTACCTTATATTTCCTGTGAGTGTGTATTTGCAAATAAAGTTAGAAAGCAGACATTAAAATAAAACAGCATCTTTCTTGTATAATATCAGTGTGAGGTGTTTTATCTATAAAAATGAAATTATATGGATATTTATAGAGGGAAATTTCATGCTGTGCTAATATCTATTCTTATTATAACTTTTTTTTTTTCTTAGTAATGATGTTGAATCACGTGATAACAATTTTAATTGCGTGTAAATTGTAAAGATAAAGAAAAACTGTAACTTTTCATCAATGTCTGTTACCTTGAGAGGAAAAAACTTTAATTTATTTGATATTTTAAAGTGGGTGATAAAAATTTATTCATAAAATAACAAAAAATGTTTGAAAATAAAAATATTTTTATGTTTACGTAATATTTACTTTTAAGTTACCTTAATTTAACGATTTTCTTCAATTTAATTTAATAAAATAAAAAGAAGGAAAAAAATTGTGTTGCGTGATGAGTGGACAGTACAATTAACATATTACATGCATGTTTAACTTTAGGAAAAAATTACTTTAATCTATTTGTTGTCATTTAATCAAACACACTACTGGGCGAAAATTCGTGGAAGACCCTGCTTGGACATCAATACATAAAATTTAAGGGAGGGGGTACCAGGACCATATTTTGAGTTGATTGATTTAACAGAATCCTCAGCTTTCATTTGGTATGATGTCATAATATAAAGCTGCATTTGATCCACCTAATCTCAAAAGTGCTTATCAAAATAACAAGCACATTGATTGGACTTTCCTTTAATGTAGTGGGGGAAGGGGTGAAAAGTGGCAACACGTTTTCACGTGTCGATGCCCCTAAAGCAGACCAAAATGATTGACTTAGCCCTCCATGTTTCTCAAATTTCAGAATTAAATGAAGCGATATCTTCACATTATAATGAAATTGAATAACGGTCAATTCAAATTTGACAACTATCAATTTTTAATTTGAATTGACCGTTAGAAATTTTTCAATATCAAATTCCCGCGGTTTCCAGTTAGTTTTTGCTTTACTTCCCCATTAAAGATAATCAAAATATTAATTTTCCACAAAAGCAAAAAATAAAAAAAGCATTGAATTAGCGCCAGCAGGCAAATTCGGAGTTTTGGGTGAACACGCACGTTCTTAAAAAAAAATATAGCAAGACAATTGCATATCCATTTCGCATTTAATCATTGCCATCATTTTGCTTTGCATTCGATTGATTATTATCGTGTTTTTCTGATTCACCACCGTCTTGAATTGTGATATCTGATAATTGTTCGAAAAATTTCATGTCCGAAAAATTTTGATGTTCGAAAAATTTGATGTCCGAAAAATTTTATGTTTGAAAAATTCTATGTTCGAAAAATTCTATGTTCGAAAAATTTTGATGTTCAAAAATTTTATGTTCAAAAATTTTTTGTTCTAAAAATTTTGATGTTCGAAAAATTTTATGTTCGAAAAATTTTGATGTTCGAAAAATTTTATGTTTGAAAAATTCTATGTTCGAAAAATTCTATGTTCAAAAAATTTTGATGTTCAAAAATTGTATGTTCAAAAAATTTTATGTTCGAAAAATTTGATGTCCGCGAAATTCTATGTTCGACAAATTCGAAAATCGCACTTTAATTTTTTTTGTAATTCATTTAAAATTTCATCTTTTAATTCAAAGCGCAACGGTTCTTCTCATAACATTTGAAATCAATTTAACATTTTGAAATACATTAAACATTTTAATTCGCGCACCCAGCGGAATTTTCTTACTACAGAAGAATTTTTATTCTAATTTTTATCTTAGTATTAGTGTTCCAAAGAATAAGATCGTTGAAACAAATGTACGTGCATACCATAAGTGTTCGATGGTGTATGCTTAAATTTAATAGATACTCGCGTATCTGTGCAGACATTTATAAATAATGCCGCAAAAATTTTAATTCTGTAAATTTTGCAATTAATTATTATTTACTTATTATATTAATGCAAATGAATACATTAAATGATGTTTTACATGTTTATAATAAAATAATCACTCCAAACGTTTTCAATCACAAAAATATTCAGGGTGGGACATCGATGAGGCTTTTTTTTTGTATGTTAGCTCCCTATAATTTTTTTCAAATTATTTATTTTCAGAAATTTAAATATGGTAAATTATCAAAAACAAATCAAATTTTTATTATAAAAACAAATTGTTTTAAATTTCATCATAATTTGAATGTTTACTTGTTTATAACGGTAAAAATGACAAAATTCTCCCATACAAAAATTGAAAGTAATGCCCTTTGTTTTGTGTACACCCAAAACAAAACAAAAACGAAATGTCAAATCATTTAGTTACCGACCACATATGTTACAAAAATAAACGTTCTTGAAAATTTTCTATTATAATATATTAAAATAAAAACAAAAAATACAACTGACAAATAAGTGGCTCATGGCTGTGTTGCATGCATAAATCGGTCGATTTTATTCATATTTAGTTATTCATCCATAAAATTTCGTTCGTGTAAATATGAAAAAAAACAGAAAATATCCATAATTTTATTTTAATCTACTAAATGCATTTTATGATGATGCCACTTATTATTACAACACATAGCAATATAATAAATTTAAGTTATAAATGTTTTTCTTCTGTTACAATATTTTTATTATTATTATTATTTGATATTGATTGTCATGATTTTTATTTTAGTATTTTTTTTCTCAATTTAGTAAAAATTAAAAATTGGAGCAATAAATTTCTTGTTCTAGATTTCTCACGAATATTTACGAATATGTAAGTGAGTCAAATTGATTAAATATCAAATATCAAAAAATTAATCAATTGCTCATTTTATTGAATTAAATGAAATAGAAACATATGGCATTGAAGTTGTCACTGATTAAGAGATATTGAAATAGAATCATAACATTTTTTGTGTTATGTCCGTTTTTAAAGAAAATTTCATGGAAAATGTTTGAAAAAAATATTAAATTTATTCAGAAAAATGAATATTTTTTGAAGAAAATGGGTTCAGAAGAATAAAAGGATGCCACAGGCTTATTTTGGATATGTTGAGCCATGTTGATACTTAACATATGATTTTCCTTCCCATAGAATCTTTCTTCATACACACACTCACATATACTCAAATTAAGACTATTGAAAGGCTATTCTATAATAAATAACGTTATGGATATCTGCTGAAAATAATCTTATACTATAATCTCATGTTCAATTCAGTTCAACACACAAACGAGTGAGTTGTATTAAAGAGCAAAAAAAAAAATCTGGTCTTTAGAAGTTCGTTGTAACATTTATTTATCTAAATAGAAATATTTTTAGCGAATTTCTTGAAAATGCTGGTTTTGTGGGCGGTCATGCTGTCTGTCCTTCTGTGCCAGTGTCGCTACCCATTAAAAAATGTCAACAATCATTGAAAAAATTTCACCAATCATTGAAAAAATTTCACCAATCATTGACAAAATGTCGCCAATCATTGGAAAATGTCACCAATCATTTCCAAAATTTCTTTTCAGTCAATGTTAAATTTTTAATAAAATTGGCGGACTCTTTGCATAGAAATGCGCTCGTTTATATCGTTCACGATCACGTTTTAAATTTTTATTATTATTTTATCTTGTGAGTATCTTTTTTTTGCATTTCAGTTATATTTGTTGTTGTTAATATTTTTATACTCACGTTAACATACAAAAAAAGATATTGTTGGACTTTATGATTATAAATTATGAGGGGTAGATAAAAGGGCTAAATCCAAATGTAATGCGTTTTTAAAGATAAATTATTGTTATGAGAGAAGAAAAATAGAGTTTCAGCTTATACAAGGCGCTTTAAAAGGAAATTTCTATTAATTTTGAAAGAGAATTCAGTTTTAAGTAAATTCTAATTTTCCAAAAGAAAATTCATTGAGTTGATTTCTCATGTTACTCACATCAATCTCATGGTAAAGTTGCACAAAAACGCTAATTGTGCATCATCAATGTCAGTTATTTGATGATAATTAGGGTGAATTATTGCTACTCGAATTGCAGCAACCACGCACTTATGCCTCAAATTCATATCAAAATTATAATTTTCATTGTAATTTGATACATTTTTTTATTTCACTTTCATTTATTTTTTTTGTATGTGCGTGCATTTCAATAGTTAATGCAAATACAAAAATGTTATCTCTTGAGTTAATCTAATATTTATTATTAAGCGTATGCTCATTTTTTGATCAAAATCGAATTTATATACGAAATTCAATTCTCATGAATATTACATTCATAAAATTTATACACACAACCCCTCATAATAATGATATAAAGTGTGTGTGTGTGTATGCCATTATAGAGGAAGAGCAAATTGACATAATTAGATTTCGACAAACAAAATACAAGCAATATAAATGTATGTATGTGTAAAAGATTTCTAATAATTCAGTATTTCTATTGTTTTCAATTCAAGTCCTTTTTAAAATAATAATAAAATAAATGCAATGATTTAGAATTATGCGAGTGGGTAATTTAAATACAATTTTATATCATATCATTTTGGATAAAAATTTTGCAAAGGCATACTTATTTGTAATAATAATCCTATTTGTATTTATTAGGATTTTCCATGTTTTATAGTCAGACTTATAATGAAATAGAAAAGCGCGATTGCCAGGAATTTCAATGACTAATTTTAAGCATTAAAACATGGTATGTGAAAATTTCAAGTCAATAAGGTAAAATAAAATGATATAAAGTACATTATAAAAGAGCATAAGTGCGTATCATTATGATTATTATTACTATTTGGAAGGTGAAATAATACTAATACTAATAATTATTTGACGTTGAGACACCTTATGTAAATTTAAATAGCATTCCCTCTGCTTATATTGGCAGTAAAATACCGTGATATAAGTAAGAATATAATTTTGAAGGACTGAGCATCGAATGGTGTATGTAAATGTTTAGAAATTCCGACTAATCTAAGTCTAAGCATTAGTTTGTACACTGAAAGCTGAAACGCCCCGCAGTGCAAAGTGAGTTGGTCCGCAGACGAAGATCTTTGATTGACGCTTACAGGACATTTAATGAATGACATTTTTATGGCAGTTCCTGGTAATTTGAAACAAGAATTCAAGTATTATGGGCACTTTTGTAGTCTATGCATATTATGCGGCGTGGTTATGGATCGTAAATTGTAGTTTAAGAATCCACTTCACCAATCTTCGTGGCCAACTGGACTCTCATAGCAATATCATATCGCTTCAACATCCTGCGGAACAAGAGGAAAAGTCCTACGGTCATCCAGTTTGGCACTACTATATGCACTATCTGAATATTGTTGTTCGGCTTGGACAGTTGTCACACAAATCAGGTAGATGTGCAATTTAATTCATCAATGAGAACTATTTCCGGTACGATTAAGACAACACCAGTGATGTGACTTTCTAATTTATGAAACAAAAAGCAACCACCTAACCTGAAGCCGTACTTCATGATGACATCCTTTTTAACACTCCTAAAAGACTCTGATGAAGACATGTTACGATTGAGCTTGTTGAGTATCTTGTTGCCAACAGTTTTTCCACCACAACTGATTGCAAACCTGTCTAGCCCTTTAATCGACATAAATTCGACATCTTTCTGTGATCCGGTCCTTGGATGGTTCAACTATCACAATCAAAAATACATGAATGGCTCTTTTTATTTTTTTTTAGAATGATTTTATTCCGAACTTTTTATTATTATTTTTTTTACATTTCAAATTGCGTTTTACATTTTCTTTAGATAGTTAGTTATCTTAGTTTTTAAGAATCGAAATAAACCAGTGGGCCACTTCTTTAAAGTCCTCGACACTGAAGAGGCCCTCCACTGGTTTTTCCCAACGTTGAATGCCATTGTGAAATTTTATTTGTAAGTCTAGTTTGTAAGCCATGTTTTGAAGAAAGAAAATAAAAGAATAATAATAATAAAATTCAGACAGAAGAAAAGAATTTTCACTGAATAGAAAAGCGTAACTTTAACAGGCTCAGAACAGGACATGACAGGACAAATTCAAACTTGTTTGAATGGGGTTACAAAGACAGCCCTTCTTGTGATTGTGGCCATGAACAGCAAACAATGGATCATATTATAAATGAGTGTCCCGCTCTTTCATTCAATGGACATATCTATGATACAAATTACTGAAGAATAATGCAATTGAAAGGCTTAGAGGACTTAATCTTTGATATTTCAATAATGATGTTAATTTTTGAAGAAACATACGCTAATAATAATAATGCGGGTGGTCTGCGGGCCGTTTTCAAATTACAGTGTGAAATTGGTGAATTTCAAAACATTTCTACATACCAACCCTTTTTAAATAATTTAATTTGACACTTACAAGACTAAAATTACACGGTTAACATATAGACAAAAACGCGAAGTGTAAATTATAATTCAATTAATTTGACATCATGTAAAAGTGTGTTTTTGCTGTACAGATTTCGATTTGTGATGGTAAATGGAGTGAAAAAACTTATCCAGACAAATAAAATCATTGTACAGGAAAATCAAACTATTATGAGCAATAAGTTATATTTAAACCTATTTTTCATAGTAAAACACCTGCGTTTCATAAAATTCTCAACCAATTTATCCCGATAAATATCCTATAAATCAGTGAAGATCATTATGCAGAGGAAATATCCGCATAAATATTTTTTCAACGGTATCCACTCTTTTAAAAACAAATTACAATCGACTAGTCTCACTATAAATTTTATATTAAACAGCGGTGTCTCGTCTAATGATAATAATAATAATCAGTAAATGGACTGCTCTATTCAAAAAATAATCATAATTGCAAGCCGCGTTCAATTTACATTCGATGCATACGATAAATAATGTTTCTTTTGAATCATATCAAATCTCTTCGCGCTTTTTGAAAATTCAAATTCATATTCTGGGATCATTGGAATCAAGTGTATTGGGTTTTTCTATTTTAATTATAATATGAGCTAATAATTATTTTTTGTATTAAATGCCTTGATAATGATAATTATTTAAATTTATATGTATGTGTTTGTGTGTCCATATCTGTATGTAAAATTTTCCCAAAATATGTTTAAATCAATTTAATATATATTTTATTTATTTTTAATCAGATCCAGATAACATTAAATTAACAATGAAATGTTCCCTAAACAAGAGATCTCTCACTCTCTCTCACTTTATCTTGCTCTCTCTAATCGATTTAATGCACACATTTATTTGCATTTATTAAAATTTATTTAGATTATTATTTGCTTTTGGAAAATATTATTTTATTATCGAATACATAAAATGCATAATCTTTTGGCATAATCAAATTATTATTGCACAATTTTCATATGTATGATGTGTTAAATTTAGGATAAAATAATAATTATATTAACAATTAAAACAAAAATATGCATACAATTTTGGTTGGAATTTACCATTTTGCTTGCAAGAAGAAGAAATGGAAGACAAATTCATGCAAATTGATTGTGTATGTGCTTGTATGTGCATGTGTGTGTTATGTATGTGTGATTTCATGTCACACTTCACCTTTAAAATTCACGATTTGAGCGTCTTTAACTATTTAAAGCCAACATTCAAAATTTATTTTAGATTTATTTCATAGGAATTTACATTAAATTGAAATATCTTAAAGCACTTATAGCTCAAAGTATATCTTTTACATATCAATTGTTAAGCAAAATAAGTGCGAGACTAGACACTTCACATGTGTAAGGATATCAAATTGTCGGTTCATATTCTTATTCGATACAATACAAGTAATCTCATAAAAGTATATGTGAACTGAACATCCAAAGATGAATAAATGAATGAATAAAATGTTCTAAAATTGACTTGGGGGTATATTTCACATGTGCTATGTGTGTGTGTGTGTGTGTGTGTAAATAAATGCATATATTCATGATATGTGTGTATTTGAAAAATTTTACCTCAGGAAAAGTATAATAATAAATATGAGTAATACTAATAATAATAATAATAATCCTTATACTTTTGTTGGAACAAAATTTAAATGTTATTGTGTGAAATTTATCATTGTATCAGACACTTTTTGCAAAAAAACAACACAGAGAGGATGATATAATTCAATTTTCATCCTTTTTAACATAACAATGTTAGACCATTATTGTATGGATTTTGAAATTGAAACCAAAAATGCATTTGCCTATGTAGATTGTGAAAATGGCTTTAAGTGTACTCGATATTTTATATTGAGAATTGGATACTAATTCAAAAAGGCTGATTGTTCATCAGAGTCAATAAAAATTAAGATAATGTAATAATAAATTTTCAATAATGAATGAAGTTTAATGAAGTGAAAGAAGTAGAATTTGGTTTAAGTTACAAAAAATGTATGGAAAACAACGTAAACTGATGGTTTTGGGTCTATTAAGGTCAAGGCCACCCTTATCAGACTAGTTCTCTGTAATGGATGCGTCCAAAATAAGGTGGATTAGGGGGTTAGGTCCGATCTCGAACCCTACATAGGCGGAGTTAGCGGATGATTGAAAAGAATAGGCAAGGATAGAACTCAATGACTCAAATAACCACAATAGGACTTTTTGAGACCGCGGTGGTACCCTTGTAAACCCTAGGACTCAATTTTTAACCAGGCCCATGTCAGAATTTTGAAGGACTTCATTTTTGATTTCAGATTAAGGTGTGTTTGAGCCTAAATTTGTAGTTTAGGCTTCAACTGGCCATTTTACATTTCAAATTAAGTAAAAGGCATGTGCTATGAGAAGATATTGCAAATATTTTGAGCTGATTCAATCTTGGGCTGATCAAATTTAGAATGATTTAAGGCACTCTGGTTCTTTAGTGAAGTTTTAATAAACTTGGATCATTTAGAACACTGCTCAACAAGTCTCAGGCTATCTGAACATTATCCTGCTAACTCATCAAATAGCCAGGGACGTATTTAAAGCTCTAATATTGGTGATTCTGGTGTTCCATTAATTGATGTTAGCTATCAGAATGTCCATATGCCCATCCCGTCACTGATGGTAGGGCTCTGTATTTTTTCGGAGTATATTTAGCTGAAAAAAAGAGAAACAGAGAGTTTGTTTCATGCCCAGGCCCGACGCCCATTAAAAATTCTTTCTAAGGATTGAAGCTCTTTAAATTTCCTTCATCTAAAACCATAAAATTCCTCTTCCCGTTTTACTTTTACACATTTAACGCACAAATCGCAACATAACAAAACATACAATTTAAAATGACTGCTGATTGTTGATGTTTTTCTCTTGTCTTATCCTTGTCTCGTAAATAAATTATTTATGTTATGTGTCGAGCACTTGTGTGTACAGAATGACAACTAGATGTTTTCTTATGGAATATGCTGCTGTTATTATTATCAATTACTAAACGAACAACTTGTCACGAGTCCATTTTACATTGTTTTATGTCAGTAATCGATATAAATGAAATTTGTAACTGAGAGAGAGTAACTTTTTAACGATTTTTAGCATCTTTGACCTGTGAATATAAAAATAAATAAGTAAAAAAAAAACATTATTATTAACGTTTTCACGATTTTACCATGATGATGGTACAAAAATATCCATAAAATGTTCCTCGCCTTTGAATTCGTTTTTCCTCCAACATTTCCACACACAATTGTCATAATTTACTGTTGTTTTGCTTTGATAGTATCAATTTAAATGTGAACAAAGTGCTCTCTTGTAATATCGTTTGCAGCTAACATTTTTGGATATGAATGAAAAGAGACGTTTATTTTAAAGTATAAGGGTGTCGGTCGGTATAAAAAAAGGCCATTTAACCGAAAAAAAGAACGAACAAAACTAGGCTAAAAAAACATTAAATTTTCCAATATAAAATGTGTGTATGTGCGTATATTTTTATATAAAGTGTGAAGCGTAATCAGATCTTAAATGAATGGACCGTAAAAAATTCACGCATTTTAAATGTGTTACAAATTTTCTCTCTTGGGTATAATGATGGCCGACATTTGGGTGGTACTGGTTGGCAAGTAGAAGTGTAAATTGGTTTGTTTTGCTGTGTGCTTCTGTGAACTTTTTCTGTTTTTTGAATTTTTTTTTGTTTGTTTTTGTTCTAAAATTAAATGAATTATCTGTGATGAAAATTTAATGTATGAGGATCTTCATAAATATTTGCTTGTGTTGAATAAAAAGTATAAATAGAAATTGTGATTAAGTGCATTTAATTTATATTGAAATTTATGCTTTACCCAAGTTAATACTCTCTTTCTCTCATTTTTCTTGCTTTTTGTTTCTCTCATTCAGTCTCTCTGTAAATCTCACTCAATTTTTTGATCTTTTTCCATTCGTAATTTCTCTCTGATGGCCTTTCACTTCTTGTCTCTTCTTCCTTTAGCTATCTCTCTCTCTCTCTCGCTCTCTCATTCTCTCTCTCTGATATTTTATAATGATCTTTTCCTTAAAAGTTTCTGCACTTGTTGTAATTTCCTCCTTTAGAAACGGTCTCATTTCTCTCTCTCCTCTTTCTATTTCTGCCTCTCTCATTTTCATTTTATTTTGTCTATCTTTCTCTTAATGGTCTCATTTAGTTTTCCTCTCACTCTCTTTTAAATTTTCATCTCTTTTCAAAAGTCATTTCAGTCAGTTATGATAGTTACTCATTTCTTCCTGCAGCTTGTTTTTTCTCTCTCTCTCCCTCGCTTTCATATTCTCATTTTCATTAAATCATGTTAACTATCTCTTTCTCCCTCTCTCATTCTCTCTGAATTTTTTTAATGTTCATTTCCTTGAAAGTTTCTGCACTTCTTGTCTCTTCCTCCTTTTTAATGGGTCTTTTTCTCTCTCCTCTCACTTTTTCTACGTCTCTCATTTTCTTTTTCTCTCCCTTTCTCTTTTTCGCTATTTTTTGCATCTCCTCTCGTTTTCCATTCAATTCATTGTGAGCCATAAAATTCATTCTCATATTTGAATAGCAACCGCCAAACCCTGCGTTAAATCGCATTATTTTCCTATTCCATTGATTCCATTGAAGTAAAACGTTATTAAAATTAAATTTAAGAGGAATTTCAATTATTTAAAATTAATTCTAGGAATCACATTATAAATAATTTTAAATAAACGTTTAAAAACAAACAAAAAATTGAAGAATTTATGAATGGTATTAAAATATGAAACTGAATGAATTCCCAAAAATATCCAAGAAACGTACAATTTCCATCTTGTTTTCGTTCTTCATATTTGATACGAGATGGATACAAGAAAAAAAAATTCGCGTGTATCTTATACAAACATCACGTAAATATCATGAGGGGTTGTTTACATTTGTTTTTGTGTTAAAAGTTTTTTTTTCTTTACATGAAATCTTGATATATCGTTTGTTGATACAGACCAAGAGAGAAAAATAAAGTTAAATTTTATCAAAAAACTTTTACTTTTCATCTTGAATCATTTATTTAATGCATAGTTTTTAAAGGGAAATCATATAAAAGTATCAACTTGAAATGAAATATTTTAATATTCTAAGCAGGGCAAATTCTTAAATCGGTTTTTCTCTCTGACTCAATTTAAAGTCACACAAAAGAAAAAGGGAAAGAAAAAAAAGTTAGCCAACCTTTAAAAAAATTAAATCACATTCAACAAGGACAATAATAACAATAAAAATATATTTCGTTTGCCTCACATTTTTTTCATTTTAGTTCAACTTACATACATACAAGTTATATTTGATTTCTTGATCTCTCTATTTTCATGTGTCCATCCATCCATTTCTTTATAATAATACACTCCATATTACAGTTTACACAATTTAATTTTGTTTTTGTTCTAGATTTACCCCCATTTCTAGACACACACATTAAAAAAAAAGAAAAAATTTGTACATAAAAACCGTCTGTTTAACATTTACGCTACAGCATCAATTTACTTTCCCTTGTGAGTCATATAGACATATACATACACACACATACACGTGTATATAGATATAGAGAACGAGGTTTTCCAAGTCCCAACAGCATGGTTTCAGTCCCAAAGCCTCCCTGTTATTATTATTTTTCGGCGTTACACCATGTAAACAAATCACTAATATATTGAAAATATTGTGTGTGTGTGTGTGTGTGTGTGTTGACAAGAAAAGTACCACTGAGATTACAGAAGCCGGCAATCCTATGGGAATGAAAAAGACAACACTATACTTATCAATGAGAGTATTACAGCATCCAATTTTTCAGTGTCAATGTATTGAAGGGAAATTCTGTATATGCCTCCCTATTTTTGTATACACACACACACACACACACATACACATTCGAAGAAATCGTCATCATGATAATAATTTCTGATATTTGACTGTTGTATTAACTGTGGATCACACGCAGAGAGACTCAATAATATGAATGAGGGACCATTCACTGAATAAATTTGTTAGAAAATGTTTTGTTTTTAACTCGAACTAACATGTGCCTCTGTGTGTGCGTGTATGTGTGTCTTTCTCAATTTTTTTGCTACTCTTCATGAAAGTGAAATTCTCTTTCATTTTCATTTTTATTGTTATTTCTTTTACGACTGTTTTTTTTTTATTTTTTACATATCCTCATACAAATGTTTAAACGAGTGTATAAAATAAAAAAAAAAGAACGAAAGAAAATCTTTTTAAACAACTCTCTAAAAATAAAATTTATTTTGATAAATAGCTTATACACTTATCATTGAATTGTGTGATGTAAGGAATGTAGAATGAAAGGAAAAAAACCTCCATGTATCAAAATATTGACTGAAGCAAAATATTTCAATGTCGATATGTGATTTTATTTGTTTTGTTGATTTATACAATGTTTGTATACTTGTCATGTTATTTTACTTGTCGAAGGATGATGATGAAGGAAATAATTTGTATGAAAGATGTTATTTTCGCGTTTCTTGGAAATGGAGCTATAAAAAGGAAATCATTTGTAATATTTAATTACTTGGGTAAATAATGTTTAAGGGTGCGTAAAATTTTGGGTAATTTTGATGTTTAATTTAATTTTACAATTTACTAGCAACAAAAAATTTAACGGATGATTTTTTAAATGATTATCCCTTTACGAACAATGGGTCATTTTATTTTCTGAAATTTAAGAGAGATTTTTTTCCTTTACGAAGCGAACTGTAAATTAGTTGAACATGAGTGAAAACTAGGATTCCACTCATTTTGGGTTGAGCGTTACGTACTTGTTACTTGTTATGTTTATTTCAGTGGGATGCAATTTTCTGTTTCAAAAAGTCTTGCTTGTCTTTTAAAAATATTTAAAACATCACTGACACTTGTCTCATTTTTCATTTGATTTATACTTCTATAAGCTCTATTGCACATTTTTTGGATCTCGCTTAGTTCCCTTCATTAGCCATCAGAATAATTGTTGCATAATAGTCAACATGCGGTTGAATAAGCGTTTTGTATATTGATAACACAGAGTAACAAATAAACCAGACCTCATACGCATGGAAAATCCTTTTAGGATCTAAAAGTACACACTTAATAGTCAACTTTGGCGTTTACAGAATGTCATAATCTCATTTAGTTTTTTTGTAATAAATTTTAGCGAGCGTGATATCATCCTGATGAGAAATCCTTCTGGGATCTGATAGTACTTAATAAACCTTGCATTTTTCCGTTTACAGTTTGGTGCTAGCACATCTAGTTTTTTTTAATAATTTTTTTAAATTTGAAGATTTTCTCTTATATTTACATGTAATTTTTCTTAGTTGTATAAAATATAAGAAGAAATCTTCAAAATTTAAAAAAAAATTATTAAAAAAAACTAGATGTGTTAGCACCAAACTGTAAACGGAAAAATGCAAGGTTTATTAAGTACTATCAGATCCCAGGAGGATTTCTCATCAGGATGATATGACGCTCGCCGTGTTTGACAGCGAAGTCAACATTTTTACAAAACTATGAAAATAATAAAAAAATTATTAAAAAAAAACTAGATGAGATAATGACATTCTGTAAACGCCAAAGTTCATTATTATGTTTGTACTTTTAGATCCTAAAAGGATTTCCCATGCGTATGAGGTCTGGTTTATTTGTTACTCTGTGTAATTTAGTATTTTCGTTCAATTTTCTCTTGATTCGTTCTAGAAAGTACACTTTCTTCGAAATTTTCTTTAAGCAAACTCTGTTTTCTATTTTTAATTGTCAACTTGTGCAACTTGTGATTTAAAGCCAATATGGTGGGTTCACAACTATAGGACCATAAAGGATAACATTGTGTTGTACCTTATTGACCCATTTCACATATTGAATCTTTGCCCAGACAGAGTGTGATAATAGAAAAATCCTGTGTAGACGTCAAACCGCTACTTACTGCTTTCACGAACACTCCATTTGTACGTTTCTGGAGTTATGACCCCCCTAGCGATGTATTAAAAACTTTTTTTCACCATGAACAAATTTTTGTGGGTTTTCTGTAGTTTTTAAAAATATTGACAAACTTTGGTACTTGAAACGATGAAATTGAATTTACTGACTTACCTGTGATTATTTAAGGTCCTTAAAGAGCTAGACACCTTACAACAGATATTTGAAATTTAAATTACTTCATGATTATGTTTTGATCTGGTCAGGAATTCTCCTTTATATAAGGAGAGCGTCCATCGATCCAAATTGCTTTTAGTCTCACTAAATCATATTTGTGACCAGAGGCGTAACTAGCTCTACTTTGATCTGTCGCAAGAATAAAATTGTCGCCCCCTCCCAATCAAGTAACAATGCCAATTTTTTTTCAAATAAATTAAAATTTGAATTCGATTATGAACAAGATATTGATGAATTTTTTTGTCCTCATTTGATATCAAAATTTTTAAAGTTTAATGAATAGGGATACAGGTTATTATCAGGGGCGAATTAACAAAAAAATAATTTGTTAAAACTATCCAAAGTTTGATGAAATGTCATAAGTATCTTCCTCTCTCTTTCTCATTCTTTTGCTTTCATTAATAAACTCTCTATCTTCTTCCTCTCTTCTGATATCTAAATAATTTAATTTTGGTGAAACTAATTTTTTATATCTAAATGCGGAGCTGCGAAGCAGCGGAGCATTTGATATCAAAATATTCTAAGTTTGGTAAAATTAATTTCTATTTTTAGAATTTCTCTCTCTGGTTCTCTGATTTTTTTTTTAAATTTTCCGACTAAAATCGGTTGACTTACAGTTTCGGGCTTCAGGTTTGATAAACAGAAGTAATCATATCTCGAAATTATATAGTTGTTTTTACATAAATCGAGAATTCGAAAAAAAGATAGATAAAAAAAATTAATTCATCAAACTTCAAATACTCTGATATCAGATTTTTCACTACTTCGCAGCTCCGCATTTAGGTATAGAAAACAGACAGAGAGAGAGTTATTGAAAATTCAGTTTATTTAACTTCAAATGGTTCTATAACTTATTATTTCGTTGTTCAACTTCAAAAAAGCACAAAACTTATTAGCATTTAGTTAGTTATATAAATTACGCTCAATTTGACGTAGATTAGGACTATAGAAAATGAAATCTGATTTTGAACTTAAAATTCCCCTAAAGAAATTTTTTTTTCTAAAAAAAGTCCTTTAGTTTAAGTTATTAAGTTTTTTATGATTTTGCCGCCCTTCTGGTTGTTGGCGCCTGTCGCAAGTGCGACAGTTGCGACACCCTAGTTACGCCACTGTTTGTGACCCATTAAACGAATGCAATGTCTTATAACTTTAAAATCAGAATCAAATTTCACTTTTCACAAACATCACAAGCATTACAACAACAAAAAAAGTAAACAAACGTCTATAACACAACAACAAGAGCTTAACATAGCTTATAATTTAATAAACCAAACAAGTTAACAATCTTGTATACAAACGTAAATTGTTATGGTTGTATTACAACCTAACTTTTATGTCTTCCTTTGCAAAGAAATAAAGAAGAAGCAAAAAAAACACACAAGAACGTTTAACGTTGAAACAAAATGGGGAGCAGAGAGTGGGTAAATGTCTACATTTGTATTATTATACATATTTTTTTCATACAAATTGTTTAAGGAAATGTTTTAATAAATAAATGAAGAAAAAAAGTGACAACTGCCTTTTTTTCCTTATAAGAGAAGAAGACGAGGCAACACAAATAAATTGAGTTAGGAAATCTTGTTTATTTATTTTCATACTAATTTACTTTGTTGCTTCAATTGATACAAAATTATGTTTATTTGTTCCATGCATCATTAAATCCAGACATATAGGTGCTGATTACCTCTGTTACACGTTCATCCCTTAAAAGGATTTAATTTAAATGAAGTTGTATCACAACAGGTGATTTGCTTTAATTTTGAAATGAAATGAAGATGTATTTTAACGATATCAGGCTTTAATGTCTTCATATCACTTGATTGACGCAATTTTTTTTGTTATTCATCGTAAAATGACACACACAAACTTATTATTATCGATTTGTCGATTGTCATGTCGTACATTTCTAAGATTCAAATACATAAAGGCCTTTAATGTGAGTTATAACGACACAATCTTGTATGAATATATATAAAAAAAGTATCATATGAAGGGTAGTTGGCCTTAACCATCAGTTATAAACATCAGCACTATGCAAACATTTTACTATCAAAATACATACACAATAAAAGTAAAAAAGAATGATATCACACACACACACACACACACACACAAATTCACATAAAAAAACTTACAATATGATGTCTCCATCTAAGCGGTTTTGATATTGACTCTCTTTCCCTTGAGCTTTTGTCAATACATTTGGGAGTTATTATGTTATGGCCCATATAGATATGTTTCTATTTATTTGCTCTTCATTTTTTTGTGTGTGTGTGTACTTTAACTTCATATCAACAACAATAACACAGAGAAACGCAAAAAAATGGTGCTGTAACAATGGCAATGATATTTTTGGCATATATTTATATATAAAATGTTATATATTGGGGAGATTACAGAACCAAAACGCCTAACAGCCATTTATTTTTGCTTTTTCATGTTCGATTTGTTTCTGTGAATACAGACATACACAAAAAATATAATATGTGATACAGTGTGTGTGTGTCCCCCTTTCAAATTTACTTGAAATGATTTTTGATTTTTTTTTATGTGTTTTGTGAATTTCCACTAGTAAATATTCAAATAATCAAAATATTCACTTTAAAATAAAAATATTAATCAAATAAAAATAAAAACAACGAATTCAATATCAATTTCAATTCAATTAATTAACCTAATTGATCTAATGCCAATTTTATCGACAACATGATGATATACAATAATTTACATGACAAAAAGTCATATTATGTAATGTTTATGCTTATTATGTAAAAAGACATTATGCTTAATTTGATCACTGTCGCAGGAGAAATTTATATTGACTTGCTTTTCAAGTAAAAATTAAGCTTGAAAGATTATATGGAAAAGATAATGTGCACAGTGAGGCGAAAATGGCATTGAATGGATTGAAATTTCTATCTAAAGGAACTTGACGAAGGCCACAGAAAACTGAACGAAAGTTTACAAGAAAAAATGAACGAAAGTCTACAAAAGACTGAACGAAAATCTACAAAAAAACTGAATGAAAGCCTACAAATCTACAAAAAAACTGAACACAAGCCTACAAATCTGCAAAAAAACTGAAAGAAAGTCTACAAAAAACTGAACGAAAATCTACAAAATAACTTAACGAAAATCTACAAAAAAGCTGAACGAAAGCCTACAAATCTACCAAAAAACTGAACGAAAGTCTAAAAAAAAAACTGAACAAAAGTCTACAAAAAACTGAACGAAAGTCTACAAGAAAAAATGAACGAAAGTCTACAAAAAACTGAACGAAAATCTACAAAATAACTGAACAAAAGCCTACAAATCTACAAAAAAACTGAACAAAAGCCTACGAATCTGCAAAAAAACTGAACGAAAGTATGCAAAAAAACTGAACGAAAGTCTACAAGAAAAAATGAACGAAAGTCTACAAAAAACTGAACGAAAATCTACAAAATAACTGAACAAAAGCCTACAAATCTACAAAAAAACTGAACACAAGCCTACAAATCTGCAAAAAAACTGAAAGAAAGTCTACAAAAAACAGAACGAAAATCTACAAAATAACTTAACGAAAATCTACAAAAAAAATTTAACGAAAATCTACAAATCTACAAAAAAAACTGAACGAAAGCCTACAAATCTACAAAAAAACTGAACAAAAGCCTACGAATCTGCAAAAAAACTGAACGAAAGTCTGCAAAAAAACTGAACGGAAGTCTACAAAAATACTGAACGAAAGTCTACAAAACCTTAGGGAATGCCTACTAATGTCTACGAATGTCGTGCTAAAAGAACTATTTTAAAATCGGACCAGTTAACAATCGTCTTTAAACGATCTTTTATCAAGCCCTGTGCACATTCAAGTTCATATTTTTTTTCGAAGCCCCAGTTTGCATATAAAACATACAGGGCTAGTTTTTCATACAAAAGTTTCAGTGGTATTTTCATTGTGTTTTCAGCTTACTGTGAATAGATATTAAGAGAAAATGAATAAAAACGATGAAAGTAAGTAAATTAGGGAAGAAGTAGGGTGATATTGTTTCTTATTATCTCGAGATAGTTAGTTAAACATGACTAATAATAATAATAATCAAAATTAGTTGTAAGAAATTGTTAATTTGATATCATTAGTTTCTTTATCGTTTATGATTTTAATAGTTTGTGAATAATATGTTTAAGTATCATGAACCTTTTTTAGAAGTGACATAGATTTATTTTCACCAAAAGTAAACGAGGTTTGTAAAAATTCACTAAAAAGTATTCACTGACCTTCGCATCTACCGAAATGACCTCAAAATGGTGAGTTTGAGCATTTCAGAATAAATTTCATTGTGATCTGTTTTAGAATCCCACATGGGTCGAGTGATTATTTTAAAGCGTCTGGACACGATTGAAAAGAAGTACTTTGAAGAAGCGACCGAAAATCTGTCATTCAAGTTCTTTTGGACTTGAAAATCAACACAAATTGCGAAATCACGTCAAAAAATTTTCCTGAATAATTCAAACTTAAAATAACCAATTTACTTGCAACAATTTGTCTTTTAATGCCTATCGTCGTCAATTCAAAACACACAACAAGTGTTTGTCTGTCTCTGAAACAAACACAAAACCAAAAATTATATGAGCTTTTTTTCCTTTATTAGCATAAAACGCAAGCACACCAAAATAATAAAAAAAAAAGTGTAACAGCTTATATTAAACGTGAGGGTGATCTATTTCAAAGATAAGAATTTTACGTGCTTCCTTTTATTATTATTATGATGATTATATACATCATCAACATGAACATCATCATGTTATTTATTTTTCAATATGACTTGAGACATAAGGAAGAGACAAGGATGAGACATGCCTTGCGGATACAAACACACAAAATTTTATGAAATAATCACAGTCAATTTATTATATTATCAAACAATTTAGGTGTTAATTCCTGTTTTCTGCGAATCATCAATCAGAAAACATTGTCATTTAAATATTTTGCCACTTCCTTTATTTTTATTTTTATCATGAATTTTTGACTGTTAAATCCATCAACAGCAACAATTTTTGTTTATATTTAATGTTTTTTTTTCATTGAATTAGTGCACAAAAATGTTAATTTCCGTCTCATATGACAACTGAACAGTACGACGTACCATAAATAATGTCATTAATCATAAATTTATATTTGTGAACATAGTTGTTAATAGTTGACACCACAAAAAATTTGTTGATTTTTATGGGTTTCTGATCGGTTTTTAGGTCATCCGGTAAAATGTTCATATGTTTGAGGAAATAAACACATAAATAAGTTTCTTTGAAGGTTAACATGCGTCTGTTCAATGTCTGGTTTTCTTAGAAATTTCATGCACACAGAAGTTTTGTCAACAGATGTCAATGTTCATATCAGTTGTTCTGGACAATATTCGATTGATTTGAACATTAATTTATTTTTTTTCTGTTCAATTTAAATTTTTACTTAAAGTAAAGCATGTTCCTCTTTAAATGTTCTCGTTTTAATTAAATACAATAATAAAAGTCTTTGCATGAACAAGTATCGAAGGAAAAAAAAGCAATAAAAAGTACTAAAGTTAATATACCATAAAAAATTTATATATATCTGGCAGTAATCTGATCAATAATAATGAATAATCTTCTTATATGTGCTTGAAAGTACGAATTGCTTTGGAAAAGAATTTTTAAATGGAAGAAATTGAAGAAAAAGAAGGAAAATTTAAGTAATACCACGAAAATTACTGCTTAAATTTATAAGGAAAAAAAAATTAAATCTGTATTGATATTTATTGAGCGAGGGATTCCTTTGTTTCTGACTGTATCACATTTTTTTCATTGAAATGTCTGTCTAGGTCTGGTCGAGATTTGAATTCCAAATGGAGTGCACTGAAGCTCAGTGCTCGCACTTCGACCTATAAGATTTTTGTGCGTCTCCTTACGAAGGGATCTTAGTTCTCTTTCAATACATCCAATTCGTAAAAAAATCTTAAGATTATTTTAGGATATGTGTTTACTTCAGTAAAAGGAGATGGAAAGCCTTCTCTGAAGTAGCGAATCCTCACTCTAGCCAATGCTTCACACTCACAGAGGATGTGCTTTGATGTTTCATCTTCTTCGAGGCAGAGCCTGCAGGTACTTGAATCACTCCTTCATATCCTTTTAAGATGACTACGCAAAAGGCAGTTTCCTGTTAGGAGACCCGTCAGTTTCCTGATGTTTTTTTTTGTCCAATTGTAAGATAATTTCTGATCTTTTCTTTGAACAGTTCACAAACTCTTTGGATTGTGAAGATGCTGGTATACTTTTATTGTATAATTTCATCTGTTTTTCCACCCATTTCAAGATGAATTTTTTGAAATAGCTCAGACTCACTCCACAAAAGGGCTCAGAGCCGATAAATTTACCTTCAGCTTCCATCCCTTCATGACCTGGTACCCACATCAATGTGATCTTCGGATGATGTTTTGCCAGTTTGGTGGTAGCTTCATAAGATAATCAAAACTTATTTTGACGTTTCTGTTCCTTGACCAGTGCATGAGTTTCGACGTCAGTGTGCCTTCGTCTGACAATATCTAGGCTTTCATCCGAATTTGAACTAATTCTAATGTCACCGTACGGCGTACGAGATGATTGGATGCCAAGACGCTTCATTCTACCTTTGAGCGCTACATTAAAAAGTGAGTCGATAATATTTCACTTTATCTTAGCTCTTTTTCTTCTAGATTCTAAAAAATTGATAAAATTAATAATTGATAAAGAAAATTGAAGAAAAAAATAATCAAATTAAGGTATTTAAACAATCAAAAATAAATATTTACTTTTAAATACAATATTTGATTTTCAATCGCTTATCTGAAGTGCTCTTAAAAAAATGTACAAACAATCATTGCTTCACTACAAATCAAAAAAAAACCCATAAAGCACCCTCTCCATTAAGTTTTCAAAAGCCCTTCAGATGATTGTAAATAAAAATAAACAATACGCATGTTAATTTTTGTGTTATTACACCATACGGCACACAAATAAAAAAAAAGTACTGAAAAATAATATTATTAATGTTCTTTAATTTTTTGATTTAATTCAAGTACCTTCTTGATTATCATCCATGCCAAATAGACAAACATAAAAGTAAACTAATCTAAATAGAGAGACACTTGTAACACCGCAATAAACCATATGGGTTGAAAAGTGAACTAGTAGCTCATCATTCATATTTTTTTTCTTCCTTTTTTATTATTAACATTCAATGACATGACACCCCTTAATATTAATAATAAAAATATTTTACAATACAAAACTAAAATCTAAGGGTTGAATCACTGTTTTCTCTTTTTATTCACATATCTTTAAATTAAATACAAAATAAAATGAACAGATAAAAACACTTAAACTTACTTTTTAAACATAACATTTAATGATGATACAAAAAAAATTATAAAAAAATGAATGAGAGACAACATAATTTATATGAACAATACAAACAATTCAAAAAAAAAAGACAAAAAATAGTGAGATAATGTTGCAACAATTACGTTTATCCACCGCACAAGACCTCTCTTGATCATATGTCGACTTTATGTTTTTTTTTTCATATGCACACATGTTTTAAATGTAAAATTGTGACAAACAGATAAATTTTACAACAACAAAAATGGAACAGGGAGAATATTTTATTATAATTTTCGGTGTCTTATTACTTGTGTCTAGGTAGAAAAAAGTGCATATTAAACTATTTTTTGTATTTTTGCAACTGAAAAAAATGGATAAAATATAATTTTATTTTTTTTTCTATAAAAATTTAAATGAAAATTCATACAAATGAGACGAGGACGATCCCTGATTACTTTAAAAGATAATTTTTTTGTGTGAATATGAAATTATGTATGGTTTAGAAAAAAAAATATCACGAATATGAATTTCTATAAAGAGGTTTAAAGACTATTTTTTTGTTGGTGACTTTAATTATGCATGACAATATTAATCATAATTAAATTTTTTGTTTCTTTATGGAAATTTAAAGGACGATTTCAATATTTGAGCTGAATGAAAAATTGTTCAGGTTTGATTTTTTTTGTGGTGCAATCTGGCAAATGTCAGAAAGGCCGCAGTAAATAGACTTGTAAGTGCTGCCTTGACACATAGAAATGAAATTTAGACAAGCTGTATTGAATTCCCTCGTCATGTAGGTCATTTGTGAAAAATGCACGTTATTCATTTTGTGACTTGTAATGTAGAAAGTCTTACCATGCCTCATCAAGCAACTGGGACGGATCATATCAGATTTATAAGGCGGCTATTGGACCTGTACTCAGGCCATCAGTCGAGCTCATTGTGTATCCCCTGTTACCATCATCAGAGAGCTTTAGCTTTTATTCTCTCATCCCAAGCAGTCGCCACCTTTACCTAGCCTTTGACTCAAATTGAGTAGCCATAAAAAGGGAAATTCGGCATTCTAAAGTTTCGTCGGTCATCATAGGCGATTTTTTTAACAAATTAACAGGAAATACGATAAAAATTTCATTCATTAAACGCCCTGTAAGCGTCAATCAAAGTTCTACGTCTGCGGACCAAATCACTTTATATTGCGGGACGTTTTCAACTCACCATCTACAATCCCTAAGCAACCAGGACACTTAAAGCGAGTTCCTTAGTCAGGCTAAGCCATTTCAATTGGACCTGATAGCAAATAATATTTCATTATAATGGACTAAAATATTACATGAAATTCCTAGTTTGGTCGTAGTTCAGTACTCCCTCCAGGGTTTGCAATGCATATGGTGATATTTCTGAGGCGTCTTCTGTACATTTGGCGATCTTTCATTTCATAAGGTGTTATTCCAAAATCCCGTTGTCTTTTTTGCATTTGACCTATCCATGTATTTAAACGTCTTTCTCTCTTCTTTGTTTTTGGCAATTGTTGAAAAGTTGATAGCTTCTTTGACAATGTGATCATCATTCTGTCTATGGATCTGGCCATACCACAGTAATTTGTTTCTTAATCAATTCCTCATCCATTGAATTCATTATTTGAAGACTTCTTTTGATGTACGAACTTTTGATCTTATCTTTTAAAGTGACCCCTGCTGACATTCTTAACATTTTGCTTTCAGTTGTTTGCTGTTTATTTTTAAGTGAATACGGTCTCAATCAGCCCCATTAATTTTGGGTTGGGAGTAAATCTACATTCATCACAAAGTACATTATACGTCGATCATCGAAAGACTACAAATTTCAGATACCTCTCCTCACAACTCAGCATTCAATAATTTCATCTTAATAACCCAATTTCGTCTCATAATCACATAAAAACAATCGTCACAGCAACACATTATTCCATTTACAATACAAAATATAATTGATTATTAGCATTAAATTATCGAAAAGTATTCCAAAATACAAAAGCATACCTAAGATTTGATTCAAATATGCCTTATTATGTGATTATCTCTCATAAAATCTATATCTTTCAATACAATAAATCCACAGATTCCAAAATACTACTTATAATAAGCACACACACACACAATTTAAAATGCATATCGGTTATAGAATGATTTTCTCTTGGGTATTCTGACTAATATATGTCAGGAAAATGTTATTTAATGAACATTCTCTGTATCTCCATCACATGGTAACACACATAATAAGATCATAAATAAGATTATTATTTATTTTATAATAATTATTTTGAATTGAAATTTAATTTTTGAAAATATGTTGAAATTTTAAAAGGAAATTCAATTTAAACTTTTGAAACGGTTTTTTGAGATTCAATATAAACTTTTGTAACGATTTTTTGAAATTAAATTTCAGAAAGAGAGTTTTAAAATTATAATTTTTAATGTTAAATGAAAAAAATTATACGAAATTCAATTAATTTTTAATTGAACAAATTGAAAAAAGCCTTTGAACGCGTGTCTCGATTTCTCTCCAATTACACGAACATTGGCTAAAATTAATAATAATTGTATTACTAATATCACATTTATATCACACTTGTACGCCCTTCCAAACATGTATACAATAAAAAAAAAATACAGGACACAGCACATTGTTCAACATAATTAAGTTACTTTTTGAACATACAAGTGTTCGTTGAACATGATGCTTAAACTAATTAATACACCCTACTTACAATGAAATTTATACGAGAGAGTGAGGGCATGATCCTACCCTTGAATATTTAATACCTGAGGCAATTATGTTTTTTTCCTACAGCTTAAAATAAACGGAAGAAAACTATATCATGTGTTATTATTTTAAATGAAGAAGTGCAAAAAAATTAGCTTTACTTTTGTTTGACTAAACTGGTGCATGTGGTCGAATTAAGTTTTTCTCTCGTTTTTTTTGTATCTCAATGCTATGATACACTTATTGTTATAATGATCATAAGTTACCCGAATATGTATAGAAATTATATAACAGATGTGAGCCCTAGGGCAAATTATTTTGTAAATAACTCAGCGGGATAAATTTATACAAAGTAAATTTGTTTATGGAAAATACAGAAAACATTTTGATTTCCTCACAGCATGAAATATTTTTTTAAGAGTAAGAGTACGTAAATAGTACGAGGTGTCTTTATCATCGAAATTTAATCATAAAGATATTTTTTTTATTACATTTTATTGTGATAATCGAAACATTTCCTAATAAAACACCAGAAGCTATCAATAAAAATTTTGCTTTAAGGTTTATGAAATTTTATGAATGAGTGATTTCAAAAAAAAACTGTCAATTTAAATTCATTTTATTAATAAATCCCTTTAAATTTCTTTTCATTGCAGATTTTTCTTAAAATTTTTCCTTAAATGTAATCAAAATTGCTTAAAAAATGCTGGAAATCCACGTGATATGAGACGATTCCAAGTGAGTATTAGCTCTAAATTAAAATGTGATATATTTTATAGGAAACTTATTTTTTTTTACTCCAAAAAGTATATAATATATTTTTCTAACTGAAAAAAAATTAATTGATTTAAATTTAATTCAATGAATTTTACGATTAAATAAAAAATTAAATAAAATTTGATCAAAAATTAACACGATGAAAATAAAATTATGAAAATAAGAGGAATTGAATTTAAAATTGATATTCATTGCATAAACTTAGGTGTTAAAAAATCTTCATTTCACATTCAGTCTTCTTTTAAGTCAAGACAGTCTCATCTCAAAACCAGTGGGATTTCAGACGGCCAGCGGAAGACTCCTGAGGCCAGTGGGAGGCTCCTGAGGCCAGTGGGAGACACCTGAGGCCAGTGGGAGGCTCCTGAGGCCAGTGGGAGACACCTGAGGCCAGTGGGAGGCTCCTGAGGCCAGTGAAAGGCTCCTGAGGCCAGAAGAAGACTCCTGAGGCCAGTGGGAGGCTCCTGAGGCCAGTGAGAGACTCCTGAGGCCAATGAGAGACTCCTGGGGCCATTGAAACAGCTAAAAAAAGTATTAAAATTTAGTAAAATTGTTTTTTTTTTGTACTGTTACTGATCTTAGATATGTTTTTAATAATTTTTGTTGCGGTATCCCATTGGCTATCCCTCTGGTTTCCCACTCAAGATTCTTTTTCCACTGATTCTCCTGGTGGTGTAAGTGAGGTCAATAGAAAATTCTTGTAACACTGGCATTTCCTACTGATTTCTAAATAAATAAATATGTGTAAATAAGTTTTAATTCAATTTAACGCCGAAATTTATGCAATCTATAACAATGTTCCAAGAAAACTCAAAGCAAGTTGTCATGATCAATAAAAAAAGAAAAATTTTCAAATATAAACATTCAAATTCATTTTAAACATTTAAATTAAATCAAAAAATCACAGTTTCAGATGAATTTTAATAAAAAAGCTGAATTTATTGCATACTTTTGGTAGTAAATTTTCATTTACAATGAATTTTAAACTCATCCGTAACATTACTTACATTTTCCTGAGCAACCAGTTCTTGAATTTCAAATTTTTTTTCTACTTTTTCTCATCAATCAATCAAAAAAAATTGCAGGTAGTGATAGCAACACAAGTATCCGTTGAAGGACCACTATTAGCCATATCAGACAACATGTTTGTACATAATAATTCAAAGCATGGGAGACGAGCAAAACGAATGGATCCCGAAGGTACTGGCAATAGTCCACTTGGTATTTCGGGGCATCCATTGGCACCTGACAGTACGTACGACGGTCGGTTTCATTCAAAATTACACTTATTACAATTCATTTGCGTATCGTTTGGTTGTTTGTTAAAATTTTATTTGAAATGGAAATTGATAGAAATTTTATTTTATTATTTTAATATAAATTAGTGTGAAATTGAAAATTGTATTATTTGTAATATTTTTATTAGTTATTTTGATTTAGATTTTCATATATGAAAAAAAAAATATAAAATATGAATTGATATTAACAATAACTGTAAGTGATCGTTGTTCGTACTTATTGTGTGTCTTTGTAGATAAGTTTTTTATTTAAATTAACATTAATTTCATTGCATCAAAAACTAACATCAAAATGATAAAATGGATTGAGAATGTCTTTCACTCTAAACAAATTTTTATTTTTGTTGACATTTAAATGACACGTATCACGTATCTAGCAATGTAATCGTCCTTGCAAAAAATTCTGCATATCGTCTCTTTGAAAATTTTATGATGTCATGTAAAATATCAGATATGTGAACAATGAAAACGATACACAAAAAATAAAACTAAACGAGTCAGATACAAAAGCAATTTGTATCATCAATGCAACAAATTTTCATCATCATACAATGTGAGTCTCAAATTGTCTTACCTTCACTTGAATTGTGAAAAAATCTAGTCATTTCATTTTAATCTATTAACATTTCATGTCTGTAACTCATGTTTATTTGCACTGATTCACCATAATCCACAAACATTTACCTTCATTTCAACAACAAACTGCATGTTTATTGCTCATTGCAAAATGTTACAAAAGTCACAACAGAAAAATGGCATTTAGGCATAATAGTTGACAATGAAATGACACTCTATTTTATTTTCATGTGTACTATTTTTTTGGTATACTTTGAAATTTGAGTGCATTATCCCTTTCAGACCCAACCCGAAATTTAATTGAATTTCATTTAAATGACAAATGTTAAATTTAAATGCAACACGCTTGAATTGGGTTCATAGATGGCGCCACTGCATATTGTGACTTTCAGTCAGAATTTTCAACCCGTAAAAGGCTGAGAGGATTCAAATGAATTCAATTGTTGAACAGGAAAGTGTCACCCAATAAATATTGCCTTACTACATATTCAATTTCATTGTGTCATTTAAACGCTTTGGTAAATTTCACCACAAATTTGTTGTATTGTGAACCGTTTGATACCAGATTCAGTTGTTATTGTTTCTGGATTTTTTTTTTTGAAATGTAAATCTGGCTTTCAACACAATTTTTTTATTTTGTTTTAATTATTATCATTGTCATCCTTTAAATTAAAAGTGAAAATCTCCTCAGGGACTTCTTTAATCGTCGTTTTTAATTTAAACAACTGGATTTTATGTTTCAAGTACTAAATATGATAGATGATACCAATAAAAATCATTCAAATGTCCTTTTTTTCATCAACAATTTCATTTAAATCATGATAAAAAAAATACTGAAACAAATGCGTTAAACAAATTAGTCAATGATAGACTCAACCCTTTCTTTTTCTTATTATTAATTTTCATTTTACACAGATGATGTTACAATACAACAAAAAAAATATGAATTATTTGAATAATTATGATAAATGTTGAAATAAACGATTTCCGTGTAAAAAATTACCTAAATATAAATCAAATAAAACACCAATTTAAAAATTTATCCCTGAATATCTTTTTCGTTCTACTACTAATTTCACTGTATTTGCTGTTATGCTATAAAATTTTAAGGAATACGAGTAATAATAAGATGAAGTACTTCCTTGATTCAGTAAAAATTTCTCTTATTTTCCTTGAATATGAATGTAACTTAAAATAAAATCATAAAACCATAAAATAATTATTTATTTTTATGGTGTTAGTTGAGTGAGTTTAAAATGCCATAAATATTGTGTCTATTGTAGTCTCCTTGTTAAATTTCTCTTCGTTTAAACTTTTATTTTTCAAAAAATTAAAAAAAAAAATAGGAATGAAAGTTTGCAAATCTGTAAAATAACGTAATGGTAGTAGGAAAGTTTAAGCAGGGACATACATGGAAAAATTTACATGATTTTAAAGAGAATTTATCATTTTTAAGCACATTTCTCATAGATTTGAAATGAATTCAAATAAAAATCGTTAGACGTCAAAATTGTTAAAAACAAACATTACCCCGAAAAGCAGAAAAAGTACTTAACGAGTAAGCAGATAAAATTTGACAGCTCATTTTCCATACACTCTCAACCCAAAACCAGTGGGCGCTAGTGGGAAAACGTGTAGATACACTATGAGGTATTTTCCACCACAAATAAGAAATTACTTTCCTTAACCTTAAATGCACCAGGGCCTTTTAACGCGAAAGAAAAGAGTTATTTTATTAAACTTGGAATATAAATTTGAATTTTTGGTTTTTTTTGGTGTGATTCTCACGGTTGATTCTCAACTGTCTTCTCCTTTTCATTATCTTGGGTCGCTTACCTCGTTCCATTTCCCACTTCGTTCCTCTTATTCCCAGCTCTCCTTACAACACATACCGAAACAGAGCGAGTGTCCTCATCGTCCAAGTACCCTGTTTTTTAATTCTGAGTGAACTACTACTCACTGGACATTGCTGGGCACGCTCAAGGGGTCATCTACGATTTTATCTTAGCTATTTTTTGTTGTTTTCTAACTTTTTTCTCTGTAAACGTCTCAATTTCAGCTTAAGCGCCATCTAGAGGGTCGTATGAGAAACTCCGATATGAATATTTGTATTTTTTAAAACTCTACGACTTTTCCCTTCTAAAATTTTTCAGAAACATCTAAAAATCTACCCACCAGATGGCTCTGAGAGGGTTTTTTTGTGTATTTTTGTAGATTTTAAGACTTTCCTGAAAAAATGCTAAGGAAAAAGATAAATGATAAGAATTCAAATCGGTAAAAGCTCAAAAAATACTGACCGATGGCGCTGATACGAAATTTATACGAAAAAAACATCAAAAAACAAAAAATTTCATAGAAAAAGTAGTGAATGACCTCTAGAGGAGATCCTCTCTGCTGGAGAGGATCCACAGAAGTCAAGAAACCCACCTTAGGTATATGAGATTCCATACACGCAAAAAAATCAGTATAAAATGTTAGATTGGCGCTTTACGTGGTCATTTTCGAAACTTATCATTCAAATAATGCATAAATTTGTGTTAGTTCATTTAATTGTCGTAAAGTTAGTTTGGCGCTATTATTTGTCATATACTTGCTTTGTTCTAGTGATTAAATAGATTAAAATAATTTTAAGGAGACTCCATGGAAAAAAAATTGATATCTGAAAGACAAGAAAGCAATTTTAGTTAAAAAAAATTATTTTTAAGATCAGACAAAAGATCATTTTAATTTCAACTTTGAATTCCAGGTTCAAATCCAATTTTCTCTACTCCTCAATCCCTTAAAAAGTAAAATTTCAAAAATGGTCAAAGAACTTCCATGAAAAATCATCCATTTTGTTGTTTCAATTGAGAAAATTATGAGGTCATTAATCATCCTCGTAACTCCCCTCTATCATCGTCACACTGAAAATTCATGAATGCCCTTTCATAGAACACGACAAAATGAAAATTCTAACCCAAAATAATAATTGTATAATACAAAAAATAGGGAAATATTCAAATAATCATCTCGTACTTGACTTTTCCTTTTACACTATTCGACTTGTGATAGTTGATTTCAAGGAACATGATGTTAAAGAAAAGGGGAGAAAATGAAGAAAGAAAAAAAAATGAATTTATGCGTTTGTGTTTATTGCGTTACTTATTATTTTCCATTTCTCTTTTATATGTACATACAAATTTTAATATCAACTTAACATGAAATCTACACATTTTCTTTGCACAACTCACTCAAAATGGGGGATGTGAATATGATGATGATGATAATTTTCCGCATACATTTTCATTCCATTTTTATTTTATTTCCATTTTTATAAGAGAAAGAGCACGAAATATGTAGCGACAAAAAAGACATTAAAATACAACTACTTGTAATAATAATGTCGTCAAAATGTTATTCGACCATATTTTTCATTCAAGTGGAAGGCATTCTCATTACATTTGTACGTTACATGGAACTGTATCGAAAGTGAAATTAAATAATAAATAAATAAATGATGTACAATTAATAGAAAAATTTGCAGTAAAGTTAATTTTTTTTTCTTATCTTATTATTTTAGGTATTTATCCACCATTACCTATGGCAACGCCGTGCATAAAAGCAATTTCACCAAGTGAGGGTTGGACAAGCGGGGGTGCACAAGTTATAATTGTTGGAGATAATTTCTTTGATGGATTACAAGTTGTGTTTGGAACGATGCTTGTTTGGAGTGAGGTATGTGATGATGATGATGAAAGTTATTCGTGCATTAAATTTAATTTCATTCAAATTTTTATTACAGTTGATAACTACACATGCAATTCGTGTGCAAACACCACCACGGCACATACCCGGTGTTGTTGAAGTAACTTTATCCTACAAAAGTAAACAATTTTGCAAGGGATCACCCGGTCGTTTTGTCTATGTTTGTAAGTATGATGGTAATTTTAAAGTTAAATGTTTGTCTTTTAACATGTTTTATTGCAAACTTTTCGTTATTCAGCACTAAATGAACCAACAATTGACTACGGTTTTCAACGACTACAAAAATTGATACCACGACATCCGGGCGATCCAGAAAAATTACCCAAAGAAATTATACTGAAACGTGCAGCCGATCTCGCTGAAGCCCTGTATTCAATGCCACGATCACCAGGTGGCTCGGGGAGTTTTAACTCATACACAGGACAATTAGCTGTGAGTGTGTCATCAGAAGGTCAATGGAATGAAGGTAAGCATAAATTGCAATCATTTAAATTACAAATTACATTTCCTTATTCACTGTAATAGGAGATGAATATACACGAGCCCAAAGCAGTAGTGTGAGTCCTCGCGGTGGATATTGCAGTAGCGCTTCAACCCCACATTCATCGGGTGGCGGCTCATATGGCAGTGGAAATGGCTACGGACCTACACCAAATATGACGAGTTTACCATCATCTCCTGCTAGTGTTTTCAATTCAGCATCAAGTAAGTTTGAATTTTAATTCACAGTGTTTTGATTGTACCCTCCAAAAAAAAATAATATCAGGCACTCGTAGTTTTAGTCCTATTTTTTCTTTTTAAAGTGAATTTGCTTAGTTAGAACAATTATTTAATTTTTACAGCTCTACATTGGGCACCGACATTTGGTTTTTAGGACACGTACAATTTTACGGCTGCTGCTTCGACATCCTCTTTTAACAATTCAAATGTCTATTCTTCGTATTACACTACAAACAATTCTAATTCCGACCAACAACAAGCCATACAGTAAAAAAAAACATTTTCAAAGCGTAAGTCCAATTATAATTAGATCAGAATGCCTGATATTCAATTAAATCCACCTTAAAATCACATTTTAATTTTAAATTTCCTTTTAATTTCCAGGAATGAACGGACACTCAAATTTAAATAATGGAATTTCTTCAACTTCTTGTTACAATTCATATTTAATGCCACAATGCAGTACTGGATTAGAGCAGCAACCGAATGGTTACGATATAACAGCAAATTCATTGGTGACTTCAGCAACCAAATAAGTTAGGAACCCAATTTTATACTCCTTGTATTCAAAGTAAAACCCACCAGTGTTAGTCAAAACTGTAACCATCACGACTTGTTTTTTTTTCTTGAACGAATTCAATGTGCAATTAAAATTAATTTAAATTTAAAATTTTACTCAAAATAATTTTTGACACGAATAATGTAAATGTTCTCACCATCACATCGCATACATTTCAATATCAATACTAGAAAAATTTTTGAAATAAAATAAAAAAAATACTCACATGATAAATAAAATAATATTAAAAAAATTTAAATATCATTAAATTAATTCTAGATTTAAAATTGTATAAAATTAAATTAAAATATTTATGAATTAATATCAAATTAAAATTAAAAATTATGAATTAATTGCAATGAAAATGTTAAATTTAGCAGGAAAAGACCAAAATGATAAGAAAAATCAATGTAAATATTTTTTAAATTAAATTAGAAAATGAAATGTAAATTATTTTCTTTACTTTTATCATCTCAATGTTTCAATATTCATAGTGACATAAATTAAAAAAAAAAATAGCAAAACTTGTCTCGATTCACATTTTCAAGAATTTTACCGAATTTAACGGATTTAATTTAATCTGTTTAAAAGTTCTTGAAAGTCTAGAACTAATCAAAAAAATTTAAAGCACCGATGACAAAAAACCATGCTCATATCAGCAAATCACCGAAAAACATATCTTTTTTAATCAAACTTTGAAAAAATTTTCAATTCATATCACAGATCGAACAAAAAATGTTTGAATACAAAAATTGTGAAGTTTGCACCAGTTGAAAAAAAGGTTCAGGTGAATTTAGACTCATTTACTTTGAGATTGGACTTAGGGTTAGTCACAAATCATACAACGGCCTATTTTTTTCAAAATGATCAAATTTTCGCCGATTTTTAGTGCATTTGGCAATTTCAAAATGGCCGATTTTTCAAAACTTTCTAAAATGGCGGATTTAGAAGCAAAAAGCAGAACAGTTAAATACTATTCATTTTTTACTAGACCGAAGATATCAACGACCTCATCAACCTACTTGTCAGCTTCGAGAAGGGATTTTTCGGACCCCAGGATCTTCCCTGACACCTTCGCATGGTCATCAATGACTTTTACCTTGACTTTCTATTTTTTTGCTGTTTTTGATTTTTTTCTTCGTGTAAATTACAAAATCAGCTGTCAGCGCCCTCTGGAGTGTCCAATCAAAAAACCCAAATACAAGACGCTGTAATTTATGATTCTCAATCGATCTGGATACTCATCAACGAACGTTTTGTGACAGTTTTTTTTGACAGGTCAGTTTTTGGACTTTCCTGATATTATTTTTTTTCAATGTCAAAAATCGGGACAAATCGGGACATTGATTCAAAATTCGGAATTGTCCCGCCCAAAAATGCGCAAACTGTATGCCTAGCGTAAAGCTAAGTAATTTTCTCAAATAATCGAAATTTTAGGAAAAAAAACACTTGTCATAAAATTCAGAACAAAAAATGAAATGGTGCAAACTTCACATTTCAATTTTACTACATTTTAACAATAAAATAGCAGAAAATATTTTACAAAATTTGTATACGAAAAATAAATTTCTAAAATCTTGTTAAATTGAAAAATAAAAATAGAAATGAAGAAATTACACATATCTCAAACTAATCACATTTGAACTTAATTTCATCAATTTAATTAAAATTTTTACAGAAAATTTTCAACATTTAAAATAAACATAAAATATTGAAATACATCCTATTGTACTGTAACCTTAAAAATAAATAGTAAAATAGTAATTTATTATAAAAAAAGTTAAATCTTGTAGCTTCATAAACTAATAAAAGACAATGTAAATTTTATAAAATTTTAAATACATACACAAAAAAAATCAAGTTACAATTTGTAAAATTAAAAATATGATTAAATTTGAACTTTAAATTATAATATTTAATTATCTAGTTGTACTACAATTAAAAAAAAAATTAAATAAAATAAAATTCAATGAAATCAAGAAAAAGTCTTATGATTTTTTGTTGAAGAATGATAAAATGTTTTTGCTTCCAGTCGCTGCTTTAGCTAATTTTTCATTCTTTTGCTTGGCTTTCTTTGATTCTTTTGTTTCGGGCTCAATCGCTTTGAAATTTGTTTCATCACTTAAACGGGATTTTTTCATGTTAACATTCTCCAAATCAACAATTGATTTTCGTTTAGCTCCATTCACTTGTTTCGACTCGTCAACGATGTTCATGAAAGATGAGAGTTTTGTACTCAATTCCATGTTGATGTATTCTGACACAATTCCATGGGCTGTGAGCAGGTAAGCATCTGAAAAAAGTATTTTATTGATATTTTAAGGGTTTAATTAATGTGAAAATCATTAAAATTTACTTTCATCTGAATTGCCACTAACGTTAACGTAAGTTTGCGATGTCACATTTTGTCCAGTACGAACATTTGATTTCTTTAGGGCTTCAACGACTACCAAACATTTCTTTTTGAGCCATTCAAGGGCCTTGTTTTCATTGTATTTAAATGCATTGATGTCTTCAGGACCGATTTGATCTGAAATCTATAAAAATTGTGTTTAAGATTCGCTTTCGTGACATTTAATTAGATTACGCACCATTTTGAGCTCCTTAACGTCAATGACATCCATTAAATATTTTATGTCATGAAATTCAGAATCTTCCAAAACATGTTGAATTGGTTGAACTTTCTTTGGATCACATTTCGCTAAATAACTTAAAACAATATAAAGGGGTTCAATAATCATTGGCATATAAATTTGTCCATTTGAAGCAACAGATTCGTCTATAAACCAAGATCGATGTTTCTCATTAAAACTTAAGAGCTCATAAATTTCTTTTCTCGATTCACATAACAGAAAAACAGCTTGTTTATCATTTCCAGGGTGTTTTAATTTGATTGATTTGAGTTTTTGTCCTCGTAATGTTTCATCTGCAACGAAAAAAACGATTTTCAATGTCAATTATAGGTAATTGAGCACTTAAAGAACACTAACCTAAAATGAATATTTTTGTTCCGAATTTATTTTCCATTATTGTAAAATTATTTACTTTTTTTATTTTAATTAAATTATGCCGGGCTTTTAGCTGTCTATTTTTTATTTTGATTTTAACTTCAGGTAACGAAATGTCAAAATGTTAACGAATTGGAATTTTCATTCAAATTTGTAATGACTTAGTCTGAATTAGCGAATGTCAAAACGCCGATTTGTCAACAAGTGTTGGAGAGTCAATCAAAGCAAAGGAATCGGATTTCAGTTCTGAATTATGTTTTGTTTTATTGAGCGTATGAGTAAAGTAAGTTTGATTATGATTGATAACTCAAAATAATTTTCTTTTAAATTTAACTAAATTGCGATTATTAGGTAGCGAAATACGCGTATATGCTCAATAAACGCACTTTAGTAAAGTTTAAGGAAAATTGTTTTGACTTTTCAATTGGAAGAATTGTTTAGCAGGAAGATGCAGACCACGTTGATTAAGATATTACGTAAAATGTGACGAATCGTTCATTTTCTTAAACTTATAAGAGAGAAAAGATTGAACAGAAACTATCTGTGACAGACATATTTTTTTAAATATCTAAACCAAAAATTGTGTATTAAGGTGATTAATCAAATACTGCTTTTGTTTGATAAACCACATTTTTGAAAAGTGTACTCATAATGTTCAAAGTGAGATAAGCACTTTTGGGCCCAATTTTCTCAACTCTCTCGTAATAAATTCCACAATTCCGACTCACCCTATTTACTGGAAGTACGACGCCGAAGACAGTCTTTACTTTTAAGTGATACCTCGACTTAAAAAAACGATATGGTCTAGGATCGAAGGGATTTTCAGCATATCTTCACATATTTCTTTCACAGGCTCTTCCTCATCCAAAAAAGTATTCGTGACATCGTTGTTTATCCAAACACTCTACCATTTTCTTTGCCATAAGAACTGTCAACGATTGTACATTTTTGTGATTCGTAATCGTGTAACTAGATAAACTGTTTAAATACCCTCTTTATAAATATTCGTTCATTGTTTGCATGACTTTACTAAGCTTTTCATGGGGTAAGCATTGTGTCAGTTTAAGAAATGGGAGGTAAACATTTTCAGTTACAGTTGAGCGAGCACTACAAAATACAATTGAAATAAATATGATTTGTTTTAGATATTTGACAATAACCCTCTCCTAAATTACTGTTTGCTTGGAAATTTTGTCTATCTATCGTGTGTGAATGTGACTCTTCTTCTTCTTCATGTTTCTTCCTCTCATTCATCCTCATCATTCATATAATTTTGCGTAAAGGTCTACGAATAAGCTTATAAAAAAATAAATGAAATTTAAAAAAAAATACCTGAATCTCCATAGGTGACAAATTTTTATGCATTTTGTTTTTGTGCCTTCCAGTAAATTGATTTTAAGCCATTAGAAAACGTTTTGTTGCACATTATACAATATGGTTTTTGAACTATACAATCAAATTTGTTTTCATATTCTGCAATATAAAAACACCGATTTTAAGAAAATCGTCTCTATAACTTAAAGGTTCAACCATTTTTTAACGACTAATAATTTTTCTCAGATTTCCATCGATCCCAAGAGCACAAAATCCATGACTTGAGAAAGGCTGACGTTCATGGTTTGGGATAAGCTTATAGATCAGCAAAATCGCTTTTCATTTCCAAAGTTGTACCGATTATTCAGTTATAGCTTCTTAACGCATTTTTATGAACGGTCCATAAAAAAATTCGACAATACCAGATTTTCTTGAAATTAGATATTTTCAAAACAATAGCAGATTCAATAGGAAAAATCTGTTTTCTTTCACAGTAATTTAACTCAAACAAATTAATTATATTTTCCATTACCATTATCCAATTTACAGTTAAAATTCACAAACATCATACAGATGAGAGTGAAAACAAATCATATGACATTTTACTCACACACTGTTTTTTGAAATCAAAACATTGAACGCATAAAGAAAGAAAAAGAAAAACACAACCAAAAAAATTCAATTTTATTAGATTAAATTTCATTACAACTCAATAAATTCACGTTGTAAAATGTAAAAAATACAAAAAAACATATTGTAAAATCATTAAAAATCAACAAAAAACCAGTGATATTGAAATCCTCCATTTAGTCAATAAAAAAAAAACATCAGCAGATTACGAAATTTACTTGAGCAGAATAGTAATAAAAACATAAGAAGTGAAACCAAATGTGATTATCTCTCACTAAAATCTGCAGATAATTCGGTAAGATTTGAAAAAATTATTATCAGGAAATATTTGATAAGAAAGGGAAATAGTCGAATGATATGAAATTGATATTTTTACAATTAAAAAAAAAATATAACAAAGGCAATTTGAATTGAAAAAGAGTTTGAAAGGTTTCGCAATCCAACTAAACAAGTTTTTTGTTTTGGTTCAAGTATGTAAGGAATATGATGTCATATTTTTAACTAAAATGCGAGTATTTGTGTGCTTTATGAATTGTTTACATTTACTTTTTTTTAATGTAGTTTTGTTGAAATTATATGAATATATCGTATTCCATTCATATAATTTTTTTTTTGTGAAGAGGAAAACAAACAAAATACAAATTAGATAATACCATATAAGTAAAAAATCATCTCATTCTCTCATTTCAATGAATGGAACTATTTTATCACAAAAAATTCTCATTCTCACCGGTTTTTAAGTGTCTGGTGATAGTGATCATATGAGAAATATTTTTATTTGAGATCGTTGAACTCATTTCATGTGTGAAGGTTGGGCCATTTTGCATATTTTTTTCAAATTTTATTTCCTATTATTAGATCAAATACAATTAAATTAGTTCATGCTCTGGTTTAGTGACTGATCTACATTGAATTTGATTAAATTTGATAAAATTCATTCAAAAAAATTTAAATTAATGTCAAAATTTACATTACAGAGCACCCACAACAATCAAATTTGAATCACAATGGGAACATTATTAAGTAAACAATTCAGTAGTGCAGCATCCAACGTTACACAAATTATCCGAGGTCGTAAACGTAAGTACGAGGAAGACGAAGAAGAATCAAGTCACGATGAAAATGTAATGGAATTATCTTTAAATACCCCGAAACGGAAGAAACTTTTATCGACAGCGCAGTACATTTACCAAGCCTTATACAAGGAGGCTCGTTCCTCTGACATCACAGTACGCGCTCTCGGCAAGTCATTTGAATTGCACAAAATTTATTTGTGTCAAAGTCCGTATTTTAATTCCATGTTTAATGGAAGTTGGCGCGAATCACAAGAAGATTTTATCGCAATTGAAATTACGGATCCAAATGTTACAATTAAGTCACTTGATATTGTGTTTGGATCGTTGTATCATGATGAAGTGACATTAGAACCATTAGAGATAATTGGAGTGCTTGCGACAGCGGCTCTCTTCCAACTTGAAGGATTAATCGATAAATGTGCGGAAGTTATGTGTGAAACTACAAATTCTGAGACTGCTGTCAATTATTATGAAAATGCGTGTACTTACGGAGTTCAAGGAGTGAAAAAATTTGCATTTGAATGGTTACAAACGAACTTGCTGGGATTTTTCTCCAAAAACAGTAATCGATTGAAAAGTATCGACGTTGAACTAATGACCGCCCTAGTTTCTAGTCCAGATCTGTGTGTAATGCAAACAGAATTTTCACTTTACATAGTCCTAAGGTCATGGATGTATTTAAAGCTATTTCCTGATTACAATCCAGAGAAGGGTGATAAAGAAGTGGCCCAAGATCATACAACGTATTTTTCAAGGAGACAAGATGATGAAGATTATTTTCTCCTAACACAACAAGGACGTGAATATGAAAAAGCCTTTAGAGCACTTCGACTAAGAAATTTATTGAATCACTATGTGGACATAAAAATATTGAAACAAGACAAAATAATTCCAATTCAGTGGTTGTATGAGCCAGTATTTGAACAATGGGTCCATATGCTTCATATTGACCATTCCATTGATAAGGGACCAAAAAAAGTCGATGATAAGGTGTTTTATGAGACGTGTATGCGATGTGGACGAATTTTGCAGGACGAGGGTTTCCAGAAATGGAGATGGACCGGATTTAATTTTGGACTGGATTTGGTCCTGATTGTCGATACGAGAATGCTTTCAATTAAACGGCATCATCGGACGGAAAATGAACGTTTACTAAGTCTTCAAGTTAAACGAGAATTTTTGATCAAGTGAGTATTGAATGTGAATTTCACTGAAATTATCGACGACCTTATTGACATGAAGACAACATTTAATTTTTTTTTAATGTCAATAAGGTCGTTGGAAATTTCAGTTACATTCCACATTTTATTCAAATTAAAACAACTCAAAACAATTTAATTAATTTCAGAATAACCCTCATTTCATTGAACGACCAACGTCAAGTGAAACACAGTCAAACCACTGGAATCAAAGAATTATCCTTGGAAAAAAATGAAGAGCGACCTCTGTTACAGATGGATCCTGAACTTAACTATCCATTACTCATATCTGCCAATATTTTGGTTGTGACTCCAAACCAAACGAAAATTGAATCAAATAATGCCACCGTCACAATAACTGGAGATATCCCGGGAGCACTTAATCGATCGATACATACCGTTAAACAATCATAGTTTTATAATTTTATAAATGAAATTTTTCTTATCAAGTACCAGTTTACTTTAAATTATTATTTACCAGTGCCAATTCTTATATTTTATATGGAAAAATTATACATTTAAATAAAATGTAGAATCACGCACATGAAAAAATCAAGGAAATGTCTTTCTAAAATAAATTTCTATCAATTATGTTTTAAATTAAGGTCATGAATTACATTTGAAATTATTTTATTATAAAATCTAATCAAAATAACCAAAAAACTAACATTACTCGCATTTTTTTTTCATCATCACATTTAGTCATAAGTAAGTCATTGTCATAAATTTAAGTGTAGCTAACAAAAAATTTAACTTAACATCACTTTAAGTTAAGGATCGGAGAAAAGTGTACTTAGAAGTGATAAGAAATAAAAATATTTTTACAATTCAAATTGATATTTTAGCGGTATTTTATTGATTTTCCATTATTAATTTTAATTTTATATAATTTAAGCTTCACTTTTCATTTTTTTTCTTCAAATAAATATTTAAAAAGCACGATTAAGACATTTTGGTCTTTAAATTTAATGGGAATAGTATGAAAGACTTTCATCTTACTTTTTTGGAATGGATAATTTCTTGACACGTTCCTCCAAATTCTTCACTTGGTCATTGATTGAAACTAAATTTATTGCAAAAGCTTCTTGCACGCCATCTAAAAGTGCTTTGTTATTTGAGACACCATTCAAAATATTGGCTTGGGTAGTTTCCAGTTCAGCGAAAAGTTTACTGAAATTTGTGGCGTATTTGTGGAGAGATTCCAGTGCTTGCATGCGTTGCAGAATATCCGGAAGAATTGGGACAACTGGTTCAGCTGATTTTGCCATTTCATATAATTCTGATATTTTTTGTTCTCGTGCTGAGTCTTGGGAGGTTCCACTTGCCTTTTCATTGATTGCATCCATTTTATTGGCGATGTTAGTCAAGCGACCTTCAATTACTTCGAGTTGTGATGGTTGAAGTAGCGCTGCCTTGGTTGAAATTTGTTGTACGGCCTCAAGTAAATTTGTCGTTCCCAATGAACTTGCTAATCGACTCATTTTTTCAGGTTTTGCTCCCACTACACTCTCCAATTCATGTAAACGATATTCCAGTTCCGCGATTCTAGTTGATCTGGCTAAATCATTTTCGGTTATTGTTCGAATCGGAGCTGACGAGGTAGTTCCAGTACTTTTATAGGCCTCAACTTCTTTCAACAGATTTTTGACATCAGCATCAGCATTTTTCGCAGTGGTTTCCTTCCCCAAAACCTGTTCCAATCTCAAACTTTCAAGAAGTTTCTTGGAAGCACCGACCACATTACTAATCGCCTCATACGATTCCTTCTCCTCCTTACTCGTTGTCTGTTCAGATTGCATTGCAGCAACTTCAGTTATCAATTCATGCATTTCACATTGAAGTCGACGACATTTTTGCATTGGAGTCTCTTTTTCACCCTCACCAGCTAACTCATATTCCTCTGAACGTGAATCGTATCCGGTACGAATTTTCTTGCCAAGTCTATCTGAGAAATCGACATTTCCAGTCAAATACTTTCCCTTGAATTTATTGTAAGAGTCTTTTGTTGAGATGTGCAACCGTTCAATAGACTCATTTTCATTTTCTTCCTCATAAAAATCGGAAGTTTCTGCTTCCACTGTCTGAGTTTCATAAACATCGGGTTGGTCATGAGCCTGAAAGTAAAATTTTTGGGAATTAAAATGATTCAAATGAAAAGTTTTCATGCTTACGATGAAAGGCAGGTTGGCAAACTTTGGATCAGCCATTTTTTAAGTGATTTTCTACTGAAATTACTATAAAAAATAGTTTAAACGTAGGAAACTTTCGATTTGTTGTCCGATTCTGTAAAAGTGGAATTTTTGACAGATGATGTCATGATTCAATAAATTTGAATATTGTCACATGTTGATGTGACCGTTACGAAAAATGAAATTTGATGTTTAATTTCGATTTTTATCAAATTTATTCGTGATTTTGATTAAATTTTTAATTTTAAATTAATTAATCATGATTTGAATTTCAAACTAAAATTATTTTTATAATGAAATTTGTAATATGACTCAAATCGACTCGAGTCACATTTCCTGTTATGACTTGTCGTTAAAAACAATTCGTTAAGTAATCTACGTGTACTCATAAATTAAAATACAAAAAAATAAAGAATCAAGACAAAAATTAATTAATTCCATAAATTTTAACTTTAAAAATCATATTTACATTAAATTTAATGAATTATGCAGCCCTTCCATTAAATTATTGGAATATTATTGAATTTCATCGTTATTTCCTTATAAAAAGTAAAATTTTAAATTAACATTTATTTCAATTTCAAATACTTTCACTAATCAATTTCATAATTTCCATTCCAGATTTCATGCAAATAATTTAATATCAAAGTGGCGAAAACAAACGACAGAATGAGACGATCCCAAGGTGGATACAACTACCAACCCCTTCCAACCTCGAGTGGGAATCACACTGATATGCTTGAGACCGAAAATGAACAAATGGCTGAAGAGTTGAGACAAAAGATTGGAGCTCTCAAAAATATTTCGATAGAAATTGGACATGAAGTCAAGTATCATAATTCACTGTTACGGGATTTTGATGATGATATTGATAAGACAGACGGATTCCTGCAAAATACAATGAAACGAGTTGTGCGACTGGGGAAAGGTGGACATCGAACATACTGGTGTTACATGTTTTTGTTTACGGCTTTTGTATTTTTCTTGTTATATATTGTATTGGCCTTTAGATAGTTATGGAAAGAAGATGAAATGAAATGAATTTATTAAATTAATTTGGAAACATTGTAAATTTCACGTCTTGTGTTTGTCGAATTTGTATATTGAAGGGTGGAGGTTAAATTAATTCCTTCATATATTTAGTTTATAGCCCTCTTATTTGTCTCCAGTATAAAAGTCAATTTGATTTGAAGTCTTAAAGACTTGTAATTGTATTTTCATATGTAAGTTCAAATGGTAAGGCTTCAATATTTCATAAAAATTAAACCACATATTAGAACAAATTTTAATATTTAATATAAAATTACATTACACGACATTCAACTAAATATAATAAAAATACCAGATTTTTATGACATCTGGAACAAATAATCCCAACATTTGTCCTCTTTTTCTGAAATTTTTAATATAATTATAACTACTTGTATTAAATATGATTAATTGCACCATATTGCTCATGTACTCGTACCTCATACTCCTCATATAAGAATGAAATTAAATGTTAGTATGCTAAAAATAAAAATGCTACAGTTAGCTTTTTTTAAATGACAAATATCATGTGGTTTATAACTGACCATTTTTTTTCTGTTTTGGTATAAGATCATACGATATTTTTCCTTTTTTCAAAGCATTTTCTGTTAAATGAAATTTCGTTATTTATGAAGCGTATATATTTAAAATGTGATTAAAAAAGTAGAGATTTTAATTCTGATACCTTACAAAAGTCATATTGTCCTTTGAAAAAAATGAAATATCATAAATACAAGGAAAAAAATTAACGTACTGTTAAATGATATAAGCGAGTGCATTTCCATATTACAGGTTGATTTTTTTGTCTTTTGGGTAATGTCAATAACTAAGAAAATTAATACCAATATCAAATTTTAAGGGTGTTGAGCACTCCTATCTCGTACTAAATACGGATAATCTAATTTCTCACTGATAATGGAAAGTAATTCGAATTAATACCAGCAACGTTTTCTACTACAAAAGAAAAAAAAAGGAATCTTAATAACTAATGTAGAGCTAATTCGAAAGGGCAGTAGTAGCCTTCTTAGCAGAATAGCAAAATCCTAGGCGACGGCAGCTTTTCAACCAAATGATACAATCCCACTTACTTCGAATGAATATACCTCAAGTCGTTTTTTAAATAGAACATTCTATTATAAGAGTTAAGATAAAAAGAACCTGGCAAAATAACATCAATCAACCAATCAATCTTTTAGGCTGACTCTCAAGAAGCAGTTGTGAGCACAAGTTTATATTATATCAATATTCAGATACCTCTCAACAGGTTACTGTGTAGTTGCCAATTTAACAATCTCTTCGCTTGAAAGGAAACGAATAGCAAGAACTTGAAAGATACACTTTATTGAAATAGAATAGCAATCTGATAGTTTCCTCCTCAAATCATTGATACCCAGAAGATCCAAGATAAACGAATGAATTAAACTTGAAATCTGCTTAAGGTCTATTTTTACATACAAAAGACTTTTTCTAGCCATGAAGCTACATTCCATGCACAAAAATATTTATAATACGATTAAGAATTTGCCCTGTCACTTTAGCCGACGAAATTACTAATCTATTAATGGTATCAGACTTCAAGCAACGGCTAAGAGATGAGTTAAAGAGAAACTCATTCGGTGAAAAATTGAAAATCGATATCTGATTGATGAAAAGTGAAAATTAACCAAGCATATGAAGAATAGATTGGGTCTTAGCTGGGCGAAGAAACTAAATCATCAACTGTACAACCCAACCTTAAAAGCGTATTATTTTAAAATAAGGCAAAAACTTATGCGAATATTAAAAATGTGAATCAGGAAATTATGTAGTACGTCCATTTACAATTTAAGAGTTAATTAAAAGGCATTTATTCTTCATAATAATTATTTTAATTTAATTTAGTAACACATTGCATGACCGAAACATTAAAAAGTTTGATATAATACTTTATTTATTTTTGAGTGTCCCATTAACTTTAACAATCAAATAATTTTCTTCAGTTCCATCATTATTCAAATTAAAGCTTCTCGCATAAAAGTAAATTTGCTGATCAATAACAGGAATAAACGATGGTAATTGATCCATATCCAATTGAAATTTATTAATGGAATATGTCACGGCTTTAACTGGACACGAAAGACTTACATTTGAATATTTCTTGATTGTTGTCACAAAAAATTTGAATAAAAAATCATTTTGATTTTTCTTCTTGAACATCTTGCATGCATTGACTGTGCGATTAATGAAAGTAATTCGTGGCCCAATGTTTGGAATGGAAGTTGATTCAACTTGAACCATGTAATTTTGAATTGGTTTCAAAACATGAATTAGGCCATTTATTAAGTAAGTTCCATCTTTTTTAGTGTAATTGAATGTAACAATGCTTCGACCCTCAAAATCTTCGGCTAGAAAATTTTCAATGGAATAAGTTCTCTTTGCACTTGATTGATTGAAAATGATTGTGAGTGAAAATAAAATTTTAAGCAAAATTGTCAATTTGAACTGAAATGTCATGATGCTGATTGAAAACTGGTCATAATTTCAGAAAAATATTCAAATTATTTTCAATTTCTTGTTAATTAAGATTTAATGTGTGCTTTTTGACGGATATTTTAAATTATTATAATTTATTTTTAATATAACTGATCATCACACGTGATTTGAATTTAATGAAAAAAATAATGTTTTTCAGTTCAGTTTGAGTTTGAACACATGGTGCTCAATTTGTTTAAAGAAGAATTATATATGCAACTTTTAACTGTGACACATTTAACGGAATGCATCTTCACCCACTTTTTTATGAAAAATTTAATATCAAAATGTTTCCTTTTTATATTCAAAAAAAAGTACTAATAAGGAAAAAAAACAGTGTGAGTGTTGAGGAAAGATTAAAATGTCATGTTTTTTTCTCGAGAAAATTTATGAATTTTTTTTTATTTTAAATTTCGTAATGTTTGGCATCTGTGAAATTTTTTGTGTTTTTTTTTAAATTTTGACACATAAATTAAATTTTACACAAAAACTTTTTTAAATTAAAAGATTTTATTTTTTTATTATTTTGAGTCAAATTTTATTAAATTTTGAAGAAAAATATAATACATTTTATTTTATGTATTTAAAGGCACTGAAGTTATAAACTAAGATCTTAACATTTTATGCGAGGTATTTTAAATCACTTATTTTGATAATTGTTCCTTAAACATACAGTAAAGGATCAGTGTGAGATTCAAAATCAGCAAATTCTTTGAATGCTGGATTAACTGATTCTTCTTTAAAAATCATCAAAAGTTTCATTATATCTTGTAACGAATAAATGGCCAAACTTGTTTTTGCTTTATATTTTCCAAGAATTTTGTTTTCACCTTCTTCGAGTAGTTTTTCGTAGCAACTAAATTTTTCAGTTGCTTTTGGACATGCCAAAGTTTCATGGGGAGATTTACACACAAAACACTGGTAATGAATAGTTCTGTGAATTAGCGCTTCTCGCAAACTTTCAGGTAACAAGTAAAAGAATCTTTGACTGAATCTTGGATTTTTAATTTTTGAAAAAGCAGAAATTCGATTCATGTTACCTTCAATTATAAAAGCTTTTTCTTCATCAGTTAAAAGAGTACTTCTTTGAATTATATCGTGTGTAAAACTCTGAAAACGAATAGCATTTATTGCTGGACGTATTACTTCCAATGAAGAAAACTCATTAACATTGTAATAAGTTTCTAATCCTCTTAATAAAAAATATTCAGGGGTTGAGATTTCACTTATTTGAAAATACGAATTGATCATTTTTGGGCTCCATGAGAAAAATTCTTCATCCATAAAAATTTTAGTTGCCATGAAACAGAAATATGTTCTCGTAAATTGCATTAAACGATAATTTTCAAATTTTTCAGCAAATTCATAAAGTCTTTTGATTTTTGTTACATTTGTTACGTAACAAATTTCTTGGATTTTATGTTGAAGAGCATCAAGTATCATTTGAATACCGTAAAAATGTGCAGCTTCGTATATGTCCAAACCTTCATCTAAATCTGTAAAATCAATTTTATTCAAATAAATTGAATTGATAAGTTTTTCAAAGAGTGATGGTTCGAATGTGGTAATTAAAATTGGCTTATTTCCATTCCATTCTTCTTTGAATGCTGTTTCGAAGTATGAAGATGCTAGTGACAATATCATCTTATGAGCATGAATTACTTTTGGGGTGGATTCAGTTTCATTATCATCTTGTTGATTGAAAATGAATGAGCAATCAGTTCCTTCGCCTTTCTGTTGTTTTTCATGAAGCTTTTCAAAAACATGAAGCGAGTATTCCATTTTTGCTCTTTAAAGGTCTGCAATCAAAAATTAAAGTTTGATTAACTTTTCAGTTAAGGAAAAGAATTTATGTAGAAAAAATAAAATATTCAGAGTTATGATTGAGCTTACATTAATGATTTGTTTTTTGATGTGTTGATCAAGGCTGATATGATTTGGCGTATTTTACTGGATAATAAAAAAATTACTGCCTCTATTTACTTACGACTTTTTGCTCTTGGTGATACGTACATTTTTTGGACTGAGTCTGATGAAGAATGTTTCAATATATTTGCAATAAAACAAAAATATTAATAAGAGATCAGTTGTTTGTGATTAAAATGGTTAGCGCGCGAGAAGGAAACATTTATTTAATTTTGACATTAGCATAGTTAACTGTCTCACTGGGGCTTTATTTGAAAAAAGAAAATCCGTTAAAGTTCCTGCTCATTGAATTGTAAACAAATAGGGACGGATAATATGAAAATAAACTTCAATTTTAAACGAATGCATTGAAAGGAGATAATTATTGCAAGATATTTTAAAAGTAATCCATTTATTTTTCATCAACTTGAAGATAAAATTATGATATTAAAAGTGTTTCATCTACTTAAATTTAATGGCATTTCCGTTATTTTGCAATTAGAATGCAATTCTTATTCATACCTTCAATTAACACTAATGGACATTAAAAAGCACACTTTTAACCTGAAAATAAAAGAAAATTAATTCATTTAAACTGCAAATTAAGGTTCTTTAATTTACCTTAAATTATCCAATTCAAAACTTTAAAACTTAATGTAACAAAGAAAAAACAGCCATTTAGTGTGGTTCAGACAAAATTAGTTTTCAGTAAAAGTCAACGTCTTTTAACGAAAATTAAATGACCACATTTTAAATAAAATTGCATTTAAAATATCACCATTACACATTTAATGTTCCGGTTATTGTTCTAACTGACATATTGAAAACCATTTACTTTTACAATATAGAAAATGTAAGGCTTAGAACATGATAGACAGGTAAAGTTGGACCATGCCAACCAATTACCCAATTATCGCATTTGTGTGAATTAAATTTCAAAAATTGTAGAATAAAGAAATATTTTACCGGATCTTGTGAGATAAAATTGTGTGTATGTGCGTATGTGTCGTTTTTGATCCTTTTTTGTTTTGAAAATGAACAACAAGCCGTTTAAAAATATTTACCGATAAAGACCGAAAAATGTTGTTGTTCACATGAAATTCTATTCAAAAATTTGTTTTAATTCAGTAGAGAGGGTTAAATTGGAATATTTCATAGGGTTAAAAGATACAAGACTTTTACAGCTTTTTCTCTTCGGTTGATTCTCGTAAAGGATACTTTTCTTTTTTGTGCTTAAGCGACACTATGATCGTAAAAATCTACATTTATTAAGTCATATTCTAATTCTTGAATTTCGCCAGATTCAAACACATTGAAATCAGCTTTTGTTTTAAAGTGTCCCATTTTTGCCCTGTTATGTTAGATTACCTTCAGAACAACATCCGTATTGTTTGGGGCATGACGTTGAGAAATAAAAGTAATATCTTTTATCCCCCTTTCTACGGGTTGCATTTGTGAAAGATAATTTAATAGGACTTTTGCCCCTTCTGGATTTGAAATTAAAACGAATAGCATTTATTGCTGGACGTATGACTTCAAATGAAGATAACTCATTTAACTTAACATGCTAGTGACAATATCATCTTATTAGCATGAATAACTTTTGGGGTGCTTTCAATCAGTTGCTTCGCCTTTCTGTTGTTTTTCATATAGTTTTTCAAAAACATGAAGTAAGTGTTCCATTTTTGCCCTTTAAAGGTCTGCAATCAAAAATCAAAATATAGATGAATCTCAGTGTAACAAACTTTCACATCTATGATTAATCTTACTTAATCTTTGTCTCTTATGCAAAACAATGGTGCTGATCAAGACTGATATGCTTTGACGTATTTTACTGGATAATAACTGCATCTATTCACTTACGACTGTTTGCCAGCCTTTCATTCGGCACATTTTGTAAAATAATCGGGGGTGTGATGTCAAGAGTATTCCACCGTATATATTTGTAGTATACTTTTGAAGTTTCAAATATGTTTTCAAGTTTTAGTTTCCGTAATGTTCTCTATATTGATCGTCAGATTCCCCACGTGCTCTAATAATAATGTTGATTGTAGTGCTTCGTTCTTTTGTGTCATGTTACTTTTTCTGCAAACCGTGACATATAATCACAGGTGTCCAACCCGATTTATATTTAATGTAATTTGAGGGTGCAAAATTTTTAACTTGATATTTATATCAATTAAAAAGCTATAGAAAGATCCTGAATTTGAAACCCCCTCTAGCGGTGGTACGGTTGCTTACGTATAATTTGATACCAATAATTGATTCCTAAGTTGTGTTCTGCTAGACTCGAAAGCAAAATCAAATTTTTTATCCCAGTCTAATTTTAATTCCAGAAAATTTATTTTAAATAACAAGCAACATAATATTTTGTCTCAATTCAATTGTGTGTTCTACATTTAGTGTTAATTAATCCAACCTAAAAACCACAACATGCTCAATTTTAGAAGATAATGGTCAGATTAAAGTTTAAAGAAAATTGTATTTTAAAAACTTTTGATATCACACACATTTACGTATGTCGATGATAAAACGCATTATACGAAATAATTGAACATTTAACTCTTGATACGATTAAATTTTGTTTTCAATTTTAATGTTTTTCTTGTATCGAAAAACATCGAAAACAAGTCTGTCACACGCACACATGCTCAAATGATGTGACATTTGACAAATTTTGAATGACTTTTCTGTCAAATATAAATTTCATACTGCGATTAACTTTTATTATATATGCATAAATAATTTTAAAACTATATAAATATTGGAGCGACATGAACAAATTTATAGTTTTTTTTTATTTTCATTTTAAAGTTTTCCAATGTGGAAATTTATGTGAATTTCATTCTGTTCTGACATTGTAGCTCAGTCATTTTATCTTTACTGTTACAGGACGATCACAAGTAAAAAAATAGTGGTTGGAAAGAATATTGATGCATGAAAAAGATGCTCACATAAAAAAAAATTAAATATCGTCACACATTAAAGTTTGAATAGGAAAAAAAGTTTACTTGAAATATTATTTGATGTCATTCATATGAGAAATATTGAACTTCTTGTAGGTACTTTTTTTCAAAAGAGAGTCTGAATCTATTGATTTTGAATTTCCTCAGATGATAACTGACAAAAAATACGCTTATATTCAAAATTATTGATAACTGTTTCTTTTTTTTTGTACATCCAAGAGGTGTTAAAATGAGATTATAAAGTATCACTTCCTACAATTTTTCAAGAAAAAAAATCAAATATATCATTGCTGCATGTATGAAAAAAATTATTCATAAAAAATTGAACGATATTTCATTGTAAAGTGAGATGATGTTTTGATTTATGCAGAAAAGTTTAATTTGATTTGAATATTGGAAGAATTTTAAATCGATTTATTTTCTCTGGTTTTTTTGTTTTTTTTTACAAATAAAAGACAAATTTAAAATGTAATAAGATTAAAAGCTATTCGAAATTTTTAGCTATGTTATAGTGAAAACAAGGCTAGCTTGATGATTGGTTTTATTGGTTGTCAAATGAAGGAGTTCTCAGATCCAGATGTTTTTCGGTCTGTGTATTATTCTTTTGTTCCTTCAAAGCTTGATTACTGCCAGGTTGTCTGGTCACCTTTTCAAGCAACTTACGTGACGAATTTAGAACGAATTCAAAACAAGTTTGTGAGAGTTGCTGGTTCACATCTGGGCTGGATACAGGACACCCCTCTCCTAAGTTCATCACATTCCGCCAGCTGATAAATCTTCCGTTGTTAGAATGCAGAATGGCTCAAGCTTTTAAAATTTTTGTGTTTGATCTTTTAACGAACAAGATTAACTGCCCTCTTCTGGTTGAACAATTTCCTTTGAATTGCCACAGGCGTCAACTGAGAAATTTTGAAATTTTCTATCTCCCAAATGTGAGGACCAACTATTCACAGAATTCGCCATTCTTAAACATTTTGAGGGAGTTTAACTAATCATCTCAGTTGTTTGACTAACAAATCAGCTGGGACCCTCCTTAAAGCATCAAGGTCCAACAAGGTGACATTGTCACCGCTTCAGGTGAGTGACAAAATTTTAAAATTGAATTGTTTATGTTTGCCTGGTATTTTCTGGAAATAAGCTAGTTTTTTTATTTGAAAAAAAAGATTGCATTTTTGAAAACTACAAAATCCGCTTTACTGTTTTTGAAAAGCTTAACTTAAATTTACATATCAATAAAATCATTTTCCTTAAGTGGTTAATAAATTTTTCAACTGAAATGCGCTGATGCAAATATTATTTTTTAAAATAATACTACACATAGATTTCATTCGAATTTCTCCTCTCCTTTAAAACAATGGAAAAAAATTCCCATTCAGGTCAAATCATCATCAAGAACAACAAGGTAAATTAATCTTTTTGAATAAAAAATACGCAGAACAATCCTCCAGGGCATTAATAATAATCCCATAAATACAAAATAAAAAACATATCATTGTGTGTGTGTGCTTGTGTGAATGATTTTGTGGTTACATGTTGATGGTTAAAAATTAAGTCATAAATATTCATAAAATGTGAATGCGATAAAAAAATACTATAAATACCCAAAACCACATCACCATTATATGAAATAAAATGAAATGGTGTCAATTTGGCTTAAGGTTCCAAGTAAATTTGCATATGAACGAGAATCATCAGTGAATTGGATGAAAAAAAAAACAATCAAAAATCGGTGACTCAAGGGCAATGTAATTAAAAAAAAATTAAAAGCTTTATTTCATTGAGTTTCAATTCATAACGAATTTTAATTCAATTGATTGATTTTGAGTTGTATTTCCTTGTTTGAACAATTGAATTGAATTTGCATTTTTTCCTCTGTTTTAAGTAAATGAAGAAGATCGAAATCCATTTGAAATGTTAATATTTGAACTGTAATATTCGATAAAATACTGTTTTTCAAAAAGAATTTTACATTTAAATTTAGTTGAAAGAGCTTTTAACGTAACTTGAGAACTGTAATTAAAGATATTTGATTAAATCATCAAAATTTTCTCTGTATTTTAAACTAATCACCCTTAAAACCATTATTTTATCCAATTACAATTTCAAGTAAGATAATTTTCACACCTTTCAAGTGCTACTTTGGTGATACAAGGACCAAACATGACTTACTCAATATCCATTTATTAACAAGTTTTGAATTGAAGTCACTTATTCCTATTTTCCATATACTCCATATAAATCGTCACTTTATTGACATTTTCAACTTAAAATATTCATGAGACGTGTTGTACATTTCCTTTTCATACCAGAATCAGGATAGTATTATGTGAGAATTTTCTGGAAATTGTTCAGCAAATGATATGTTTCATTTAAAAGGGTTATTATTCTATTAATATCTCTTATAAATGTGTGTGTGTGTGTGTGTGTGTGCGTGTGTTTTTAGGTATCATCATTGCACTACTCAAAAGACACTTAATTGGTAGTCGATGAAGTGTGAATTCAATAAAATTCATTTTCATTTAAGAGAAGTGCTAATTGAATTATTATGCCTGCGAAGAAGACTGTGATGGAAAGATAAGTTTTTTTTTTCTATATGATAAACAGGAAAATCGAATAGTTTGTCATCATCAAGTTAAGGCATGTACAGATAAAGTCAATAACTGATTTGCATTATTTATAATTTGCATATGAATGAGAAAATTAAACATTATTTGTTATTTTTTTCTGATAAATTTTGCTCATTTTCAACTTTTTTACAATGATTTTACTCTTGACTTGGAGATGAGTCGATTGAAATGAGCAGAAATTGATTTTACTTTGACTGTTTATGGGCTCTAGAGCCCCAATCAATACTCTTAAATTAAACTGATATACCTAAAGTAAGAGTACAGGCGAAAATAATCAAAAAATATGCAGGACTGTACTATAAATGGTATCTCCTTGGTCAGGCTGATGTTTTAAATCGCGGAGATCATTAATCAAAACTCTAAAAGAGTTCATAAGAGCAAAGTATAGTTTTTGATATGTCAAGCTTAATATTCTCAGTTCGTCACTCTCTCACGCCGCGGCGCGCCGTATTTCTATCACTTAATAGGTCCAGTCGTCATTGACTCGAGATTAGGTTAGATAAAATAGCTCAGTAGTAGATCACCGTCTAACCAGCACTATTATAGTTGATGGGCTGAATTACTTCAGTATTCGTGTGTCCATACACGCTCCTTTGGGCAGTGGCTCAACAAAACAAAATTAATTTAAATAATTTGACATAACCGTGTGATTTCTTTGAATGTTCTAAGACGACTGACTGGTTTATGATCGTTTTACGTAGTTTTGTGTTAGTGTGATTTTATAATGTGCGTATATTGCGTGTGTAGAGTAAAAGAGAAAGCCTGTGGATAGAGTGAGAGGAAAATATTAACAACAGGAGAAATTTCACTCAGCACATCTATTAATTAAGCATAAAAATGTTATACACTTACTTTGGACCCTTACGAAATGTGAAGACTTCTCTCAACCTTCTTCATCTTTAGGTAATGTTTCGATCTTCATTGCAACTCAGCTAGCTGGCGAAATTCCAAGCACGTTCAAAAGTCATGTTGTTTAAATTATTCCATTTCTGCTCTTAAAGCACCTTTTTCTCTCACTCTCTCTCCTTCATCTCATTGAAATCTGAAACTAAGTACAATAAATTAAATAAAAAAGATGTAATAAAATGATAACTCTCTCTCTCTCTTCATATATGCACCAAATTATACTGACTTGCCAAGATTTAATAAATATAAAGTATGTGTGAATTTCCTTTTTTTTCCTTACATATAAATTTAAATTTTATTAAATTTCCTTCTGTTGAAAAGAAATGTACAGAGGAAAAAAAATTACTCCTCTATTATTTTATTATTATCACCCATAAATGCAAATTTATGTTAACATTTTAAATTTATTGCCCACTTTAAATTATCATCTTATGTTAGAATTTGTACGAATAAACTCCCTTATTTGAATGAAAAATTGCAAGAAAACTTTCTATTCAAAGTACATTTTTTATAGGAAATTTGAGGCAATGAGATAGGTAATTACGTTGAACATAATTTTTTATTACAGTGTTAGTGACTATAATTGAGTGTGTTTTATTTTATTATATAAATTTTATTGGGTTGATTACACTTTTTAACGTCCTAATAAAATATCTCTTGTGAAATTTGAAAAAGATGCAGTTTTTCAATTATGATTACAATAAATGTATGAATGAGAACAATTTTTCATCATTCAAAGGAGGAAAAAAATTAAATTAAATTGAGTTCAATGAAAAATCATATAAAATGTCCTAAAACTTATTTTCAAATAAAACAAAAGAAATATTTTGTCGATTATTATTTTTATTTATATGAAAAGAGAACATGGAAACAGAAAAATTTATATTAAGAGGATTCAATCTATCTCTGATAAAATACAAAAATAATTTTTAGAAATTAAGGTAAACTTTTTCTCAGACATTTTCTCTCATTTTTCCTATCATTTAATTTTAAATGGACAATAGAAAATTAAATTGATCAGAAAGGACAATAAGCATATTGTTCTTTTATGAATTGAACTTAAATTTTTGTTTGATCGATTGAAAATTTATATAAAGGAAGAGAACATGATGATGATTATGATGAAAAAACTTTTCTTGTTTTTTTTTTGTATGGAAGAATAAAAGAGTTTTATTCCAATCATCTTAAAAAATATCGTTTATTGATTATCCTAAGGGCAATTTATTAAATGTTGTCATAGAATTTTTTTTTAAATATAAAATATTTTCTTAAAATATATCTCAATGGTTTGGAAATTATTGGAAATGGATGAAACTTCGATGATAAAACTGAAAAAAAGAAAATTCTTACATTTTTTTTTGTTGTGTATTGAGAAAAACATTAAAAGATGCAATTTTTAAATGCATTTCATAACAATATAAAAATATTATTTATTGTTATCTCTGAAAAACAAAATATTTTTCTAAACGAGCTAATAAACATTGAACAAGGAAAAAATGCAATTATTATGAAGCTACATAAAGCATTCGAACGGGTAGAGATAATAAAAAAACAATAAATCAAGAAGTATGTCGATTTATTTTCGTGTTTTATGAAAAAAAAAGTTTAGACATGAGATACAATGTTTAATGTGTAAAATTTATTGGACATCAGTGTATTTAAATTGTGCTTTGATCTGTAACCCCTTTAAATAAAAAAACAAAATTTCACTCCTAGTTATTGAAGAAAAATAAGGAAAAAATTTAAATTTCATTTTAAATTTGCTTCCTCACAACACAAAATATAAACGGTTTATGACTCATGAAAATGGTTATGACTGCAGACTGTAATTCGATTAAGTTTTTGTACAATGCACATTGCTTTGAATGAGGCTCGCATTAAACCACAACGAATTATATTAAATTTTTCGCTAAAGTTTTAGTAAAAACACATCTTGAAATTGTTCATATGTACTCTTTATTGCTCTTTGTTACTCTTAGTTAAATTTTTTTTTGCCAATTCGTACTCCTTTTTTTCTTAAAATATTCATTGTACGTTTTATTTTCGAGAATAAGACCAAAACTATAATTGTCGAAATCTGAAAATGATTATGTGAAGATCCATTAAATTTTATCAACGACGGATATTTAAAGCACCCTCTAGATTCATATTAATTCATTTTTAAATGAAACAAAAACTAACTTTAAAAAAATTGTATATATAATGCATATAACCGATCTAATCTATTGTACTTTTTTATTTTATTTTATAATTTACCGTTAAACTGCAGTTAGGTACGAGATAAAGAACAAAATATTGCATTAAAGCTCACTAGAACAATATAAAAATGATGAATAAGAAATGAACTGAAATTAGATTCTTCTTAAAATTGCATTAGCTTTATGCTTTGCCACATTATTATGATAATTTTTATCTAGAAATATATAAAAACGAGGATATGAAGTTTTCAAAAGATACAATTTAATATTTAGTTTGTTTTACGTCGATATGTAAAAATGCGATTTGTGGACACTCATTTCGTCTGTCTGTTCCACACTTGTAGAATAAGTTTCAATGAAATACTTATTAGAAAATAAAATTTTTCGTTATCATCTAATCAAATGATTTAATTTTTGTAAATTATCCAATAGTTTTGAAGAAATTCATTGATCAATCACGTCAACCGAATGAATGGACTCGAGTTCTTTGTCCCATATTTCAGACGTAAGTATTATTAGTACTTTTTTTACATAATTTTTTATTTAAATCCAATCGTGTGAGCCCTGCTGGACTGGCACCTTTTTCACCCGCTCTATCTTCGTCAGCATCAGTGTCTTCAGACCAGCCAGAAATTTTATTGGAGGGAATGTCGAAGAGAGAAGAGAAAGAGATGGTAAAAGGTAAAATAAAGTCACTGCTCATACAAGCCAGGTATGGAATTGCTGGCATACAATTTAGCTTGGCAACAAATTGCGGCAAATTGATTAAGACGGAAAACCAATAACGTATTCCATATAAAACACAGTTGAAGTTGATTGTCAAAATATGTTAAATTGAATAAAAATTAAAGAAGCTTCGCATAATAACGCTACCTAAGAAATATTTGTTTCAAAAAGGTTTTGCCAAGGAGATAAAAATTTAAAGAGTCGCGAACGACAAACAATAGCTAAATCGAATGGATGGACTTGAGTTCTTTGTCCCATATTTCAGACGTAAGTATTATTAATATCTCTTTTAAATAATTTTTTTTATTTAAATCCAATCGTGTGAGCCCGGCTGGACTGGCACATTTTCCACCCTCTCTATCTTCGTCAGCATCAGTGACTTAAGACAAGCCCTCTCCTGATGGCCTTTAACTTCAAGAAATGAAATTTTTATTGGAAGGAATGTCGGAGGGAGAAAAGATGGTAAAAGGCAAAATAAAGTCACTGCTCATACAAGCCAGGTATGGAATAACTGCTGGCGAGATAGAAAGCGATTTAAAAGAAGAAGAGCAGGAAATAAAAAAGATATAACCAAGGACTTTGATCTTAGCATCCCGCAGAGTTTGCATCAACAAAATCTCAAGCTTTTCGATATTTAAAGAAAAATAAAATTAAAAAAAAATAATTTAATGGCCTTCTAGATAAAATAAAAAATAATCTCACCTCGATTTGGATCTTGGATTCCGCTCTAAACGTTCCTTTCGTATTCATGATTTGTTATGAAAATGCGCTTGTAAAAATCGTTCACGTTTACTTTCTACTTTTTTTGTTAGTTTTATTTGAACTTCTCATCAGACAGGAAATGCAAATATTTTTCATCAATTTTCAAGCTACTCAAGGGCTAATAAGCTGATCCGAAACTGCAAAGAGAACTTAAAACCCAGATAAAATTCAAATAATTTGAAATTTAAATGACCGTTATGTTTAAATGACGGTTATAAATAAAATTTTAAGAAAATTTGAAGTATTATTAAAGCTTTTTGACTCAATTGCCTTTGATATATTAAGATTATTGTCCTAAGCTTATAACAAAAGTTTCAAACATAGAGTGAACGGTGTTCAAATCGTGTGATGAAGCTTCCCTATTCACATATTCTTTGATATAAGAAAAAGTTGGTTTATTGCAAGAAAATCGTCACATAATAATATGAAAATAACCCTTCTTTTTTCCTTATTTAACAAAGAAAATACAAGAAACAAGTAAAAGAATTGTGAAGACAACTTCTAACGATAGCTTCTACCTTTAAAATGCAAATAAGAACGATGATGATGATGATGTTGTTCATGATGAAAAAATAAACACATTAGCCCACAGCAGTCTTAAAAGAAACTTTTATCTTCTTAAAAATGTGGGAGAACAATAAATAAGAACAAAATTAAATTTAACATTAAAATTTAATGCAACTTCCACTTCATGTGAGTGCCGTATAAATGTCAAAATGAAAATTAAACACGACATAGTTTATTTTGTAATTGTCTAGCGTCAACTATTTTTTTTTCATACTGGTTTGAAATAAAAATAAAAAAAAAACAAGTGAATTTTGTTCAGTGGTTTTGTTTTGGAGTAGTAATTGTGTGTCACCTCAAATGATACTTGTGAATTTCCATGTGGTAATATTGTGTTCGGTGGATGATTTATGTGTATATTTATGTGTGAGTGTATTTTCTGTTCTTTTTTAAATTGAAAATTATAAATAACCCTATTGAAACATTTTTAAGTTTCAAGCTTAATTTTTTAAAGCAAATTTTAAATTGAGATTTCCTCGAAGGGTCATTTAATTCAAATGATTTCAAATAGAAATGCATTTAACAGTACAAAAAAAATCTCATTTTCATTGAATGAGAAAATTTTACCAATTTCATGGACTGGTAATTTTATGCGCTTGCACCTTTTTGGATGAAAAAAAGAGCAACAATACAAAAAAAAAACAGATATGATATTAAAAAATTGGACAAAATGGAAATGCATTTCGCAAAAAAAACATCTCATTATGGGTATAGGCCAATGTGACTGGTTGGTGCTTTCTACCAATGTCAAGACAATAATTGTGGTCAATTTAATATTTTCAGAGATTATTCGAATGTTTCATTTCAAATTTACCGGATATTTCTGTGATTGGACATTTAAATGACCTTTTTTAATGTAAAATGTTCAAAGGACCCATCACAGAACTGGAAAAATCAGTTTTTAAAAATTCGAAGACAGTTAAAATACCTTTAAAATCAGGAATTTCAATCACTTTCCAATTTTAACTCATTTCATGGCTCATTTTTATCATCGTAAATTCCTCCTTTACCACGATAATAGTAAACATGCAACTTTTGTCGAACGGCTAGTTAAAAAAAAAAATTTTAATTTAAACAAAAATTTTTCATTGCAACTTCCCTTAATAAAATGAAAGAGTTATATCATAAAAGTGCTGGATTTATTTTATTCCAAAAATTATTATCATTATTATTTTTATTCAAGACAACTTTTTATTTTTTTTTTCAAAATGTCATTGTCTTGATGGTGATGATGATTACTATTATATACATATTTTTGGGATAAAGCATAAAGGAAAATCATCATTTTCATTGAATTTCAAAGCAGAAACAAGCCAAAGCAGCCATATAATGAATAAAGTCTATCTTTTTTTGTGAAAAAAGTACAAAAAAAAATAAAATAAAGTTTTAAAAAGTAATTTAAAATGGAATTGCATAAATGAAAAGTATTTTGCTTCCTCATTCGGCATCATTGTTGCATATTCTAATTTAAAATATATATTGAAGGTGTTTATTGTTAGTCGTTATAGCATATATTTAAAAAAATAAAAGTGCAATAAAAAAAAGTTATATGCAAAATAGAGTACAATCTGCTTAAAATAACTTATATACTTTTGTTCAAAAATAAAAAACAAAAAATATGCGCAATGAAAAGCCGTTTACATTTGTAGTTTGATAGAGTTAGAGAGAAAAAGGTTAGAAATAATAGGAAAACAATTTGAATTTACAATTCATGGAACGATTTAACAACATATATGTGAAAAAAGAGTGATGATGGGACGTTAGAATGTTTAGAAAATTTTTAAGTTGATTCATCATTTAAATATTCAAAACAAAAAAACAACAAAAGAGCTGGAAACTGGCTTATGTTTTGTTTTTTCATCTTTTGTTAGAGTATATGTCGTTAAATTTCATTTTAGTTGTTTAATTGAATCGGTAATTTGATGAACGTTGTTTTTGCATGTAAATTTCCATACAGTTGATTTTTCAAAAGGTCGTTTCTTTAAAATCGGTTAATTTTTGAAAAGTCGCCTCTTCCAAATCGGTTAATTTTTGATAAGTCACTTTTTCTAAATCGGTAAATTTTTTGAAAAGTCACCTCTTCAAAATCGGTTAATTTTTCATAAATCACCTTTTCTAAATCGGTTAATTTTTTGAAAAGTCACCTCTTCAAAATCGGTTAATTTTTGATAAATCACTTTTTCTAAATCGGTTAATTCTTGAAAATTCGCCTCTTCAAAATCGGTTAATTCTTGTAAAGTGGCCTGTTCAGAATCGGTTCATTTTCGAAAAGTCACCTCTTCAAAATCGGTTAATTTTTGATAAGTCACTTTTTCTAAATCGGTTAATTTTTGAAAGGTCGCTTCTTCTAAATCGGTTAGTTCTTGAAAAGTCACCTCTTCAAAATCGGTAAGTTTTTGAAAAGTCAGCTCATCCAAATCGGTAAGTTTTTGAAAAGTCACCTTTTCAAAATCGGTTAATTTTTCATAAATCACTTTTTCTAAATCGGTTAATTTTTTGAAAAGTCACCTCTTCAAAATGGGTTAATTTTTCATAAATCACTTTTTCTAAATCGGTTAATTTTTTGAAAAGTCACCTCTTCAAAATCGGTTAATTTTTGATAAATCACTTTTTCTAAATCGGTTAATTTTTTGAAAAGTCACCTCTTCAAAATCGGTTAATTTTTGATAAGTCACTTTTTCTAAATCGGTTAATTTTTGAAAGGTCGCTCCTTCTAAATCGGTTAGTTCTTGAAAAGTCGCCTCTTCAAAATCGGTAAGTTTTTGAAAAGTCGTTACTTCACAATCGGTTAATTTTTGAAAAGTTGCATCTTACAAATCGGTAAGCTTTTGAAAAGTCGCCTCTTGTAAATCGGTAAGTTTTTGAAAAGTGTCTCTTTTCTCTCGTTTACTCCTAAAGTTAAATTAATTTAACATAAAAAATAAGCTCTTACAATGCAATTTTTTAAATTTTATACGTTTAAAAATTTCATTTAAAGCAAAAATTAGACTTTGATGCGGTATCACATAAAATTTTTCGTTAGAAATGCACACATAAAATCCTACACATATTTAAAGCTCCACACCAATAGAAACATAAACGACCTAATATAATAATAATTAAAACCTCTGTAAAATTTAATTAAAATAGAAATTGTTTCATCAGCATTATAATCGCATGAAGAATCATGTTTCTGTGTATTTATTATTATTATTATTTAAATTGATCCTCATATTAATATTTTAAACAAAAAAATATTAAAAAAAATGTTATACGCAAAATAAAATAAATTCCCATCCATATTTTTTATGTATAAACATTAAACGTACTTTGTTGTGGCGTCAAAATATTTATTATAAATTCATGCAGAAAATATCACATAATAATAATAATAATAATTTTTTGGTAGTTTCCATACAATAAATAAATATAAAATGAATTGAGAGGAAGATACAACTCTATCAGATATGGCACCGTATATGACACACACACACATAAAGGATTGGTATTTTAATAATAATTAATATTTTGAATAATGATTATAATAATAAAATATTGGGATCGAGATCGGGATATGGTGATGATGATGACGACGATGATGATGCTGAAATAATATATTGCCAATAGATTTAATTTCACGCTAGTTTGACTTTGTAAATTGGTTCATCTCGTTATATTTTATCACATGACGGCTTTAAAAGTGCACGTAAATAACTCAATTTTTTTTTTTCATTTCATATTATTAATGGAAATTAAATTATACCTTTTTGAATACAATAAATCAATTGACTTGTATATAACTGGGATTATCCTGTTTTAATATTGGTGGTCGTTCAATGTTTTGCAACGAATACAAGAAAAATGGGACAACTATGCAACATTTTATAGATGAAACAGCGATTAAATGATAAAATTTTTGTAATTTGTGGTGGTATGTGTGGGTGTGTGTGTGTGTCATAAATATGTAACTTTAACGTCCATATCAGCAAGAAATCTAAACGTTAATTAAGAAATATCTGATAAAATATCGCATAATAAATCATTCTATCTTTGTTTCGTATTAGAGAAATTGATGTTATAAGGATCGTTTTGCATTGAACCAATCAAATGGAAAAAGTTTCTCTATCTTTTTGCATACAAAGAAAATTTAAACAATGGTTCAATGCATCTTCAAATTTAATGATATAATCCGTAAAAGTATCAGTTTTGAATTTGCATACAGAAAAGTATCAATCATTTCATCTTTTTGAGTAGTAAATTTAGTGTGGGATTTTAAGAGCATTCTTCGTCTATCTGAAGAAAAAATTGTGAGTGTTGTGACGGTTCATGTTGTGTGTCAACATAATGACTTACTTATTCAAACTGGGTGATTTGACCAAAATAGCCTACAGGATTAAAATGACCTCGAAGTCCAAAATAGCTTCCTGAACCGAAATGGCCTCTAAATCCAAAATAGCTTCCTGAACCGAAATGGCCTCTTGGTCCAAAATGCCGTCTTAGTTCAAAGTAGCCCCCTGATGCAAAATGGCCTCGTAATCTAAAATGGCCTACTTGACCAAAATGATGGACTTTTTCAATATGGTCGAAATTTCAAAATGGTCGACTGGTCTAAAATGACTTGTTTGACCGAAATAGCGTATTCTATTCCATAAAAAAGGAGACTCAAGGCCTCCATGCCCCCCGTTTACCGACCACTTTCATATGTTCAATGAAACATTAATACTGAATTGCACTTGAATTTAAACAAGGACATGATTCAAATAAAATGCTTCATTGATATGGACTTTTGAATGGAACTACTGATACATGATTGATTTGTTGCTGTTTTGTTCAATTTATGTGATATATTGGAGCATATTTTAAATGATTTTCTAACATTTAAATCAATTCATCCACATTTATTTAAACCTCATTATACTCTTTGTTTATTTCACCATTACTTTAAATCATATCATTCCTTTATCCGCTTTATCATTACACCACTCTTTACTTTTCGCTGAGATCATTATCATGCAGATGTTGCATCTTTCAACTGTACACTGAAGTAAAGGAAAATTTATATTTTCTTTCATCATTTTTTTTTGCTTCTCTCTTTAACCAGAGACTTGTCTAGCAATGAAATAAGATGCAATTGACATTATAATAGTTTAACAACATTATCCGATGAATCTGAATAAACTTTACTCACAAAGTAGCTTGATTTTGATTATAAGGATACACAATTTTAAGGGAAAGACGAAACAAATGTAGAATGATGTGAAGATAAAAGTGAATGTCAATGCGGAAATACGGGCGACGACGAGGATGAATTACAATGTTTTAACGATGCATCAATCAATTGCAGAAAAAAAAATAAAATAAATAGTCGACTAATGATGATTTTGTACCTCCTAGGGTTGGTTTTTTCCTTCAGAGAATCATTTGTTTCGTGAAGTTAATCAAAAATGATGATGCAGCTTTTATTTTATTTTAACATCTTTATTATACATTAAAAAAATAAAAATCTTAAACCGATTACTGCATTTTTTGCATTGAATTGTAGCAAAACCACTTCATTACAAAGATTAAATGTTAGGTGATGTTCTTTCTAATTATAAAAAATGAACTAAATAATTACAAACTAAAATAATAGCATTTTGTTCACATGAGCAAAGGCTTAAAAGATAAATACAAAGCAGAGAGTGGAGAACTGATTTTTCTTTGGTTTTTATTTGAGATGCTTTAAAAAAAGGTTTTTACGTAATCAAATGAGAAATCAATTTCCCACAAGACTTAACACAATCTATTCGTTGATTATCTTTTTCCTTTGCATTTGTTTTAGCTTTCAACTTTGTTTCAATGAGGTGTGTGTGCATATGCAATGTAAGATAATGGTCAAAGTATTACCACATCAGAGAACGTAAAAAAGGTAAATTTTTATGTTTTTTTTTAATGAACAAAAGCTGTTTGATGAAGGTAATATTTTTTTATTTCATTTTTCCATTGCTAATACCAAGAAGCTTAAAAAAGTTAAACTAAAAACAAAAAAATTGATTTATTTGACTCTGCAGAAGGAAAATGAGGTTGAGCAGAAGGAAAAGGAGTTCGAGGAGGAGGAAAATGAGGTTGAAGGGGGAAAATGAGGATTAAGAGGAAGACAATGAGGATGAAGAGGAGGAAAATGAGGATGAAGAGGAGGAAAATTAGGATGAAGAGGAGGAAAATGAGGATGAAGAGGAGGAAAATGAGGATGAAGAGGAGGAAAATGAAGATGAAGAGGAGAAAAATGAGGTTGAGGGGGAAAATGAGGATGAAGAGGAGGAAAATGAGGATGAAGAGGAGGAAAATGAGGATGAAGAGGAGGAAAATGAGGATGAAGAGGAGGAAAATGAAGATGAAGAGGAGGAAAATGAAGATGAAGAGGAGGAAAATGAGGATTAAGAGGAAGAAAATGAGGATGAAGAGGAGGAAAATGGGGATGAAGAGGAGGAAAATGAGGGTGAAGAGGAGGAAAATGAGGATGAAGAGGAGGAAAATGTGGTTGAGGAGGACGAAAATTAGGTTGAGGGGGAAAATGAGGATTAAGAGGAAGACAATGAGGATGAAGAGGAGGAAAATGAGGATGAAGAGGAGGAAAATTAGGATGAAGAGGAGGAAAATGAGGATGAAGAGGAGGAAAATGAGGATGAAGAGGAGGAAAATGAAGATGAAGAGGAGAAAAATGAGGTTGAGGGGGAAAATGAGGATGAAGAGGAGGAAAATGAGGATGAAGAGGAGGAAAATGAGGATGAAGAGGAGGAAAATGAGGATGAAGAGGAGGAAAATGAAGATGAAGAGGAGGAAAATGAGAATTAAGAGGAAGAAAATGAGGATGAAGAGGAGGAAAATGGGGATGAAGAGGAGGAAAATGAGGGTGAAGAGGAGGAAAATGAGGATGAAGAGGAGGAAAATGTGGTTGAGGAGGAGGAAAATGCATTGGGAGAAAAAAAGAATCTGAGGAGGAGGAAAATGAGGAAGAAGAGGATTGAGCAAGAGGAAATTGAGGTTGAGGAACAAGGAAAATGAGAAATCAGCTAACTTCACAACCAAAAATTTCAGTACTAATATTCTTATACAGTGGAATGTTTGAGTTAAAATTAATACATCTAATAAATTTAAAGAAAAAAATTGCAATCATTGACATTTACATAACTGAAACATACTCACATTCAATCTCTCTATTCAAATAAAGTTACTTTTCATAACGTCAAGATGATGATTATAAGCAAAAATATTTCGACATATGCTTTAAAAACTCAATCATTATTAAAATTTGAGCTCATATACTTATCATTGCATCAAATTTGTAGGAAGTAAAAGCAAATTATTTAAATTACTTGGACAAATAGTATGCTTCCTTGAATAATTCACTCAAAATTGTTAGACTTTCATTTCATCATTCGCAATCAAAAGAAACATAGAAAATAAAATAAAACTAACAACTATAAAATTTTCTTCTTTTATTTAAACTTATGTGCGTATTCATCATTTCTCTTGCTTTCATGAATGAAAATGATGTTATTTACTTAACTTATACGAAAATCTTTTCGCTCATATGTGTGTTTGCTTAGATGAAATCAAAATTTTCTTTAACTATCAAAATTTATTTAAATTTAAAAAAAAAATTCCAAGCAAATTCAATTTAAAGCTAATAAGAGGCTTGAAATCGTTAAAATAATTATTTTCTCCATTAAACCTTAAGGAAAAAAAAAATAAAATTAAAATTCTATCAAGTATTGTAATCATTTAAGAGGCAGATAAAGTAAAAAAATGTAATTGCTTTTTTTTCTCCTTAACTTTTGCCATTCATCATATAATAATATTTAATTTCGTTTTCACCTCATTATTTCCATCCATTTTTAACGTTTTTAAATGTTAATCATCTTTCAGTGTCACCCCATTTCATTTTATTTTATAATTTTTCTTCTTTTGTAACAATTTTTTTTGTGCTACTATTTCCTTTTCTTATGCATACACTGAGAAAAAAAAATAATAACAATAATAATAAGCTTTCATTTGAAAATAATTGTCGTTTGTCTAACATTAACTGTCATTCGTTTTTAATTTTTTTTTTTTGCGTATTATCATTAGTTTTATAAGCTTCTAAATGAGTTTTATCGTGTTGGATGAGAATTATGTACATACAACTTTATTTTTTTTGTCTTCTTTTATATAAATTTTTTATTTAAATATCTGCAGTCTAATTAAATTCCCATTCAACTTAATGGAGGTGCTACGGAAGAACATTTTTAATTTTTTTTACGGTATATGAGTTGAGATGGGAGAAAAAATCTCATTTAATACTGAGTATGAAACATATTTAATGAATTTGGTGATTTAATGTAAAAATGGGCTGATGAGCTGCAGTTTGAATGTCTGGGAAGAAAAAGTGGAACACCAAGAGGGACAATAGAATCCATTAAAATACCAAGAGGGTCAGTGAAATACCAGAAGAGCCATTGGAACATCAGAAAGGTCAGTGGAACATCTGAAGCGCCATTGAAACACCAGAAGGACTATTGGGAACACCAGAAGGGTCAGTGGAACATCTGAAGTGCCATTGAAACACCAGAAGCGGCATTGAAACACCAGAAGGGTTAGTGGAACATCTGAAGCGCCATTGAAACACCAGAACGACTATTGGGAACACCAGAAAGGTTAGTGGAACATCTGAAGCGCCATTGAAACACCAGAAGGGTTAGTGGAACATCTGAAGCGCCATTGAAACACCAGAACGACTATTGGAAACACCAGAATGGTCAGTGGAACATCTGAAGGGTCATTGAAACAACAAAAGGACTATTGGAAACACCAGAAGCGGCATTGAAACACCAGAAGGGTCAGTGGAACATCTGAAGGGTCATTGAAACAACAAAAGGACTATTGGAAACACCAGAAGCGGCATTGAAACACCAGAAGGGTTAGTGGAACATCTGAAGCGCCATTGAAACACCAGAAGGACTATTGGAAACACCAGTAGGGTCAGTGGAACATCTGAAGGGTCATTGAAACACCAGAAGGGTCAGTGAAACATCTGAAGCACCATTGAAACACCAAAAGGACTATTGGGAACACCAGAAGAGTCAGTGGAACATCTGAAGCGCCATTGAAACACCAGAAGGACTATTGGAAACACCAGAAGGGTCAGTGGAACATCTGAAGCGCCATTGAAACACCAGAGGGGACATTGGAATATCAGGAGAGCCAGTAGGGCATTAGAAGGGCTATCGGCAACATCAGAGGAACTATTGGAATATCAGAAGTGCATTAAAACACCAGGAGGGTCAGTAGAACATCTGAAGGGTCATTGGAACACCAGAAAGGCCAATGTGAGGAAAAGCTCTAGTGTGTAAAATAAAATCCTGTTAAAAGTTATTTGAAATGCACTTTCTTCAACCGTTCAGTGTCTAATTTTCATTTTTTTTTATACATTGTTACACAAAAAGACAACTGCAATTTAAAATATTTTGATTGCTTTTGTTCCTTTTCTGAGATTTTTTTTAACAATTGTGTGTCAATTTCTTACAATGCCAATGACGAAGTGCAAAATTGCATAAAAATTGATGATTTCTATTGTTCTTAACACTTTTATTATATATATTTTTATATCATATCCTGAAGTAAAATTTCTCATGGATAAGGGTTTTTTTTTTGTCAAATCAATCAACAAAACGATTCAATGAAACCATAAATGTCCCTAATTCCCTTGCTCTTTTAACATGTCTCTTTCTCTATATTTTTCAATTTTCCACGCATTCATGTGAAACAATTGCAATCGATGTATTTTTCTGCACACATAAACATACACACAGAAAATTGGCGATTAAATTCAGAAAATCACCCTTTATTATTGAAAATTATATGGTGCTCAACGATTTTCAATGAAAAAATATTTTCTCTTTTTATTTAATTTTTTTATAAATTCAGCCAATTTCCCATAATAATATTAACTAATAATAATTTTTTGGATAATTTTAATTTTATTTTGATTCTCTGCATGACTTAATATGCTGTATTTTGAAATAATTTAGTCTTTTTTTCTGCTTGTCTTGTTGCATTGACCACTTCATTGAATTAGTTCATGCATTTCAAATATCAAATTGGCAGTATTGACTTCACACAAGATATAAATAAATTACACAGACATGAAAATAAATCAATTGAGGTGTCATAATTAATCATGGACATCCGGGGTAAAAACCGAAATTGAGTATTTGGTTGGTGTATTTTAAATGAGAAAAATTTCTCACCACAACAATTTATTACTGTAATCGAGTTATTTTGATGTATTTCATTGTATGTGTGTGTGTGTGTGTGTTTGAAGAGACAAAATCTGTATCATGTTTAAGATAATATTATTGTATGAAATTATGCAAAATGTGTTTGTCCAGTAACGATAATGAAATTTAAATTTTAAGAAAATAATCCCCTGAAATTCAGTAACTTAAATTATTCCTTTCACAAAAATTGATTCACATTCAAATCTTGTTTCAGAGAATGTTTTTCTATCATTATAATTTAAAAACATTTCTATGAATTGAAATTATCATCATCATTGAAATTGCACACACACAAACACATACACACACTTGTCATTGTTATTCAGTCATCTAACAACTAACTGTACAAGGATTATTTTCTAAAATAATATTTTCAGTTTTGGAAATACACGAACATTGAATGTCCACTGATCAGATTTAAGCACTATCGTTAAATTGTGCTTGTATTTATTTTCACGTATCTCGTATTAGTGAACGAGACAGTTATTGTTCAATTTTGTCAATAGAGAGGATTTTTAACTGTGTTTTTAGTATCAGGGTATCAGTAAAACGGTGTTAAATAAACTGCTTTAAGCATGATTTGAAATCAATAATTAATAGCTTTAATCTTTGAAAGCTAAAGCTCTCGAACATTTATTTGAGTTTTGTTGTTGTGTGTTATTTTAAATCAACGTTGGGAACATGTCTAGGTAAGTTTTATCAGAGCTGATACAATTGAGGTACATAATTTTTTATTTTTGAATATTTAAAAATGATATCGAAGAACACTAACTGCAAAGTATTAAAATTATCAACATATCATTAAACACCAATTTTTCTCTACTTTTAACAATAATAAATGAAAATGTCTTGTCGAACATTTTGCTGCATATGTGATACTGCATAAGAGTAAATGGAAGCTCCGTTGAACAATTTATCTGATGTGATATGTCTAGGGACAAGTCAAGTGAAGAAAATCTCTTAACAGAGGACTCATCAAGAGCTATTTTATTTTACAAATATACTGAGTTGCTCACTCAGGTTGCTATGTTCTGGATGTTCAAAATGAGATCGTAGAATTAGAAAACATTCGAGAGCTGAGATTGATTATGTAAATAGGTATCCATCGCTACTGACTTTTGACGAATTTTTGACTTAGGGTAAGTGGTATGCTAAGTTAAAAACAAAAAGATGTTAGACTAATAAAAGATTATGGAAGCTATGTTATGTGAATTTAGAGCACCCACGAAGCTCAAACAGGATTCATCCATGTTCAATTCAGGATTGTGAGTTTTGAGCACTCACTAAGCTCTGGCAGTTCAATCAGGAATTTTCAGTATTAGTTAGAAGTCGTTTAGAAGTTATTCAGAAGTTATTCAGCAGTTATGAAGAAGTCATTCATGAGTTATTTAAGTCGTAGGATTTCAAGCCCGTTTTACTGTGACTTCAGGTGCTTAACTTTTAGCTATGCGCTTCGTGTACACTACATAGGTTAGCGTTGGTTAATTTTTATTTTGTGTGAGTGTATACGTAGCGCATATCTAAAAGTTAAGTACCTGAAGCCGGCCTTAAAGAGCACTACATTTGTTTCTTTCTTCAGTTGATTAGGTAGCTTGTTGAAATTCGATAATCCAGTGGCCAATAAGCTATTAAAAAGTAAGTTAGATCTAGTTCTCGGCAAAATATAGTCATTCCTGTTTCTGGTTTCATGTCTGTGCTGTTCAAAGGTTTCAATTCAATGTTGTTTTGTATTCCTCCATATTTTATCTTTTGGATCAAAGCCATGCTGTCTACCCTTTTCAGTTAAATGCAATTTTTTATTGTTGCACCTTACTTACTTCTTACTTCTCCAGCGCTACGTCTATTTTTTAGACTGGACATTTTGAAGGATACCTTTCCATGATGCTCTATCTTGCTTGTTGTTTCCAGTTTTGCACCTGTAATTTTTGAATGTCTCTTTGGATGCCATTGACCCACCTCCTTTTGGGGTGTCCAATACTACAGTATCGTTTCGGAATAGCAAAACTGGGACTCGAGATCCATTCGTGCCAAATGACCTGCCCATCGAAGTCTGTTGCCCTTAAATCAGTAGTAAAGTAGCGTTTACAATTCAAACCATTTCATTCAAAGGTTTTTTTTAAATTTTTTCCTAGAAAAACTGTACATTGTAAATAAAGTAGCTGATTGTAAATTTAAATGTTTAATAGTTGAAAAACCTCTGGGTTATATCTCTATATTGTATTAGGCTCGACTATCATTAAAATAATTGAAAAGAATAAAGAAACAATATTATTATTATTATTAATTCAAACCATAGCAAGTTACCATTAGTTCACATTTTATTAACCAATTCTGTAAAATACATTCACAATATAAACTATAAGATGGGTGTTAGAATTCAATATAATAATATTATAAAATAGATGCATGCACAAGTTAAATCCCTCAAATATTTATAGACTTTTTACTTACTTGTGATAGTTTTTGTCTTCATGAAATTACGTGCCTTTACTATTAAAAAACAGTTTTTCCTTTAGTTGTAGCTTCTTTTTTTTACTGAAAGTGTAAGACGTAAAGCTGATCGTATTTTTCTTTTTTTTTTCTGTAAAATAAAAATAAAATAAAAAAAAATATTGTTAAAAAAATATCGCAGTGATTGAAAAATCTTACCATGTGTGAGTGTGATTTTTATGATCACATACAGCAGTTGCTCTGCAAAAAAAATATGTATAGGAAATCAACTAAAACTCCGTAAGTGATTTCATCTACTTTTTGTAACATATTCAATGTGCTGTCTGAGAATGTTGTGACATGGACATTTAAAGGTTTGTACAATTTTTCATTTTAAATGCAATCATTGTTATTATTTGTTCAGATTCTCATATTAGTTTAATTAACATTTGACGTGTAGTATTCAAATAGTTCCCCATGGTTTCCTGGAACTTTAAAACAAAAAAAAAAATGTCTTAATACATATCACTTCACATTAAAAGGAAACATAATACACTTTTAGTAGTTTTTTGTATAGTTTTTTCACTGTTTTTTTCTCTCTCAAATACTTTGTAAATACTTAGCTATCTTATTATTTTGAAAGTACAAGAAAAATGGGATGAATGAGTCAATATGAGTAAAAGGAAAAGAAAAAAAATTATAATAGTAAAAGAATGATACTGAACAAAGAATTGGAAAATTGAAAGAAAATGCAGTGTAGTGGAAAAGTATATAGATTTTGTCAAAAAAAAAACATATAAAGGAAAGATTTCTACCCAATTTAGTTCTTGAATATACTTTTCATATCTTTTTCATTTCAAAATATATTAAAACAAAGCCTTTTATAGTAGGATGTTAGTTAAGTTTAGTTTCATGTGATTTATATTCTGTAATATAAAAAAAATATGTTTAAATTGATAAGTTTTGATTATATTTACATTAATTTCAATTTTTTCTTTGATTCCAAACTGAAAGAGAATGATTACAAGTTGTCCATGCGTGATAAGTGCTCAGGGCTGAGTTTGAAGCACTTTATCCGATTAATTTCAGGGATAGAAGAGACAAATTTCGGTTCTCTTTAACTGAGATGACTGACATTTGCGGTTAATTTTAGATTTTTATATCCAATTTCACTTTGCCCTACGTTTTGAGTTCAAAAGATAGCATCAAATTATCATCAATTGAAGTTAATTATAATTACCTTCAAATTGAGGTCCCAGTAATTAGAAATAAATTTCTAATCAGCAAAACCTCAATTAAGGCTCCATCGTTACGTTATTGTTTGACAAAAATTAGGGTACACAAAGTCAGCTCATTTATATTAAAAAAAAAATCAATTTCTTCTTCCTTCAGTTAAATTAAAATTTCAATAAAACAGTGTGACGATGATTTCACTTGAAATAACAAAAAAAAAGAAGGAAATTGGACGCATTGAGGTGTAATTTAAGAAAAAAATTACTTGGATTTATTTGTTTTCGGCCATTATCTTTTCATTTCATTTTATTTCATCAATTTTTAGGTCGATTTTTTATTTTTTTTAATTTCGCTTTCATTATTGGAATTTTAATGCTGTGTGAAGTTCACGATCGATTAAATCTTAAATTATTATTCAGGTGTTTCAAAGATTTAATCATCACAGAATTGCGATGTCATTTCAATTGTAAGAATCGAACAAAATAACTTTAAAATATTTCAAATTTCAAGTTTTAATTTAATATTTGAAGAATTTCACTGTCTGTTTAATTTCAAAGCTGGTAATAACTTGACTCTTTGTGGTTAGATGTGAACCAGTTCAAATAACGTTGTTGGCATAGGCACACACAGTTATAAAGTCATTTAATAAATAAAAGGAAGAAATTTAACAAGACGATATTATTAAATTGCATGTTTTTGTGTTTAATATGAGAGAAAAAAACCACCACCACAATCTTCAAAGATACAAAGCACAACAATTTACAACAAGACAAGACAATTCATTTTGCTTCCTATTTATTATTATCTTTTGCTGCTTCGTTTTATTTTTTTTTTGTATAATACTTGAAATAAAAGAAAATTGTTATCTGTTCACACACAAGTTTAGAGAAAAGTGTAGGAAAAAAATAATAAGAAAAGTTGTAGGTGTGATATGATTTTACCTCTATTATATTTAATTTTTTTTCACTCACTCTCTTATTCGCTATAAAATTGTTATTTTCTTTCTAGTATTCGTTTTTTTTTTGGTATTTGAACCGGATATGAGAAATATTTTATATTAACAAAACATAGAAAAAATTTGATTAAATTCTTCCTGTTCTGTTCTTGATATTAATTTTATTATTTGAAAATTTAACACTTATTTTTTCGCATTTTGTACTTGTATGAAATCATAAATTATACATTTTTTTTCATAACAGTCAAGCAATTACATTTAAAAAGAAAAAATGATGAAATTATTCAATGAAACGAAATTATATAACAATTTCAAGTAAAATTTAGAGTTGAATGCTTTTAATCAGCACGATCAAAGCATATTTAACTTTTAATTATTGTTGTTTATTTACTCTAATTTCTTTATATTACTTGCAACATAAATTTTAAAGTTAATAAGCTCAATTTTATGAATTTTTGTAATTTACACAGTTTTTTGTTACAATGCAAAAAATAAACAGAAGTCTTCAATCCTTGATTTTACCCTGGTATGAAATTATAAGGAAGTGTGATATGGTAGCATGGTGTTGTACGGTAAACATACAAAATGGAGAGATAGCACAAGAATTATTTGATGATTTTGCTGAAAAGGAGAGAGAGTTAGCATAAATCTATATACCAAGTTATATTTGGCTGGCTAAGAAATAACTCAGCTTAATGTTCAAAACAAAACCCTCTGTAACTTGTTCCAGGGTACTGCAGTATTGTGTGAAGGAAGTTTACGGAAGTTTTAAGGACATTTAATTAACAAACATTTTGCATCATGAAACTTTAAGAAAGCTAAAGTTTAAATCTGAACACAAGAACAAAGATTTAGAATTAATTCTACAGTAATTAGCCAGTTTATGTGGTGGAATCTATCTTTTGGGTGCTGGTACACTTTTAGTAACTCTATTCAAATCATTAATTATCCCGCCTCAATTTCAACGACGAAGTAGAACTGGTTGGTTATGTTAATGGATATAAATTAAATAAAATTCGAAAAAAACGGATCTGTTTACATAAATCAACCAAATTCAGTTTCAGATTTCGATCGATAAGACGACTGCTGTTTTCAACTCATTACCCTTTCGAAACCAGATTTTTTCACGACATTTATGTTAGTTAGTTGCAGTTAAAGCTTATCTAATTAGAAATGACCCTGTGTCATGCGTTGAACTTTTCAACAACAAAAGCAAAGAGTTTATGAAATATATCAAAAGTAAAAACAGCCCATTCAAAGATCATCCAATAAATCATTTTCTGTGGCGCATTGAATATTTGTATGAAGAGATATCTTCTTCACATAGCGGTTATTTTACAGCACAAAAAAATGATAACCATTTCGACCAAGACAGATATGATGTGATAAACCGATTTTAAATAGAAACTAAGAACAAATTGATTCGAGTTACGGTTCATTGTTTAAATGTCAACAAACTTTCTTTCTTTCTTACACTCGAGATTGGCAGAATTACATTTCAAAGGGTGAGTTGATTTACTTGAAACTTGTTTAGCTTTGATAATTTTCAGGCATCAGGAAGAAAATTTTGATCCTTAACATGCCAAAATCGCATAAGATGCTATTTTGAATATAATTTTTTTAGTTAAATATTTTGACTTGATCCATTTTAACTTGTCTGTGTTAATTAAAAGTACATTGATATAACTTGAAAACGCCTGGCAGATCACCCAGCATAATATGTATAGACTAAAAGAGTGTCTATAACATTCGAATTTTGATCCAAATCAACATGAAATGCGATAAAAATTTCATTCATCAAACGCCCTGTAAGCGTCAATTAAAAATCTCCGTTAAAGTTCTAAGTCACTTTGTACTGCGGGGCGTTTTCACCTTTCAGTGTAGTAATAACATCATATCTCACACTAGGGTAGATAAAATGTAACTTGCATTAAAAGACTTAAAATAAAAAAATAAAAGAAACTGGTCAAAACAGCTTAAAATGTAACAAATAATCTCTTTATAAACAAGTGCATTTAACCATTCAAATCCTATTTCTTTAAGATTTTTTGAAAACTATATTTGACGGTTTTATAAAATTTTCAATCCTTAAATAACAAAAACATTATAAATTTCAAACACGTATCCTTGCGGCATTTTATTCGAATCTGCTATTTTCTATTTTAATGTACTACAACCATCATTTATTCTGTGTGTGTGTGTATTTGTGTGTTGAATAGTCTATTTTTGTGCATTCATACGAAAAAGAAATAAAATAAAATGAAATGAAAAGCTTCGTAATCGCACATTTTTCTATACATACACAGACAGTTAAGATAACCAAAAATTGTCATGTTCAACATCATTTCAAAAAATTTTAAGTACTTACTCTTTTTCTTACAGAGCCAAAAAAACACTATTATTTATTTTGTCTTTTATAGAAACAGCTTTGTGTGTGTGTGTGTGTTGTGTGTCTATTTCTTCTCATACAAATATTTTATTTTCATTTTATTTATTATTATATTTTTTTCCTCAATTTGAAAAGAGATGCATTTAAAAAAAAACTTTCTTAATGGGAATGGGAATAAAAGAAAATTGACGCAAAAAATAAATAAGTTTTAGTTTAAAAGAACATAAAATTTCCTCAACATTGTCATTGTACTAATACACACACAAAAGTATATTTTTGCATAAAATATGGGACAAAACATACGATGAATTAAAATTATGTTGTGTGAAATAAATTTAAAAGTGTTTAAACTAATTTTTTTTTCGTTGTTGTTGTCGTCGTCAGGGTGTGTCAATATTCGAGTCAGAGCAGCAATTGTGATTGGTTTAATTTTGCAATTAATTATCGCTCTTAAAACAAATGAATACGGAACTGAAAAAGAAATTTTATTTTAATATAGGTCATGTGTGTTTTCCCACATTTTATGTTCAGAATTTTTAATTAAGTGTTTTTTTTTCATACCAAACTTTAAATGTTCTTAAAAGTCTTATTGAAAATGTATAAAATTTAAGGAACAAAATCGAATAGGAAACATTTTGCTTGAATTTTGTTTTAAATTTGACCGTCAAATCCCTTTCTTAAATTATTATGTTCAGTTTTTTTGTCAGGTAAAGCCCGTGTCTAAATCACTCCTAATGACAATTGTCAAAAAGTCAATATGTGATGGTATTTGTGATAATAAAAAAAGGACCATCTTCGTTTCTTAATTTTTATTTTTCTTCCTTATCATTGAACATTTTACCGAAAATTATTGTTATTATTTTTTTTTCTCTCTCTATTCGTCTAATAAACCTTAATGTGAAATAAAATCCAATTCTATATATAAAAATGGAGTGGTTATTCGATAAATTCCTCTTCAATAAATCCAAAATTGTTGTTAAAATATATGAATGGATTGAATTTATTCGACAGACAGAAGGAAAAGATGTATCTTTAACTTTTATTTTATTTTTTTTCTTTATCATAATTGACCATCTAAGCACGTGACTATTATTTGATAGTAATCGAAAATGGGTTTAAAGATTGAATTTATGCGTTAAATGTTGAACTCAAGTTGAACCTTGATGGGAAAAAGAATTAAAGAAAGTTGAAAAGTCAAGGGTAATTATTAGAAATTTCAGTTTCTTTGCTTTGAAATTTTTATACAATGAAATTTTTTTACTGATATTTTTACAATCTCAAATGTACTCTTTTCTAGCTACTCGATTTGAATTAAAGGCTAATTAAAGACGGCGACTGTTTGGAAAAAAATTCAAGGAAATTTGGATGATGATAACAAGGTATGCACTATGGGCCTGACTGGTAACCTGAGTAGAGGCTTTATAGCTGCCTTACAAATCTGATCTGATCTGAACGCGAAACATAAGAATTCGCTCAGACCGATCAGGATTCATGTTCAGCAGACTCGAATATAAGATTTAAATATTGTCAAAGTAACAAGTGTGAAAAATAATATTACGATTGTCAAAGAGTTCAAAGGTCAATTTTAAAATCAGGAATCAAGTAAATGTATTAAATGTCAGACTAGAAGTGTTTTATATTAAATGTTATTTTTAAATTAAATTGACCAGGGAAAGTAAGAGAGGTAAGCTTGGAATTATGATAAAATAAGTTAAATAAGAGCCACGTGTAATGAAACCATAAATCATAGATCATTAGAAGACCTGTCTAGAAGATTTGTTGTCAAGAGCCATTTTTTGTATCGATAGAACCGATTAAAACGTTCGAAAAGAGAACTCAGAGGTTTTAATCCCTATTTTTTTACGAAATGTTAAAAATGCATTGCTTCCGAGTCTAGAAGCGTTAAAAAAACAGATATGTGAAAATTATAGTCAATTGTCATAACGCCCTGTAATTTAATTTAAAGCTATGATATAGTGCTATGATAAACATCATCCTAAGAACGGACCCTAGTCACAAGTAACAAGAGGGTAAAAACTTGTAATTTCTTCACCATAAGACATCTGATCAGTTCATTGTGGTTCAAATTGGTCTCAATTTCATTTCAGGATAGCACTTTTCATTAGTATTTTAAAAGTAGTGGCGATCGATATCCTAATCTAACTTTTTAAAGCTTCCCACCACAATGAAAGCTTTTATCTCATAATTTAACAAAAGTTTTTAAAATTTTCATTTTAAGAATAACCACAAGAAAGTTTTTAATTTGCAATTGTTTCCTAACTAGTTTTTGTTTAAATTCAAATTCAAAAAGTAGGAAAAAAAATAATAACAATGGTAAAATATTTATTTTTAATGATTCCTTTTTGACCTAACTTGGCGTAAATTTTTAATTGGTGTTTTAGATTTTTTATTTTCATTTATTTCGATTGTTTTGAGTGTTCTTTTAAAACTCAAATGAAAAAACTTTTATTTTTTTTATTGTTGTCATTTTACTCTATTTTCTCTCTTTTAGTTTTGATTATTATATTTTTTTATTATGAAAGAAAGAAAAAAAAGAAGAAGGGACACAAGGTAAAGGTAAAATGCAAAGTGAAAGCTAATTTCTCGTCTGGACATGATTCATTTGTTTATTGTTCTGTTTTCATTTTTATTTTTCCTCTTATTATTATTATGTAAAACAACAGCAAAAAAAAATACAATAAAAATTCAATTTAACTGCAAATTTTCAATCAATGATTGTTTTTCCTTGTAAAATTATTGTAAGGATTAGTAGCAACACATACCATTCGTCATTTAGATTGACGGTTACATAGAGCGCATGTTTTACAATTTCTCCTCTTTTGGTGCATTTTTATCACAATTTCCCCGAAAAAAGGGAGAATTTTTCACTTCCAATGTAGTAGGTTCAATGCATCGCTATAGTTGTAATTGAATTATGCAATACAAAATACATAATTTTTAATCAAATTACAAAATAGTTGTTTGTTTTGCCGTTTATTTTGATGAAAATTGTCAAAAGTAATGATATAATTTTGTTTTATGCTTTAACAAGATAATGTCTGCTTTTAAGATTTTACTTTTAATTTTCTAGCATTTCCATGCGGTTTTTGTTTTGTTTTAACTTCAATTTTAACTTGATAATGTTTCGTTACAAATTTTGACCAATCATGTAACAATACTACTCCTTAAATAAATTTTGTTACTTTTTTTTGTTGTATTGTGTTGCATTTCTAATGTTTCATAGTCGAATTTAAAAATAAAAATTGTTTTGAGAAGATTTGTTTTAAAATTTAAATTTTACGTGGATTTGGATTTTCCATAAACGAAAAGTTGTTTTAATTTAGTTATCAAATAATTTCTTAGTATAAATTTTTTTTCTTGCCCTTAGCGTTATTGCAAAACTTTTCTCGTGAAATGTCTTGGTTTTATTTGTAAGAATAAGAGAAATAATTGTACACAACTAGATAATGTTCTTATTATCATAATCACATAATTTAATTCCAATAAGCTGATAAAAATTATGATTAATTTCATATTTTTCTTTTACTTTGAATATTTTTCTTTCGTTTGAATCAGGGAAAAATAAAAAAATTTTATTTTGAAAGCGAGTAAATAAATTAAATTACAATTTAAATAATTTTTTTCCTCATTTTTATCATAACACCAGAAAGTTTTCAAGTTTTTATTGAACATGAGAAAATTATAAGTTTTTTTGTGTTATTTTTATGTGAGATTCGTTTGGACATTTAACGTGGGGAAACTGGATAAGGAAAGTTTTTTTTATTCATTATTATTATTATTATTATTATAAATATTGGATGAAATTATACTTAATTTCCATATTTTTTCATACTTTTCTTGTTTGGACTCGAGTTTTAAGAGTCGTTTCGAGAATAATTTCAATTTTAACTTACATTTGAAGCCACCAGATGGTGCTTAGGACATTTTTTGGATTAAAATCCGATTTTAGAATTTTTTGAAAATAATTAACTGTCAAAGCTAACACTGAAGCTCATGAAATGTCCAGAATTTAAAGCCAAGATTTGGACACACCAGATGGCGCTGAAATTTTTTAAAATTGAAATCCTTAAATAAGATTTTGATATGTAGGGCGTTATATTTTGCCTGCAATGAGATCATCAGTCGACGGATCATCAGAGAGTCTAAGCTTTCGATCTTTTGATTACCTGGAAAATGAGATATTTGAGTTTCAGTGAAATTTCATGATTGAAACGAGAATTGAACTGCTTACCTTTGATTAATGGTCAAACTAAATCAGCACTGCATGAGACAAAGGTGATTTTCTTCACAAGGCGGGTTCTTTCGTTCACACTTTAATAGCGTTTGCAGTTTTAAAGCCTGCGTCTACAACCTCACCTGTTTTGGGTGTCACCATGTACATTGGGTTGAAGAAAGTGCGATATGACTCTTAATAATAAGAGTGGAGCAAAGTTTTAATCAGACTTTTTAGGATCTGTGAAACAATACTATTAAAAATTTTAAAAGTAAGTAATTTTGATAACAGGTAGGCATGGTAATTTGAATTCAGTACCGCCTTAAACAATTTTAATTTTTAAAATTTTTTATACACTTTTTGCATTTGATCAAAAATGGATTTTCAACCAGCTTGCACATCAGGGTGGCAATTAAAGCCTGCAATAATTGTGCATGCCAATTATCATCATCATATGGCCTCAGGTGTGATTCTCTTACTTCAACATTTCATAATCTTTTTCTAGCTCTCAATTCTAATTGAGAATAGATGAAAGAACTTAGAAGAAAAAAAATACTAGAAAATATTTAATGAAGATACATTTATAAATTAACACTTACGGGCTTCCAGTAATTTATCTAAATTTAACAAAGCATTCACTAAAAACTCATTCCCTTTAAAGACAAACTTTTTCCTCTTTCTAAAAATTAAAATACAGACAAATAATTCACATAGTTAACTGAAAACCGAAAAGGTGAGAAACTTAATACGTAATTTATCGTAATTTAATTTATTATCAGTTAAGAAAAAAAAATAAATATTTCTTTTTTGATCATCAATTCAATTGAATTGAGTAAATACTTCAATCAATCAAGGCTCCAATCAATTTAATGACCATAATTATCTCTTTAAACAAAATAATAAAGAGATATGTCTGATTTGAACTGTGATGTCGATAATAAAAATCAAGGATAACACAAATTATACACAGTTGAATGGATGACTGATCAGAAAATCAACAAAATTGCAACTGCAAGCTTATTATCCATCGATGGGATGTTAAAGTACCCAATCGCTTGTATTAAAAGGTAATGTTAGACATTGGGATTATTTCCTCTTAGCTTTTTTTTCCATGCTATTTAAATCCATTTGGACACCTTTTCCTGTCCTATTCTAAAATTTATGCATTATTTATTTACACTCACATACGCTTCGTTATACAATGTTTAACATTAAGAGAGTAAGAGAAAGGAAAAAAGAGGATAATAAAAAAAAAACTAGGAAAAATCACAGGTAAAAGATTATAGGAAAAATTTATCTAAAGGATTATCATACATATGGAGTTGGATAAATAATCCTAATATTATTGGCAATGCATACATTTTGATTTATATTCATGCTAAATTTTATTTATACAACTATAGATCAAGAATCCACATAAATGTCTCGTCGGTCGTCACACAATCATAATAAACGTGTATTTTGTGTATAAAAGATTTTTTTTTTTTCTTATTGAATCAATTCAAATTGAATGCAATGGTTATTATATTTTCATATGTGTGTTACCTTGACATATGAAATGGAATTGAAATCAACGTAGGAAAAAATTGCAAATCAAGAAAAACGAGAAAATGTATAAAAAGATTGAGAGGAGCGGAAGAAACATGTAGAACAAACAATAAAATAATATAAAAGTATTAAAAATTGCTGTTTAGACAAAATTAAGGATTATATTCATTCATCATCATTTGATTCATGCTCAAATGTTGTGGTTAAAAAAAATTGAGGAGAAAAAAAAACAGCAGGTATTTGAGTTTGATTGTGATATGAAATCAACATTTAAAAACATTGTTTAATCAACAAAAGCAAAGATATGTTATTGTTATTTTTGGCATCGAAATTTCTTATTCAATTTCTTATTTAACGTCACATCAATGTTAAATACATACAATTCAAAATGAATGGAAAACAAAGTGATGAGAGAAAATATAACGACAGGCAACTAAATAATAATAGGAAACACTATGACACAATCACCATATCATGCGTGAAAATGACGTGTTGTGTGTGAAATGATTCCTTAATGAGCTAAAAGAACGTTTTCTTTATTATTATTTTATTAACAACATCATTTACTCTTAAATGAATGAACTATTTTTACGTCGATGATTCAACTATGGAGAGAAAACATGTTGATTATTTCTTAAACAGTCGTGAACACAAAACATTACTGTATAATGAATGTGTGTTTATATTCAACGAGTGCTTTTCTTTTTTGTATTAAGATGATAAGCAGATAATCAACTGTATATGGGTTTAATTGTAATTGTATTAACCAAATAAACTGCTAAAATGGTTGGGAAGGGATGATGAAAATAAATGACAATCTGCCGTATTTTGTTAAAATTATTTATGGGTGGCTAGTAATCAAGTATGTATATATTTATATTATACGAATCCTATTATGATTTTTGGATTTCATGTTGGTCAAAGTTTGAGCACTGACGATCTCTTCATGTAAGAAAAAGTAATATTCGACTGTTTTTTGAAAACAGTAAAAGAATTACTTTTTATATAAATTAATGGTGTCTTATTTCTCGATTTTTTTAAAAACCGAGAGTCGAGATTCGATATTAAAAAAAAAAAACGAGTCTCAATCGAGAGTAACAAGAAAAACAAAATTGAGCAAATTAACTGAGCTGGATTTTAAATTTTTGTTTATTTCAAAAATCGGATCGGGTATTTTCAATTCAAGCTTCAGACTGATATCTCGATTGAAAACTAAGTTTACTTCTTTCTTAAGGACTTCATTTCTTGGTATGGAACTCAAAAAAAATTTACACAGAACCCGAACGCAATTTACCGCTACTTCTAACTCATACATTTCTTCATCGTTATTTACTTCGCCATCAGACCCACCACTTTCTTCTTCTTGTTCACCGGAACATATTGACCCAGTTGAGTCATAACTGTCTATAGAATCATCGGTTTCCATTGATCTGCTTTTTTCCTTGTATAGTATCTTACTCACAGCCAAGTGAATTCCATTCGCGATTTATGAAAGGTGCCCTACCTGGTTCAGTTATCGTAACCCTGTTCTCCTGTTTGTTTTATTCCATTTGATTTCCACATTTTCATTTTTATTCAAACATTTGTAATTTTAACTTACCAAAACTATCAAAAAGCTGAATGGAGGTTTTGACTATTTAGATGTATTAACATTTTGTGAGCCTCACAAAGTTTACATTGAATAGACTCTTGATGTAAGAACGGAAGGAATGATCTTAAAAATGTTTGGAATGTATGCCAGCTCAGTGCCAATGCCTTAAAGTATTAGCCACCTTGATTATCAAAGAAGTACTTCAGCATTCAGATGTTCCGCTGAATTTGAGTTGAAATTATAGCTTGAATTTTTAATTTAAGTTCTGGACCAAGTGCAGTTATTTTGAGTTCTAAAGAATAATTTATAAAATTTTCTTTTGATTGAGTTAGAATACCTAAAGCTTTACAAAACTGAGTTTTTTGGCACATACTTCATTTTAATGCAGAACGACAGAAAATAGAAATTTTGTTTAGTATTTAATGAGCGGCAGTGAGTGATTCAATTATTTGATTGCCATCACATGTGATGAAAATACAATGTCATAGAAACCTAACCTAGAAGAAAAAAAATCAGCTCGATATTTAATGTAAAGTCCAAATTCAAGGAGATTCTTCACTTTTCACAGTAAACTTTAATTCTTTGATTTGATTAAAACAATTCTTCTAATTACAAGTTCTTCTTTGTATTTTATGCACAAAAAAAGTTTCTTCCACGATTGCGGCTAAACGGTTCGAAATAGACCCATGGTATGTTCTAGGCATATTTACCCATTCAAAGCCCGGGTAACATAGGCTATAAAAAAATTAGGGTGTCCATACAAAAAAATAGGGTGACCCTGGAAAAACCGATTTTCCGAAAATTTTCCAAGAAAATGGAAAATTATTTTCATGCCAAAATTTCCGCCTCATCATTCTGAGCAACTTTCCAGAAGACACCATATACCTAAAACGAACAGGAAAAAAATTTTTCTCATACAAGACATTTTTCATTCACATTCATCACAATATCACTCTTATTACAAGTTCTTCTTTGTATTTTATGCACAAAAAAAGTTTCTTCCACGATTGCGGCTAAACGGTTCGAAATAGACCCATGGTATGTTCTAGGCATATTTACCCATTCAAAGCCCGGGTAACATAGGCTATAAAAAAATTAGGGTGTCCATACAAAAAAATAGGGTGACCATGGAAAAACCGATTTTCCGAAAATTTTCCAAGAAAATGGAAAATTATTTTCATGCCAAAATTTCCGCCTCATCATTCTGAGCAACTTTCCAGAAGACACCATATACCTAAAACGAACAGGAAAAAAATTTTTCTCATACAAGACATTTTTCATTCACATTCATCACAATATCACTCTTAAAGGAATGTGCTTTATGTACAAACAACAAATTAATACATTTAATATTTATTACGAGATTTCCATTGTATTCACTGTAACTTCTAAAGAGGAAGCCATTAATAAGTTAAAAATTAATAATATGCATCGAATCATTTTGAGTGTTATAAATGAAAAGTAACACTTAAAAATAAAAAATAAAAAACTCAGTCCAAAATCTAATGATATTCTATTTTCTTCTGAAGTTTACCAACTTCAAAAATTACAAGTTCTTTGAAAGTGAACTCAAAAACGAAAAACAAGTGAAAAAAATATCAAAATCTAGAACTTGTCCAATTTTTGTTCTGAACATTGTTCAAACATTATTCTTATCAAAAATTGCACAAGTTCTAGATTTTGATATTTTTTTCACTTGTTTTTCGTTTTTGAGTTCACTTTCAAAGAACTTGTAATTTTTGAAGTTGGTAAACTTCAAAAGAAAATAGAATATCATTAGATTTTGACTTAGTTTTTTTTTCACCACTTCCTTTAATATGAAACGACATCATAAAATAGTTTAAAGTCATTTTAAATGTTAAAAAGAAAGAATAATATGATATCACTACAAATGATGATGACAAGACAATTTATATGCAGAGTAGTAATAATCTTATCCTTACAATTTTTCTATTATATATTTTATGGACTTACAAAACTCAAATAACTTATTACGTTTATGCAAGCAGACGCGCTGTAACTTTCTTAAACAACAAAACTTTTTCCCGGAATGTAAAGTATGCAAATTATTTTTTCTCATACTATCCTATTTTTTATATATATTTATTTTCATAAAAATAATAATAATAATAATTCTTCTTCAAATATAGAGACAAGAAACAGAATTGTAGTTAAGAAATATGAGAATTAACCAAAGTAATAGAGACAATGTTGACGTGATTCATTCATTTAATTTTTTTAATTCTATAACAAACAGCTTTTTAAAGTTTTATTTAAATCTCGTTTTTTTTCTTTGAAAGTTAAAGAGATTTTTCGGTTCCTTAACTAATTTTATTTATAAAATGCAAATAAGTAAGTAATCGTTATATGACTTGAAACGAAAATGTTTTGCCATCTGTTGTCCGAAGACGACAGATAATGTGACAGAATTCCTTGTAAATTTGTTAATAATAATTTATTTAATTGTCTTTTTAGGTTACTAGGAGTGAATTGAATTGATAGTGGTATAATCAGGTAAGTCCTTTAACATATTTCATTTCAATTGAAGGCTTCTAAGTAATAATTACAGCTTAATAAAATAAGCCCAGATTCAAAAATGTGCAGTATCAGACCAAAGCAAGTGACTTCAGCTAATTTTGTCCAGTTTATTTTTGACAAAGCAATTTAAATTTTTTAAAATTAATTTTGGTTAAAAGCCACAAAAACCATAAACAATACTTTGACGCAGTGTAAAATTTCATTTTTTTTTGGGAAAAAAAGTCAAAATATTATAAAATATTTGTTTAAGTATCCAGAACTAAATATATATTTTATTTATACTCTCTCAAACGATATAAAAAGCAACATATGTTTTAGAAACAATTTTCTGTCATTTTACTTGACTGCATTTTCAGTAACATCTGCCTTTTTAAATAAATTTTTCAAAAAAAATGAGCTTACGACAGATCTTTTGTCAATGAATGTAATATATTTTGTATAAAATTGCAAAAAATTAACAAAAAAAAAACTAAAAAATTTATTTGAATAAAATATTGTTAAAGTCCAGAAAAGAAGTAAATTTAAATGGGCAATAAATATTGAAAAGAGAGAGAATTCGAAAAAGTTAATAAAAGAAATCCTACTCTTGGGCATTCATTCATTATCCAATATCTTTCAAATTAACACGGTAATAAATGGTCTATTTGATTTTTTTTTTTTACATTTAATTCTTTAATTCAAATAAATCTTTTATAGAATGGATTTTAAATTAAAATTAATTGCTTAGAATTGTATTGTGTTGAAATGTAAGAACTAAATTTAGATTTTTTATTTTAGCTGAGTTTTACAGAAAAATGTTAAGATTGTGTAATTTTCAAGCAATTATCTGAATTCGTGACACAATTACCTTTTTTTCTTTGCTTCTAATGATAAAAACGAACAATGGCTAAAATTTTTCTAACATTCCCACTTATCAACAAAAATTTATGATTGACATAAAATCTCATTAAGGAACGTTGTATTGCGAAAGTACCATGCAGGAAAATGAAAGAAAATGAGTATTAAAAACATTAATTTAGCAAAGATTTATGTGTGACACTGATACGATTTCTGGCAGTTGTCGTTTTGTTTGTTAAAATGTTCAAGTGTCTTTTTTTTGTAGCATTTAACTTTGAAAAGCGACTGAGGTTAAATATGAGGATTGATGTGCATACGTTTGTTAAATAAAATGAATGGGTCGTTAAATTTTGTGTCAGCATCTTATACACTTCTCACACTTTTTTTTTCTATTCAAAATTAATATGGAATGTGTCTCACTTGAAAAATACATTTCTTTGAATTCCTGTTTCACATATCTTTCATTCTTTTCATCATTTTCTATTCGAGGACAAGGAGCAAGAAAAAAACGACGAATAATATAAAATGTATATTTTTCCTCTGATTTATTCAAATGTGCAAGATATCTAGTTTAAAATGCGCATTTCTATCTTCATTTTCTTGACACTACATTATGTATGAATTTTTCTTCGCATTTTTTTTCTTCCTCCTCTTTAAATGAAAATAAAAATAATGCAATATTTATCTGTTATTTTTTTTCGTTGTTGTTGTATAAAAACTTGTCATTATGTCTTGAAAATGAGTTGTGATTGTCACACAAATACGAGTAAAATATAAAATAAGACCAAGGCAGAGTGAGACATTTTATAGATAAGAAAAATAATTTTAAATTTAAATTTATAGCAAAAAACTGATTGATGAAGACATAAATCAAAACCTAAGTTTATAGATTTTAAGGGAAGATTTTTACGTATGGATGCGTTATTTATTATAGATCTTCTCAAATTTCAATTTTATTTTTAAGAATCAATGAAAAAAAGGTTAATAACGTGTTGAATTGAGTTTCAATCGAAATAATCTGGATTTAGTTATTTTTGTTTTTATTCATTGAAAATATGCCATGGAAAATTTGTATTGTCAAATTATATACTGTCAAATATGAACCATGTATATCACAATGCCACTGTAAAATTTAATATTAGCTCTTTAGGTGACAAAAATTAAAACTTTAATTAAAAACAAACAAATATTTGAAACAAAGAATTTGTATTTCAAACGATATGAAAACATAAAATAGTGCTTAAAATTTAAAAAAAAAATGGAGACTTTAGTTGGTAAAAAGACTTAAAATGTCATTACTGCTTTTCCTGTAAATTCAAAAGAATTAAAAATATTGAAAGAAAAGTTTGATTTTAGTTGTAGTTATAAAACTTTGTTATCAGCTTTAGCATAGAAGTAGTTTTATCGAATATGAGCTAGAAGCTGCTGACGGAATAGTTCATAGAGACCTGAAAGAATTGTGAAACCGCATTGAATGATTCAAATCGTCTCTTACGAAACTCACGAGTCTTCACTTCCATTATGACACTTTTGACAAAATTCGTGTTCATCTTGCTACCCAAATAATAAACGAATCTTGCCCATCAACAATAACCAGCAATGAGAAATCAAAAGCAAAAGCAACGGAAATATCTTAGCTCGACCAATCAAAATTATGTGAAAATTAATGAAATGTTGAAATTCTTAATCACTAATTAGCTCCTGGGCGAACCTTTTGGGAGTGCAGTTAGTTGACTGTAGTCTTTATTAGACGAATGAATAAATAAATAAATAAAAATAGCAGACATTTTGCTCAACAACATGCATTCACAAGTGCGTTACTACTTTTATTTTATTAAATCAATCAATTTGAATTCAAAAAATGGAAGCTAATCGTAATGTTTGCCTTGTGCCGAATTCTCAAGGAAAATATATACTAGAGGAAAGATTTTAGATAAATAAAACGCGAGGTCAACAAAATAATTTCAACTTTTCAGGTACACAATAAAATCTGCAAATTCTGCTCGGTCTGAACAGTTTTGGCGGTGCATAGATCGAACCTGCAATGGAACTATAAAAACTAATTTCAACATTTAATACTGAAGAATCATCCAAAACCTGTTCAACTGTAGCTCAAAATGGCAAATACATGAAATTTAACACGTAACAATATTTATCATAAGTACTGTAAAATATGATAATAAATTTATTGCCAAATAATGGCAATATTTTTATTCCAAGGCCGTTTACTTACCTTAAATTTGTAAAAAGTAAAAGATTTACAAGAGGATTAAATTATGTGTGGGTACAATTTGTTTGCCAAATTTAAATAGAAAACGATCACATAAGAAGGGGAACTTGAACGTCTTTTATATTCAAATAGAATTTCATAACAAAATCTCTTGGGACTCAATTTTCACTTTTTTACTGATTGTTCATTTTTTTTTGAACATTGTTATAAAGTTATTTTTGGTAAAAGTACAAAATCATTTCAATAAAAAAAACCACTTTTGTCCTTTAATAAATTGTCAACCACTTTGATTTTAATAATGCAGTTTCCATCATAAATTCTTTTCATTTATAATCTGTATTTAGATGCACGTGTATATTGCATTGAAATATCGAACATAATAAAAATAATATTATTATTCATGGTGGTAAAATTTGATAAGCCATAAACCGTAATAACGTAAAGTGGCTTTATTTTGTCATGTCCTAACTGTTCACAGCATATCCCATAGAGAATAGTAATAAATATGCACAATAATGGTCATCACATATGCATTGTATGTGCATGTATGTGTGTGTGTCAAGGATTTTATGTATCAATTTGCAACACAACACCAGCATTTTACTAGACAACAGACATGCAAAGTAACAATACAATGCACTATTTGCTAAATTAAATTCAAATTGACGTTCATGTAATTAAACAATTATTCGATCGTGTTAAATTATGCATTTTATATGACGAGGATATAACAATAATGTTATTTAAAAATATAAAAGAGGTGTATGATTAAGGTAAAGGAATTTTTTATAAAAGGTTTATTTAACATTTTATTTGAGACATTTAAAAAAAAAATAAATGTCGCTTATCTTGACCATAATCAAAAAAGGCACCTTTTGTCTCGAGAGTATTTAAATTTTTATTTCTCTCTCTTTTTTGAAATGAAAAAAAATGCACTTCAGTTCTGCCACAATTTTCATTAAAATCACAACTGGTACTTTTTGACCATAACATAAAAGTACTTCAAATAAAATAAAAATTTAGCTCAGTGATTTTTTAAATAAACATTTTTTATTGCTGTATTTTTTTGTCTCGTATGAATGCGTTAAGTTCTATTTACTTTATGGGATATTTCTATTTGTATTAGGACAAGCAATTTAAAATGCAGGAGTAACATGACAACATGAAACGCACACACACACACACACACACATAAAAATCAGCGTAATTAATCTCTTGTGCATTTTATTTCTGGATGTTACCATTAAACGTCTGATAAATTGTACATTTTTTTATGTTGAATTTCTTTGGCGTTCATGTGGAAGGTGATGTATTTGTTGTTGTTGTTGTGATTTGTTAAAGAGGATTTTGTTTTAGAATTATATCAGATTTTGTGAGGATGTAATCTCAGATGAAACATTTTTGGTGGTATTCAAATTATTTTTCCATGATCAGTATTTGCACTATTCATATCAGTGAGTTCGAGATCGAATACAAGTAAATTTTTCAAAATCGGATTCAAATTTGAAATCAACCTTTAGGTTCCACAAAATTTCCGATAATTTTTTTCAAATATCGCGTTTTGAGTTCGAAATCGGATTCAATTTTAGGTTCCACAAAATTTCTGTTAATGTTTTTTCGAATTCGAGCGTTTAGAGTTCGAAATCGGATTCAATTTTATGTTCCACAGAATTTCCATTAATTGTTTTTTCCAAATCGAGCGTTTTGAGTTCAAAATCGTATCAATTTTATGTTCCACAGAATTTCCATTAATTATTTTTCCCAAATCGAGCGTTTTGAGTTCAAAATCTGATTCAATTTTAGGTTCCACAAAATTTTCGGTAAAATTTTTTCTCAATCGAGCGTTTTAAGTTCGAAATCGGATTCAATTTTAGGTTCCACATAATTTCTATTAATTTTTTTTCCAATTCGAGCGTTTTGAGTTCGAAATCGGATTCAATTTTTAGGTTCCACAAAATTTCCGGTAAAATTTTTTCTCAATCGAGCGTTTTAAGTTCGAAATCGGATTCAATTTCAGGTTCCACTAAATTTCCGTTAAATTCCTTTCAAAATCGAGCGTTGTGAGTTCGAAATCTGATTCATTTTTAGGTTCCACTAAATTTCCGTTAAATTCCTTTCAAAATCGAGCGTTGTGAGTTCGAAATCTGATTCATTTTTAGGTTCCACAAAATTTCTATTAAATTTTTTTCAAAATCGAGCGTTTTGAGTTTGAAATCTGATTCAATTTTAGATTCCACAAAATTTCTCTTACTGTTTTTTCCAAATCGAGCGTTTAGAGTTCGATATCGGATTCAATATTAGGTTCCACAAATTTTCTGTTAATGTTTTTTTTTTCAAATCGAGCGTTTAGAGTTCGAAATCGGATTCAATATTAGGTTCCACAAAATTTCTGTTAATGTTTTTTTTTCAAATCGAGCGTTTAAAGTTCGAAATCGGATTCAATTAGCTTCCACAAAATGTCTGTTAAATTTTTTCCAATTCGAGCGTTTTGAGTTCGAAATCGGATTCAATTTTAAGTTCCACAAAATTTCCGTTAATTTTTTTTCCCAAATCGAGCGTTTTGAGTTCGAAATCGGATTCAATTTCAGGTTAATTTATTTTGTCTAACCAAAAATTTTATTTTAAATGCAAATTTTCAATGGATTTAACATTAATCAACTTTGTTCAACTTGATAAACTTTGTACGTATTTTTTCCTCTTCACATTATTGCAATCAATTTTTCCCTTGTTTCCGGTATAATTCTTATCAAAAAAAAGAGTCTCAATCTGCTATGGATGTTAATAAATCCTTTAATAAATGACCAAATAAGTGCAATTTATTCTTTTCTTTCCTTTCACTGAACACACATAATGCAAAATAAAAAGTTTTTCCATCCATTTATATAAATTCAAGTTCCTGAACAGTTTTCGCATAAAATTATTATATTTTCATTATGCTCCACTTTCTGATGCAATATATTGATCACTTATGGATTCATTGGTGCAATATGGCGTTTTTTTATCCAACATACTCTTAAAAGTGTGTAAATGAATGAAAACAATATTTTTTTTTTTGAAAAAGTGCTGTGCAATCATATTCTTATATATGGAATGAATTCTGTACATTGACCATTTTTTTCCTCTTCATTGTGATATGAAAAAGTAGGAGAAAATTAATTGAACCTTAAATCAGATCATCGGTTCATCGATTTCAAAAATTGCTTTCGTTTAACATTTAATTTATGTAATAATTTTTATTTTTATTGCCATTTTCATTTTAATTTTAATTTTATTCTCAGATAATTAATTGAATAAATTGAAATAAAATTATTTTGATATTCAATTTTGTTAAATGCAAAAAAATGTTAACACAAAATTTCAAATCATATTAAGGCTATTTTATTATTCATCCAAGTCACAAATTACCATAACTGGATATAAAACGTTTTCACACTAAAAACACTATTCAATTGACTTGAAAATTAGGCAAAATGATGACAATTATTGAACGTGACACAATATTTTGTAAGTTAAATATGCAGCAATGTATGAAATGAGTGTGTGTGTGTGTGGGGTTGAACAAGACGATAATTTGAGCAGACAGGCATACGTTGATTAAAATGTGTCTCTGTGTGTGTGTGTGTATATGTGAACGTTAGATTGTAAGCATGTCGTTTTCATTGGCAATTAATTATGTTCAATTAGTCATAGAAGCGAGGATAAGTATGGGAATATGTTAAACAAGTGGGTTTAATTGTAATTAGTTTAGGCATAATAATGAGCTTAACATATTTTTAAAAGACTGATAACAGTTTAAATGATTTTGGGGAGAAAAAAATAAATTTCAAACCACAAAATTTTGGTGCTGGACGTCTCATTGAGCCTGCAAATTGAAGTCGTTTCATTAAACCAATTTTCGAACCGTGTTGAAATTTCCTATGAAATGAAAAAAGTTTCATCGAACTTAAAATCTTCCTTTTTTTGTTGTACCATAACAAGTCCTTCGTTTTCCCCTATTTTTTCGTAGAAATCAAGCGAATCGCTTAAAAATTAAAATATTCTGACAGCTTTTTCATTTAGCATCGACATGATAAAATTGAATGCGATTTGAATGAAATTTTACAAAATCCTGAAATTTAGAGGACTTCATCTGAAAAATTTCATGAAAAAAAAACATGATCAAAAATTTTGATATAAAATTGAAAAAATGTACAAAAAATCACTGATACAAAAAATGGAGACGTCTGGTCATTTGTAAATAAAACTCGTAAAATACATTCAACACAACATAAAATCACCTAAAATTGGTACAGTGACCTACCTGTGCAGCATCCAACATACAACTAAAAACAGAAATTCACCTCTCACCGGTAATATATAATAAAAATGAGGAAGTAGTTGACATAAGTACATCCTTCAATTCCTGTACACATTTTTATGTCATACCATTTTAGCGCATGCCTTTGATTCAAATTTCCCCTCATGTACTTCCAATTTCTTCTTTGAAATTTAACCGGAATTTATCTTCAAATTTATCCTTTAAATTTAATAAAAATTTAAAAAATCTGAAATTTAAACTCGATTTTGACTATAAAATTACTGATTTCGTCTTATTTGAAAGAGTTTTAATGAAAAAATTCAATTTAAATTTAATTTTTCATTCAATTGAAATTTCATTGGAATCCGGAAATAACATTTAACACAAAAAAATTCCCCATGGATTGATTCACTTCCTTTTAAATGAAATTCACCACAAAAATTTGAGGGGATTTTGCACATACCTTTGTACGTTGTATACGTTGAAGTGCAAATATTCGCAAAATTTCAGTCTCATAATACAGACATAATTTTATGTATACATAAGGAAAATTATTTTTGTTGTTGTTGTTGTTAATTCCCTGTGTGATCGTATAAAAATTGCATACCTCTTGTAGCTGTAGGTGCAACTTTGGCATTTATTTGGCACAGCCAGAGGATTGTCTGGTCGTATACGCACACACATGTTGAGTACATAATCAAGTACTATGTTCGAAAATTGTTCGTCACAGCAATACATTTAGTGTGGTAGGCGGTGAAGCAACTCGAGCTAGCTAGCCTTAAAAGCAGTTTACCGCGATAAAGCAAAGTGAGCAGACGTCTCGAGACAAAATATAATAAAATAATCATTTTTAAATAAAAAGCATATTAAATTAAATATAGAACTGGGCTAAAATACTATTTTTGTAAAGTACACTTTTTTATTTTTGGGGTAATAATATGATAAAAGGCTTAATTAAAATTATGTTGACCCAAAACATTTTCCTTCAATTCAATTTGATTTGAATGCAAACAAAAACCGTGCTTTTAAACAAAAAGAACTTAAATCAGTCTTAAATCCCTTCTTTTGATAGTCTAATTAAGTTATAATTTAAGATTCCATTTTCTTATAAATAAAATACGGTTAAAAAGGGTTAATGACAGATAATAAGGAAGAAAAGAAAAGGGATTGTCTGACAAAACTTAGAACAAAAAGGGGACACTTGACCTTTTTTCTTAAAGAAAATTTCCTTAATTTTGTTCTCAATGTTATCAAACATTCATTAAATCAACAGACATTTAACGATTATCTCATTTTAAAGAAAAACCAAAATTGAACACTAACCTCGATCATCTTAAACACAAGCAATAAAAAAGCATTTATATTCAAATAATAAAATAAAATCACAATTAACCAATATAAAAAAAATATATATTTTTTTTATTAAAAGATAAGACAAAACATTAATTAACATTAATTACATTAACATTAAAAGTAGTGAACAAAAAAAAATTAAAAAAATAATAATTTAATTACATTTCAAAAAAAAAATATAAATTACATAAAAAAATTAAATAAAATAAAATAAATAACAAAAGAGACCAAGAAAAGTTATCTCACAGCACAAGCACTCACAAAATTATACAGCAAAAAATACATCAAGAAGAAAAATCTTTGAACGCGCGTACACACACAATAAATAAATAAGCGATAAAGATAAAAATCTTTATTTAATAATAAATTGCTATTTTATTCAGAGGACAAAAAGAAAAAAAAACTCTCAAGAAAAAAAAATTATTTTACTAGAAAAATAAACAAAAACCATTTTTTTTTTCTGGGCAAAAACAGTTTGGGAAAGTTTTAATTACAATTTGATACACTGTTGAATTGTGTTTCGATATCAGGAAAAAAAAGTATTGAAAAGAGACAAAAAAACGAAATTTATATGAAAAGTTTTATCCAAAATTATATTCAACAAGAAGAAGAAAACGATGAAGATGATGTTAATTCGATCGAATTTGTAATGTAAGTGATTTTTTTAAAAGTATTAAACGTATTTTAGACAAGTTTGATCATTAGGGTTTCTCTATGATTTGGGTTTCTGGTATACTTTTTTGTGGAGATCGAATGCTATTTTAAATTTTAATGTTAAGAATTTTTTATTAATATTCGAAAAGTTTATATTCGAATTTTTAATTTTATTGAAAAACTCCGATAAAAATTAAAAATTTAATGTTTTTTTTTAAATTTTTCAATTTTTTAAAAAACTATCGAAAATTTTATTAAATTAATTTTTTTTAATGTTTTTTTTTTATGAATTAAAAAAAAAGTTTCTTCGAAGTCTTGGTTTGTAGTAGAAAAATTTTCATAATCGTTCAAAAATTTCAAATTTAAGAAAAGTGATAAATTTTACTTATTTTTAATCGAATTTCGAATGTTTTTCTCTCGAATAAGTCTGAAAAAAAATTTTAATTCATTTTTAACTATGAAACAATAAATTTCTTAAATTTTATGTTTGAATTGAGGTCTTAGAACCAAAAATTTTTTTTTTAAATTCCAAAACACTGCTTAAAAATGCAGTTTTTTAAAAAAATCTCTGATCAAAGTCAATTTTTTTTAAATTCAAATTAAGAGTCAAGTACAGATCAAGTACGCAGATAAGTATTAAATTAAAAAAATTCTTTTGAATATTTTCTTCCTGCTACGGATTTTTTAAAAATGTGATCTTCAATTTAAAATAAATTTTGAAAATCTTTTTTTAAACATTTTCAAAATTTAAAAAATGGATTGAAAATTATTTTTAAACGTAATTTTTTTAAAATAAATTTAATTAATTTTATTAAATATTATTATTAAATAATTTTTTGAATAATTGGAAATAATAAATTTTTAAAGACAATGATTTTTTCAGCTTGAACATTTTTACAAAAAGGCTTTTAATATTACGGTGGTCAGTTACTTAACCCTATCAGAATGCACTAAAGAATTTATTTAATTTTAATTTAACCCTGATTGAGCTTAAAATACAAAAAAAAAAACGAAACGGGCTTAAAAGTGGATCAAAAGTAATTTTTTGAAATTTAATTATTGTATTAATTGAAATTTTCTTATGATGAAAATTTGTATCTTAACGAAAAAACTCATATTTTCATTGAAAAATATTTTTTTTTGAAAAAGCATTCCAAACAAAATTTATTAGGAAACTTAAAAATTTTGGAACAAATATCAGAGTTTAACACAAAGCACAGTAAAAAAAGCCCAAGAAATTTCTATTAAAAATATTTTCTCTGATTTCAATTTCGGATTATTTTAACCCATTTCCCTCCAGACCATGAATGAGTAGACCTAGGAATCTGCTGTTTTGTATAGTGTTGTCAATTACGATAAAAATAACTTTTAGAAAATAACGTATTTTTAATTTAGAGTTGTAGACTTAAAATCTTATTGGAAATTTTGAGCACCTAGGTCAAAAAGGGTTATTTGTTGCTTAAATTTTTTGAAATAAATGATTAAAAATTTTAAAGATTTATTTTTTCAATAGATTAACATCAAAAAATTTAGAAAATTATGAATATTTACATCAAATTTTGGTCTTTTTGCGTTCTGCTTAGCAAAATGCAAAAATGCTTACAGCACTTGCCTGCTAAAATGCAAATTTAAGCCTATTTCAAAAATTATTTAAGAAAAATCGAAAAACAGGCCGATTAAATTTTCCTTCAAAAATTTTCCTTATGCAGAAAAAACTAGTTTGTAAAAAATTTTTTATGGTTCTCGAGATATTTTGAGACAAAAGTAAACGTTGTGAAAATGCAACAGTGGACGAAAATGGGTTAAATGTTTTTCAGATTTCACTCATTTGAAAAAAAAATAATACCTGATTTTCCTGAGTTGAAACCTGAAAACATCTGGCTCAAAAAAAAATGAATTTCCTCAATTCACTTATCGAAACTATAAAAAAATCGTTTTCAAACCAGAACTTATTTCATTTCATATCTCATTTTATTAAAATATCAATAAAATTTTCACAAGTAAATCTTCATTTCTTCAATTCACAGATACACATTTAACCAGGCCAACATCAGTAGCGATATCATCATGAATAAAGATAACGAACAAATTTATTCAAAAATTTTCATTCAAAGTAAAATAAATAATAAAATATGAAAATAATCAAAAAAATTGAACACAAAAAATATAATAAATAAAGAGAGGTGAAAGTGGTGTGAATTTTTACTCATAATACAAAAAAAAACGTAAAATAAAAAACGAAACATTTTAACCAGAAAAACATAAAAAAAAACATTTTTTGTACAAGACAAGACACAAAAAAAAATATTTTTATATACCAAAGCAATTTAAAATAAATTTATAATAAAAAATAAAAAAAAAATACAATTTACAAGAAGACGAAGAAAAAAAAGAACCTTTTGACTTTCCAACCTTTTTTCTTCGCCATAAATGTTCACACAAAGAAATTGTGGATTATGATAAACTGAAAACTCGAGTAAACCAAAAAAAAATTAAATAAAATACAAAAGCACTGCAATAAACCTTTCCAATTTCCATATTATTGTACCATAAATTTTTTCTTCATATTGACGCTACAAAAAAAAATAAAAATAAAATCATCTAGTGACCTTTTCAAGAAGAAAAAAAGCACTTCAATTTATTATTATAAAATACAGTAATAACCTAATCAACACACATTTCAATGCACAATCCCATTGTTTTATAATAGAAAATTTTTATTTCTATTTAAAGAAGGCAAAACATAAAAAAAAAGAAAGGGAGATAAGAAAGGAAACAGAATATTAGCATAAGTAAATATAATAAAGAAGAGATATTTTCACATCAAATGAACAAATAAAAGGAAGAAAATACGATTTCTTTTTTCTGTGAATCCTTGAAATTTAATATCTATTTTTATTAGCATTAAAGTACAATTGTTCCAAGAAATTTTTGAGTTAAAATCATTTTAAAGTAAGAAATCCTGAGGTCAAAAAGGGTTGGATGACGAGACACTCGTTTGTATAAGCTCACTTAAATACTAGAACGGTTGTGAATATTTAAAAAATAAGAAAAATAAGAAAACGAGTTTAATTACAGCAAATTTTAATAGAAATAAATTAAAATTAGACTTTTTTGACATCTAAATGTGAATTCCATTAAAAATTGTTAAGAAAAAAATAGAAATAGGGACATTTTTAGAATTAAATAGGTGAGTTTTTGTTTTTTTCTGTCTTAAATTAAATTAATTAAAAAAAAAAAATATTTTTAACAAAAATAACATTTAAAAATCATTATTTTTCTTTCTAGCTGCATTGAAATTTGTGGTTTCATAGAATTTTAATCCAGATTCTTCTTATATTTGTAACAAAAAATCGCTTCTTTGTGGTTATCAGCAAATTCAAAGTTCATGAGATCAAAAGATTTGATGTTAAAGTAAATTTAACCAGTATTTTAGATTTTTTATCTGATATAAATTTGAGAGTAAACAAAATACTCTTGACTTTTTTTTTATCTTAAACTTAAAAGTAAACATTTATTGTGGTGGCAGCAAAAAGAAAAAATACGAGAAATCGCTTTAAAGGAAAAAGTTCAATTTTCATTTTTCTGATCCATTTGACAAGAAAACAGTTTGAAAAGTTACTTTTCTTTGAGGATTGCAATACAAGTAAAAAAAAATATCTTTAAAGTGAAAAAAACGAAACGAACAGAGAAAGCACGTAAGATAAGGAAAAAGATCATAAGATTTTTTTTAATACATTGAAATGAAATAAAATTGAAGAAGTTTTATTCAGACTTTAAAATTTCTTCTCACATACAAACAAAAAATAAAAAAAGTTCACTTACATTTTATTATTATTATTATTCTTATTTGTGTATAAAATAAAATATAAAGAGAATCCAATATCATCAATACACCAAAGTGAAATAAGATACACAAAAACTTGTTCTGCTTTCATCTTATCTTGAAATTTCATGGTGAACCGGTGAAAAATACACATCATACAAGATTCAGACCAAGAAGTGTTGCAAAAAAGATATATTTTAAGAGAAACACACTCACATACATAGACACACACTTTAACAAACAAAGTAAAAAAAAGTTAAATAAAAAAAATATAAATTCATAATAAAAAGTGAATCAATTTGAAATAGATTTTGACTTGTGAAAAAAAAAAAAGAAGACAGATCTGTTGAAGACACACGTTTAGTTTACTTGAATAAAAGATATATAATAAAAAGAGACAATTTACACTGTTAAATTGCACGTGACTTTTATATTATTGGTAAGTGTAAATTGATGTTTCTATTTTCAATCATTTATATTGCATTTATTTTCTCTTTTTTTGTATCTGGTAAATTTGATAAATTTTTATTTTAACTATGGGGTGATATCAGGAGCAGATTGAAAATTACTAACGGCCCTGGCATTCTGAATGATTTTCTTTAAAATTTACACTAAACTTAACTTTTACATGACTGCGGCCTTTCTGGCATTTGCTAGATTGCCCGTATGACCAATCCTACATTGGGTGATATGAAGATTTTTTAAATTGTGATGAGAAAAAATCTTTGTTTAAAGGAAAACAAGGATTAATTTTCAGCCACTCGCTTCTATCTAAATGAGCACCCGGTACAGGAATCGTGATGGATCGATTATCAGAAAACTATTATTTGGAAGATTAGCATTCCATCCTCGTTCTACATTAAAACTGTTCAAGATCAATTCATTTGCTGTTACGTATGGAGGTGTACGAGCTAAGCGTTTCGGTGGGATAGATTGCAATTGATCGTTAAGTATTGAGTTCGCAAATGTATGACTTCGTTCAATAGTCGTAACAACAACTTGTTGTCTTCTAATTTTTAATGGTACAATATTACTGAGAACTGATAACCATTGCAGTTCTGTTGGTTTTAAAATTGCAGTTATGATTCACATTGAACGATTGATTTGTACATCGATTTTATAACAGTGAGACGTATTAAGCCAAACAGAACTGCAGTAGCCTCTATAAAAGCACAGTATGTGTTCTGCAGTTTCCTCTTCTTCTTTAAAAATTATGTACAAGTCTAAACTGCAAAGATGCATGCTTTCAAGTGTTTGAATACTCTGGCATGTCCTGTCAGAAATGCAAATATAGTACCTTCAGCTGAACTACACTCATTCTTAGCAACTTCTTTGAGCAACTTCGGACCTTTGAGGTATTGAGTTGTGAAAGACATCTCCTGACCCTATTTGAAAGTTTTTAGTCCAAGGAAACTCTACTCTTGGTCTCCTACAAACATTTGTTGGGTTGTTTGAGTTTCAGAACGTCCACACAATTAAATGTCTATTTCACTCATTTTGTCCATCATTGAATATGGAAACATAATCTAGATGCTAACATTTCAAATGATTGATGTTAATCGACTAGAGTTAATTCAGTAGCAATTTTTCCTCTTTTGTCTGAAAGACTTCGGTTGACAAGATCGTTTTCACCTAACTCATTTTAAATCGTCTCAACTTTCTTCTCTCTTCACCATCAGAGATCGTCAGTAGATTGCTTTCTGCTTATTAATTTTTGACGTCTTAAATAATAAGGTTAACTCACAACCTATCAAGGATAAAGTCAGAATTAGAAATGAACAATACAATTCGAGAGCTCAGCGTTCACTGGAAGAAGTCAAGGTAAACTCACAATACGAGGCAAACAATCCCATTAATCGTTGTTTGACTTTTTATAATGTATTGTGTCAAGATATGTCTCTAGTCAGTTCTAAAAGAAATATTAAGATTAAATCAAGTTTGATTATAAGACAAAATTAAAATAAATTTCAATCTCTATTCATGTTCAGAAAAGAGTCTCACATTTTATCTTATGAATAGGTGACTCCTTTTGAAATTTCAAACCATTTTATAAACAAAACAGACACAAGTATTCATCAATCTCTTTAATTTTTTTTACCATCATCACATCACCTCATCATTGTCTTAACATATCCATTTACATTGGTTTATTATCCTATTTTCCTCTTTAATAACTAAAAATAAAATCCCTTTTATTATATTCTTACTATTATTATAATAGAGAGGGATTACCCAACAATTACATCTTCACCTGATCTTCCTCTTTAAACATTCTTTATGGCAAATGAAATTACGTCTTACTCCAGTTTATCAAGCACTCTGTTAAAAGTATTGTAAAAGACAAGCTACAGGATTAAATTGCATAAAGTTCTGAAAATAAAATAAAATATATTAAATAAATATACGATAATTACGCATGATGAGATAAATCCCTGAGCTAATCACCAGTGAAAGACACCATCCCAGTTACAGTCTCATAAAATTTAATATGTGAGACGTGTCTTGGCCATTTCTTTAGATGAGTTTTTTTTCTCTATGATTGTGTTGCATTGTATCGAAAGTGCAATAAAATTATATGATTGCAAGTGATAGGATCAGAGGGATTGAGATTGAAAATATTATTATCACTACAACTAAAATAAAAAAAAAAACATTTCCGTTTAATGTGAATGGAATCAATGTAATGCTGTGAAACTAAAATCATGGAAATATCATAACAAAAATCTCTTACATGAAACTTTATAAAAGAAAATTATATTTACCTGTTGTTCTTGATTGTGTCGTTACGATTTTAAGGTTTTAAAGTCATAGATGCACATTCCATGTAAAAAGGAAGTTGTGCACATTGCACAATCATACAAATGTTTAAATTTTCATGAACAAGAGCGGACGTGTTGTTTTACAAATTATCTTCCTTCTTTCTCTTATTGCAAGTCTGTCTGCTTGTTGCTGCACATGTTCAAGTAAAAGGACGACTTTTTTACTACTACTTGGACGGTAATGAAAGTTTGCTGGAAAAGAGGTAACGATGATATTAATTAAATTAAAGGTGTCTAAGGATGCATTAAATTGTTTAAAATTATATTATTTTCAAAAAGTGGCAGCATAAAAACTTTTTTATGCTTAAAGGGTGGGGATTAATTGTTTGAGTAAATTTCTGATGAAATTTTATAATTTTATGATTAAAGATAAACAACTCAGTATTTTGATGATAATTTAATTTTGAATTGAATATGAAATGATGATTTTTTTTAATTCAAATTCTCAAAATAAGTAGAAATAATCCTAAATTGATTTTGGTCCTACACAAAAGAGTCAAAATTAGGAAGGGATTCTTTTAACTCACCTTCAACAGGGATGATCTCGATTAGACGAGTTTAATTCCAATTCACAATTAGTGCTTCGTTAGTGTGAATTTCGTGTCAAAATTGTATACTTTCTTGCATTTGGCCGTATGGCCAATTGGGCTCATAAATAAATTAGGCTTTAGAGCCACCAGAGCCTGAAAAACCGTTAAAACGGGTATAAAATTTTAAAATTAATGAGTTCTTTTGTTGAATTGAGAAGTTTACTAAAACGACCTTTAATTCATTAGCTCTAAGATTATGCTGAAGGATTAGGCTCCAGAGCCTGAAAACGGTCAAAAGCCTAAAATGTCCGATTTTTTCAATTTGAAGACGAAATGCTCTCTTCTAAATTTCGATTAATCGAATTTCATACCCCATTCAAATTTTTTTTCTTTAAAAAATCGTGGTATCCTTTAAATTAGAACACAAAATAAAATTTTATTTAGATTTATTTTAATGATTATTCATTCAAGTTTTTTTCCTCTCTTTGAAGATCCGTTAAAGCGACAAAATATTTAAATTTCGAAATAATGAGTATCACTAATCTCATTTTTATTTCAACAAATTATTAATGTATTTTGAACAAACATAAAAGCAAAAACACATTTCATTTTATTTTGTTCAAAATAAAAATACATCATCATAATAAAAAACACCGATAATGACCTAAAATATTCATTTAAATGTATTTCTATTTCAATTAAATTCGGATTTTCCGCAATTTTAGAGTTTTCCCGTTTTCCTGTATCATAAATTTATATGATACAATTTTGAGTGAGAATGTTTTTGGCATGATGAAAAAAAACGCGTTGATGATGTTATTTTATAATTTTAATCGCATCTCACAAATTCTATTCAATATGCACACTTGTGATCAAACGCTCAATTTTAACATAAAATAATAACACGCATTGTGTGTGTGTGTGAAAAATTGAACATGAATTTTGAACAAAATTGGTTATTGGATTAAATTTGTGTGTGGTGCAAAAATACAGCGAGCATTAACTAGAGCAGTAAATATAAATGACATAAAATGTCGATATTTTATTACGAATTAATACACAAAATCACACTCATACAAAAAAAATGTGGAAAATCCACTCGGAAAATTCGTTCATTTAATATAAAATAATAATAATAAAAATATACAAATCTCATTATCATTTATAATTAAACGGTGAATAATTATTTGACTAAATTAATTTATTTTATTTGTTCGGTTTTTGAACATTTTAAATGTTGAATGCATATTTAAATATACACAATTATGTATAAATTTATCATCCAATAAATGACGATTTAGTGATTGTGTTTTTATTTTTATTTTTAAATAAATAAATTTACAGTTAAAAAATTGAATGGTGTTCTGTGTAATCAAATATTATTATTAATTTATTTGATGAATAATCTGGATTAATAAAAATATTTGTCAAATTTATCGATGATATCATAATTATTACAATCAGATAAATTCAAAAGAAAAAGTATTTAAATCCGCTTAAAATGGTGGAATTTTTATTTGAACTGATTGTGCAATTGTTCTTAAACAATAGAAGTTTTTTTTCTGGTTTGATTTTATTACAGCTTTAGATATTATTTTTCATTTACAATTCAATTGTTAAATTTTTTTAAGTTCAAAATTAACCCTGTGGTACATGAAGCGAATTTGGTACCTGCTGTAAAATGCTGAATTGAGATTTTTTGAAATTTTTAAACGGAAAGGAAAAATTTAAAAAATCAGTCATTTAATTCTAAAGGCAATTTAACAGAAGAACAATCCAAATAGACTTCGGTCCACGATATATGCTTTTTGCCCGCTGGTTGCTTATCCGGCCGACTGTGAGAATTTTCTGGTGTGATTTGGTGGCAGAAAACCATCTCAGACGTACGTATTGCTATAAACTAAAAATAGTCACAGCAACCAAGGTTTCGGAAGTAACTTCTTGGTAAAAGTATACAGTTCGAGTTCCGGACGACGGAGTTACTAGATCAGAATTAATGACCGCTACAAGGTCCAAAACAGGAGCTTCAACGTTACAGGCTGGAAAATTATACAAAGAAAGATTTATCCGAGTAAGGGAATTACATGGTTGATGATATTAGTGCCGAAAAACGCACACCAAGCAATTCAAGCCAAAAAAGGACTATTACACTACGGGTTGACAAAAATTCAATTTATTTCAAAAGATGAAGATGCAGGCAGTGCCGATAACGTTGGTAAACGTCGTAGAACCTGACTTTCAAGTACTAACCCGTAACGTAATTAGCCACAAATCAGTTGTGAAGAGTATGAAATTAAATGTTCGTTCAGTAAAATTTAAACCCATTTTTTTCCACTTATTGGACATTAACTAAGAAAGCAGAAGTAATTTTTGTGATCTTGAGAACCGTTCCTTACATCTTAAGTGAGGTCTCGTAATGTAAACATTCTTAAATATACATACTCTTTTAACGGTCGGAAATCATAAGAATTGAATGTTTAACATTGCTGAAGCCATGACTTCTCAATGTTTCAGTTAATTCTCAAAAATTCTTGTAACTCAAACTACAAATTTTGAAATTTTCTTCTTTGATTCCTTGACGTTGAAAAATACCTAATAAGACCTATTAACACAATTTTATAAATCTAAGCTCTTCCTTAACTGTCGTCACAATACGTCAATCGAAATTTAATGTTTTACTATGACGAACCTCTTTTGTGAAAGAGGGTTAAACTATTTTTTCATATTTATATGATAACATTTTTTTCATAAAAATAATAATAATAATTATGATAACGAGGATTGTTAATTTGATTATTTTAATGGCAGAATTTTAATTAATTTTTGTAAATATTTGTTACTTTTAATTCATTTTATGATATTTTCATGATGAGTTATGCAAATTTTATTTTGCTCTTTTGCTGTTATTCTGACGCAATTTAAAATTATGCAGTTTTTTTTCATTTCAAACAAAAAATGTATACATTAAAAATTATTATTATTTAATTACGTTAATGAAGGATTTTTTTTTACTTTCAAAGAGTGAACAATTTTAATATGAAATTTAAAATGTGCGAGATTTTACCTGATCCAGTTGATTTATACTGAAAACGAAAAAAATACTGAGATTAAAGGTATTTTGGATGAGTATTAACTTTAATAAAACATTTATCTTTAAAAATAAAATAAAAATCAGGACGCCTGATGTTACTTAAAGAAGGATAAATAAATTTTCATATAAATTTATAACAAAATATCAGATGAAAATTTCTCACATATATGAATAAAATTCAATTTTCATGTTATCCTTCCGCTTAGCTTGAATTATAATGTTATTTTTCACATATGAAGACCCCACACAAATTTCGTTACAATACACACACACACATACACAGAGCAACTGTGATGAAAATATTTTATTATAATAAGATGTAAGAAGTTGTCATCATCTAACACTGTGATTTTGATAGGAAAAATATTATAATTTTTTATTTGATTTCTCGCAAAAAAAAAGTAAAAATAAATGGAATCATTGCCAATATATTTTCTTCGACATACTTTCACCTTGTCGATTTAGGATGTATTTAAGAGAATAAATTACATTTCTTACATTTTCGGGTTATCTTTAGCAATCAGAATGTCTTCCGTTAATGGGTTTCCCATATAAGAGAAAAAAATTGAATAAAATTTGTTCAAATTATTTCCAAATATGAAATTCAATGATGATAAAATTAAGAAGATAAATGAAAGGAAAAATTGAAGAATGTGTTTCCGATGAGAAGAGTTCAATGTGTCCTGATATGAATTTTTTTATATGAAATTTTGTCACGATCATCATGGAACAGGTTGAATAACAGAACGAAGACGATGGAAGGTGAATATAAAAAGTACCAAAAATTTCAATAAATTATCAGAAAAAAAATTGAGACTCAATTATTTTATTCTTTGAATATGAAAAAATTATTATTACAACTTTTATTGACAAAATATATTTTTGTAGCAATTTCTCTTGATATTTCTCTTAATTTTCAAGTAAAAATAAAACTATTTATCTTGATAAAATGTTTCAATTACATTGATTGCAAACAAAATCTTCTTCATTTATAAATTACATCTCATGGAATTTTGTTGTAACGAAACGACGACAAAACTGCACAATAATGATCAACTTCCTGTCAATTGAATTATTGTCATTATATTTCATTTGTTGTGTTTTGTTGAATTTTATCATTTTTTTTGCAACTTGTGAACTGAATGAAAACAACATTTATAGAAATTAAACTACTTATCCTGATCATTTATTTTTTTGTTGTTGTTGGGTAATTCTTTCATTTTTCTTCGTACCATTGCATTTCCATTGTTGTTTGTTAATAAATTAAGTTTCTCGATACAGATTTTTTTTTTGTATCATTTAATTCAAATGAAAATAATGAAATCATTCTTCTATTATCTGACTATTATTTGTATCATAATATGATTTTATGTTGTTACATGAAAACGTGATACGTGTTTTAAAATAATGAAATAAAGAAGATTTGTGATGAGAGGATATTAAAGCTGGTCAAATCATTGTTATTAGAACAGATTTCATTCACTTCAAGTCATTACATTTTAAGTCGTCTTACGTTTAAATACGTATATGACAGAGAAAAATAGCGCTTAACTAACTGTACGGCAATTAAATGAACTAACACAGGAGTAAGACAAGATGACGCATTTTCAATATCAAGAATCTCGTCTAAAGGACTAACACAGATTTATTGATTTGTTGAGAACCTCTATACGTAATTCACTGAAAGCTGAAAATGTCCCGCAGTACAAATTGAGTTGGTCCACAGTCTTGGTCTGCTAATTATTAACTTAGAGTATACTGCTCAAAAATTATCCAGACAGGCGTTGATGTGTTGGACGGCTTATAGCAAGGTGACATCTAAGGGGTGACATCTTGTACTATCAAAGGTTGGCAGTTCGATTCTCGCACCAAGTGTCCCTTTTTCCGGCTACTCAATTTGAGTTAAAAGCTAGATGAAAGTGGTGACTACTTGGAATGACAGGATAAAATCTAAGGCCCTCGGAAGATGATAGTGGGTATTTACAATGGGGCCGACTGATAGCCTGAGTGCAGACTTTATAGCCGCCCTACAAATCTGATCTGATCTGAAGATAGCATCAAAGCGCATTTAAGAGTGCTGAGGATGACAAACTGGAGAATATTCGTGTAAAATAGATAGTCATGGGGAGGAATTCTTTAACAGGTAAAGAAAGAAAGTTCATCTTCATTGAGACCACGTTGTATTCTAATCCTTTAAATGTACATGACAAAAAAAATAACTTATCCAAGCTGGTTGACAAAATGCAAAAAATTCAAATTGCACAACAAAAAATTTGCAAAAAAATTATTATAATTGTCGGTAATAATTTACAAAAATATTCAAAAAGTGCAATAATAACACAACAGCAACAACAACAACAACAACAAGACTCAAATAAAATCAACATATAACTTGAAAACGAATGACATTGTCGACGACTGAAATGACTAAAATGACAATGACATATGGCAGGTACAGTTTAAAATGACATAATTTATTATTATATTTGCACCCAATTGCAACTTGCATTTATTATTTCATACCCATGTGTGTGTGTGTGTGTGCTCGAGTTCTTGTGTAAGCTCTATTAGCAGAACATAATTTACAAAATATTTTTTTTTTGTTATGAGTGAATGTGTGTGTAAGTGCATGTATTTATCATATCAAGTAAATGATGTGTTACGATATGAGAAAACAAATGTAAAATGTTTTTCCTGCTGTTTTTAACTGGTTTTTTTTTGTAGTTTGGAATGTATCATTCATCATTTTTCATGTGTTGATGTGAAAATATTTCATGATACGATGAAAACAATTGTTTTTATAGGAAAATTTAAATATTTTTCATATTGCTTGGATTGTTATTTGTCTTGTAAGCTACTTGAAAAACAGTTTTCAAGGAAAAATTATTTCAATTGGAAATGAAATTACAATCACATACCAAAATAAATTAATTCATCATCAAATGAATACAAATTTTGCTATGAATTTGAGTGAAAACAGGGATGAGTTGATGATTATATAAAAAAAAAATACTATGATAAAAAGAAAAATTATCGTACATGTTCACTAACTTTTTGATTACGTCTTACAACGATGATGCATCAACGAAAAAATTATGAGTGAGTAATTTGAAATTCAAGTCAAATATTATGAGTGTGTTCAATTTTTTTAAGTCACTTCATGCTATTTTGAATGCAATTTCGAGTAATAACAACATACAACTCCTAGATTTGTACATTTTTTCTTGGCATTGTTTCAAAATTCATTTTCAACTTAAAATTTTTGTTTTCCTATTATTCGTGTTGTATTTTTTCTTTTAAAGTGACTTTTATTATAAAATTTTTGAACAATTTCAATGAATTTGAATTAACTAAATGAAAAAATACGGATCCAGGTATTTCTGACCTGATTGGGTCTGTCAAGTTTATCGATTTCTCTTATTTTGTTCAAATCTTGCATTAAATAAAATTCAAATTTCAAAGAAATTCAAAAAAAAAATATAACAACACACAGGATATAATAAAAAGTCATTTAAAAAAGCATTTATTTATTTTTTTCTGCATAACCTAAAGATATGTTAAAATAATATCAGACAAAGTACAATTAAACTCCTTTACAATTGTATGATTATCTGAGCGAGTGAGAGAGAGAAGAAGTGAAATAAAATAAACTTTTCTTATGATTATACAATTTAAAATGATGTTCAATGTTTTTTTTACTGCTCCCCATTCTTTTTTTCTACACTTCTATTTTTTTTTAAGGGATTTGATCAATTTTATTTGGTTTTATTTTTGGAATAATGCCAAATTTATGTTGTACTTTTGTAGTTTAATTCGGATTTACGTTGAAAATAATCATAATGAAAGGAAGAAAAAAAAGAGCAAAAATTACAAAAAGCAAAAACCCAATTTGGCGCATATTTGAACAAAAGTGTTCGTGACATCTGATGTTTAATCACCTCATAAAACACGTAATGAAACCCAATTGTTTTGTTTTTCTATATTTTTTTTTTTTTTTTTTTGATAGAAAGAGAATACAATGAATAGGAAATTTAAAAGTTGTAAGTAGATTAGGTAAATAATTGAGACAGTTGAATTAAAATGAACTTTTTTTGCGTCTAATTTTGAAGAAACTTTTTAAGGGTACGGTAAGGATTCATACTAAGTTCAGACGGAAAAGTTCTCAAATCAAACATGGTGAGCTGTTTGTGCCTATGAAAGAACTAGGCTTTTATCATAAACTAATACGACGAGTGGCCAAGACTCTTAATGTATCTAGGAGCAAAATAAGGCTTGGAAATGAAGTGTCGAAATCTTTTACTATCGCAAGAGGGTTTCCACAAGGTGACGAATTTTAAAATCTGTCTCTAATCTTAAGAGAAAAGTAGATTTTGAAATTTATGGAGGAAAAACTATGTTCCAGGATAAATCAAACAACGGTCCATATCAAGAAACAAAAATGATCATCGATTCGAGATCGCCGATGAGCAGAGACGTTCCAGTGAAAGATAAGAACGGTGTGTTGCTCACCAAAGTTGAAGACCAGCTGAAGAGATGGCGGGAACTTTTCCAGGAGGTGCTGAATATGCAACAAGATGACATCGAGGTTCCTCAGATACGGGCCGTCAGAACTTTGCCCATTAGAACAAGTCCACCCACAAAGAAGGAAATCACCGATGCCATTAAATCCCTTAAAAATGGTAAAGCAGCAGGAATTATAAGCGGATGTCAACCTGATAACCGAAGCCGTCCATTCACTGTTCGGTCAAGTTTGGAAAAAAGATTCGTTTCCTACAGATTTGAAGCATTCAATTATAGTGAAATTGCCTAAAAAAGGAGACCTCACTAACTGTGACAATTGGCGTAGCATCAGCATCAGCATCCTTTATGTTGACATGACGGTGTTTTGTAAGGCAATCCTGGAACGGATCGTGGGTCCACTTGACAGAACCCTGAAAAAGGAACAGGCTGGATTCAGGTCTAGTTGTTCTTGCGTCGATCAAATGAACACCCTCAGGATTATCATTGAACAGTCAGTTGAGATGCGTTCCTACTATATCTCCTTTTTGTAGATTATGAAAAGGCCTTTGGCACGTCAAGTCGTGATTGTATGTGGGCACAATTAATAATCAAGTAATTTAAATGAGGCACAATTTAACAACCTGGGGGAACTGAAACAAATTGCAATCCGACGTTCTAGATGGAGAAATTTTATAGATCACCTTTGCTCAACATGAGAACAGTCTAGACTCCCTGACAAGGCGTAAAGTAAAGTAAAGTAAGTCCCACTGAGAGAGGGCTCGAGAGAGATCCTATTAGGCTCAAAACTCTCTGAATGAGAATAATCCATCTTCACAAATTAATGTATCAATTTATCGATGTACCACATCAATACCTGCCAAAATCGTATTGCATTTAACTAAGAAAATAAATTTATCTTCCTCTTCACAACAAAAAGCATAAATCTTTATCGATGTCAATTACTGAAATAGACAACAAGGCTGATTAATGACACCTTTGGTGATTGAAAATTGCGCTTCAATCAATGAATTATCACAACAATCAATCGCTTTAAATAACATCAATTATTTTTTTCTCTCTATCTCTCTCCTTGTATGTGTGTGTGTGTGTGTGTGCTATACTGTATTTGTTATATTCTCTAATGTGGTTAAATTAATCAAGAAACTGACAAAAATACATTTCATTTAAATTCACCTTTTGGGATCAGACGTTTTAAATTAAATCAAAAATTGAACTAATTTATCTTTCAATTTCCATTAAATGGAATCTATATTTATTGTACTTTGTATCCATGTGCATGTGTGTGTGTGTGTGTGTGCTTGTATTGTAAAGTTCAAACAAAAATTGAATCATTTTAATTTAAACATTTCACATTTCTCTTGATTATTAGAATAAAAGGCACATCATTTATTTACCTTTACTTTTGCCATTGTTGTAATAAATATAGGTTTTGATATACAATTCCAGGTAATCTGAGATGAAGTGTAATGAAATACTTCAAAAAACACTTTTAAACTGAAATCTAATCATGTTACACATACACACACAGACACATACTTGAAATATAAAAGGTAATATATAAGTAATTTGCGAATCACTTGGGAATTTAAATTCACATACACGCACATTTATTTAACAATAACATCTAAAAGTAATAATAGAACGCAACACAATGAACCTAATCAGTGAAAGTTTGTGGAACGGTGGTAAATGTGTTGAATCATGCCAGAAGGAAATGTAAAGCAACATAAAAACATGTGTATAATCATGGAATTTTAACATAAAATTGTGTATTTTTGTAATTTAAATCAGCATCAGTCGAATTGTTTGAATTGTACTCGAATTTTATGTGGTAAATTTTTGTGTAATGTAATTGTAAAGCAAAAGTTTTAATGACTGAATTGGATATCATTGAAAATTATCACTTTTGATCGAATAATCATTGTTGTAAGGAATTTAATTCAATTCAAAGCTTTTCTTGAACATCGCAATTTTAAATTTCAATTTTTTGCTCCACAATTCAAAAAAAACGACTTCATGCCATTTAATTTTTTTTGTCTCTCCTTTTCACCGTAATTTATTGTTTTCCAGTTTCATATGAAATTTTACATGAAATTGCTGTGTAAAAATGTATTCTTTTTGTATGTGTGATATCGCATGGTGACGAGATTTTTTTGCTCTGACCCAAACACAACATTGAAAGGGTAAAATGTAAATGTAACAGCTTGACTGTGGTAAAATGAGTGAAAATGAAAATTTTTTAACACACACACACACACACTGAATATTAATCGATGGACTAACGAATGTTAATTGCGTTGAATTTATTGTGTTATAAATAATTTATGGCCTTTAATTGAGAATATATTGGACGGGCTGGCACATAACGGTTTAAAATGAATTATTAGAGGAAGAATGTGTTGCGCTTTTTTATTATTTGAATTTTTTTTTGCATGGTACATTTTGACGTTTCATTGAAATTTAAAGTTGGATGATGATGAAGAGAGAAAAATATGCAAACCACACAATTTTCCATTGATCAGTAAATGGAAATTTTTACCCTTTAATCATCGTAATTACTTTTAATGATAGAGACTCTCATGATCAGGAATATTTTTTTATGATGATGCACTTTAATTTGCAAAAAAAAGTTGAAATGTGACTTTTAATGATATATAAAAGTGCATTCACATTCAAAGGCAAAAAAAAATGGAATATGTTGGCCGTTAGCAGTAGAATTTACGTTACGGAGCAACAGCATTTAAAAAAACTTTCAACCCAAAACCAGTGCCCCACTGATATTGGGACCTGAATTGATGTTTTTTTTTTATATATATAGCACAAATGAACCGACAGACATCATATCACTGCCCGTCAAGCCAAATTTCAATTCAAAATCAAGCAGAAATGCGTTAAAAAAAATTTATTTACATTCAACCAAATAATAACATAAATATCAACAACCATTTGATGGCAAATTATGTTTTTTTTTTGCATCAAGTACCATTACCATTACACACATTCAAATATGACCAAACTTTAATGTTAATAATAATGATGATGAATGCAAACATTTTTCTTCCACATATTCACATATTTTTCAAAAGAGCACCATTGTGATGCATGGCAAGTTATTGAAATTAGATTTATGATGCTAAAATTTCATATTTTGAAGGTTTTTTCTTTGAACACTGGTTGAACAGACAAATGAATATGAAAAAAAGTAAGTGTTGCGTGATGTCTAGTCAAAGTTTGATGATGATGATGATGATGAATTTTTTTAATACGTTTTTCAATGAGTTCAATTTAATTATGTAAAATGGTAAGTGGTGTTGTAATGAAATTGAAATGGATTTTTAATTTTATGTTTTGTAGGCTTTAATTTAAAAAGAACTGAAAATAACAAAAATGATGAGAATGAGCGAAAATTTGAGGTTCTAGTGACAGAGAGGTCTCAATGAGGGCCCTTGAAATGTAAAAAATGACAAGAGGTCTTAACTAGTGACTTTAAAATGAGAAAAATGACGTGTGGCCTCAATGAGAGAACTTAAAATGAGAAAAATGACGCGAGGCCTTAAAATGAGAAAAATGACGAGAGGCCTCAATGAGAGAACTTAAAATGAGAAAAATGACGAGAGGCCTCAATGAGAGACCTTAAAATGAAAAAAAAGACAAGAGATCTTGCTGAAAGACCTTAAAATGAGAAAAATGACGTGTGGCCTCAATGAGAGAACTTAAAATGAGAAAAATGACGCGAGGTCTTAAAATGAGAAAAATAACGAGAGACCTCAATGAGAGACCTTAAAATGAGACAAATAAAGAGAGAGCTCAATGATAGACCTTAAAATGAGAAAAATTACGAGTGACCTCAATGAGAGACCTTAAAATGAGAAAAATAACGAGTGGCCTCAATGAGAGACCTTAAAATGAGAAAAATAACGAGTGGCCTCAATGAGAGACCTTAAAATGAGAAAAATAACGAGAGACCTCAATGAGAGACCTTAAAGTGAGAAAAATAACGAGAGAGCTCAGTGATAGACCTTAAAATGAGAAAAATTACGAGAGACCTCAATGATAGACCTTTAAATGAGAGAATCAGCTAATGAATGAAGAATATTAAAGATATAATTAATAGTAATCGATGACACAATCAAAAATTCCTTCATCACACAAAAGAATCTTTAAATCAAAGTAATCAACTCTTAATATCATTCTTCACCTATTAATTTTCCCATCAAATCTAAATCTGAGAATCTGTACAACGCCTCTCAGCTTACATCAATAATAAAATACTAAAGAACAAACAACTACTGCAATGAGATACATAAGAGCATATATTAATTGCTTGAGTGAAACCCAATACAATTCTTACACACACTGAAGAGAAACAATAATGATGTTTTCTGTTATTTATTGTGTCGTAAATATTTTAATCCTTGAGGCTTTTTAAAAGATTATGTTCTTATACTATTATTGCTTCTTTGCAAAAACATTTTCCTTTTTATTTGTATTTATTTGTGTATATTGAAAAGTGTACTTTTAATATAAATAGTGTGGGTTCTCATTCATCTGATACTACCGGTGTTTTACAATAATTACGACATGACATGTACTCGAAATAATTTACATTCCTCATTTTTTTTTTTGAATTTCATACTACAATTTGATTAAAGCAGATGATGAGGGGAATGATTTTCTAATCTTTAAGAAAAATTTCCTTATTTACTTCAATATTTTCTTACTTTTTTTGTAAAGTAAACGGAAGAAAAATCCAATGAAAATGAAAATAGAGGGAAAAAATAGAAAAGAAGAGGAAAAAAACGGTAATCACATCAATGTTAATTGGAAAAGTTTTTTCCTTCTTTCAGGAAATTTTCTTCTATAATATTATTATTACTACAACTAATACAAGTTTTTATAATTAAGTGTTAAATGCCATATCAAAGCAATGTAATACGTTTATGATTTGGCTTGAAACCGTCTTTAATCTGTCTGGGATAATCGTGTGTAAATTGATGATAAAAACTATTTGATTGTGTATTACTCAATTATTTTGTGTGATTAAAGCAAGATGATGTTGTCTGTTGAAAGTTATTCGATGAAATGAATCATTTTTACATCGATTTGACTTTAATTTTGCAAACCAATTTCAGTTGCAATAAAATAACAACAATAAATGAATGATGCAATTAAAATGATGAATTTACAAAATACTGCTGATTTTATGTTTTGCCTGATATTTATTGAGGTTGATTGTATATTTGCAACTGATAAATTGATATTCTATTTTTTAAAGTTAATGCTTATAAATTATTTGAATCATCATCATATGTCATATATATTTCAAACAATGTGATACGTTTTAGTTGGAAAAACAGCAAATATAGATTTAATCAATAATTGTGTTGATTGTTGGCTATAAATCAATTTATATGTTTTGAATTGTATAGAGTTTGATGAGTGGAAAATGCAATTAAGTTTGTTTTATTGTTGACGGAAAATTATGTTCGATATTTGAAATAAAATTTATTTTGCTAACGAATGAGAAATTGAATTTTAAGTTCGGAGGTCAAATTTGATTAGAAAATTTTGATGATTTTTAAAAAAATGATTCTCAAACCACACTCAAAGGTCAATGGTGACACTGACAGATGGGCTGGCTATCGCATTTCAGAGGCTCTAAGAAGCTTCTTACCAGGGGAGTATCTTCCGAGGACCTCTGTCGTTTACTTGTTGTCTAAAGACGCGTCAGATTTCATGGTTGTATCTGTTGTCCGTCGTGGGATTGCCTGGTCGAGGAGTTGAGTGCCTTCTCGTTAGAGGCTTATTCAGGTAAGATCTTGTTATTTTAAATTGAGGTGAAAACCCAAGGAACAAAATCGTGCTCCGTTTTCTTATTCGAGTTGTTGTTAAGGATGCTTCAGGGGATGAGACCTCACTCTGTATTCGCAGGTAGTTCGAGCGCAATCACTATATACCAGCCCTGCGGCTTGACAGACACCCAGAAGAGTTGGGCAGTTGCTATTGAGAAGACGGATGTTTCATGAGTGCCTCCTTGACATGTCAATCTCCTTTATTTGCAGTTTACACGTCCTTTTTTAAATCATCACCTCTCAGGGGAGGCATCATTGTCGGGTTACGCGAGACAATGTTAAATTATTTTTCTTTTTTCGATAAATGTGGTCACTTTTTAATAAAAAAAAAATGAAAACATTTCAATTTTCTTTTAAATTTCAAGATTCTCATTTTTAAAAAAAAAACCACATGCTTATCTTTCATTTTATGATTACAAGCATGTTCATAGTTTTTGTATCACTTAACTCACGTCTTCAAATTCATATTTTTCTTTTTTTCCTTCGTACATTCATTGCATTAGAGTTGTATATTATTATAAATTGAATCAAATAAATAAAACTGTCAGCATATTTCAAACAAGAAATATAATATTTATCTTTTTATTTTATATCTACTTCACCACACACTGGATTATTATGAGTTTGGTTGAGTGAGTGAATATAAAAAAATCGTTGAATTTATATTTTAACAGTTTGATGATTTCGCATCATGTTTGGTGGACAATTTTCACATTTGAGTCGTGATATGAATTTTTATCGTGATTGAAATTTTTGTGAGTTCATTTTGAGTATCTTGTATTTCAATCCTAATTAGGAAATTCATGGAAATTTTTTTTAAGGTCAACATAAAATTAATTTTCTTACGACTTTCATTTTTTTTTTTAAAGTAATCAAACCCGCATGTCATTTCAAATAAAATAATTGAAACTAAAAAACATTTCCCTAACACATTTAAGTTTTTTTTTATTTTTCTCGTTGCTTTTAAGTACCTTCATTTAATTATACTGATTGCAACATTTTTTATTTGCTCACCACTAAGTAGCTACATTACATTTCGCATTTTTTTCCATTCTCTTCAACTTCTATCCAAGCAAAAAAAAACTTGCATCCAGTAAAATGTTTACAACAAACAAGATTTTACTTTTTTTGCAAGGAAAAGTCTGAAAAGAAATGTTAATATAACCGGATATTTTACTCTCATATACAAGCCTAACTCAAGTTGATGAGGAATAAAATGTTAAGGAAGAATATAAAAAAAAAATCACATGGAAAACACAAATAAAAGAAAATAATCATATTATAAAAAAACGTAAATAAAGTTAATTTAAATAATGAGGAAAAAACAAGCACTTTTTCTACACATAAAATTCACTGATACTTTTGTGATGATGAGGAAAAAAAAGTGAATGTTGGATAGTGATAGTGGTGTAAACATAGACGTTGTACCATTTTTTTGTTTGTTACTTTCAAGAGGGTAATGGCAATGGAAATAGTTTATGAGCTTAATGGAAAATTATGTTAACTCATCATGAAATTGAGACAAAATAAAATGTTTTATAAAACGTCTAAAGAGTTTTGATGTTTCATTTAAAAGAATTTAAATTCGTAACGTAAATTTCAAATCATTTCGCTCGCTCTGTGCTTAAAAGACAGGCTTTGCGTCTTTTATGCACGGAACAAAGATATGGAATTGAAAATTGTTAAACGAGCGAATCAATTTCATTGAATTGCAATCTCATGCCAACAGAGGGCGTTAATTCGAGCGTTTAGTTGAAAAACAGTCCAGTGCTAGACGATTCTAATTTTCTGTGAAGTTCAGTCATGTGAAGCTATCGATATCAATGCATGTCAAATTGCACTAGATAGCTCGTCCACGTAATCATCAATTTTTTAACAAAATTTTGACGCTAGAGGGAGCGTCTAACAAAACATGAATAAGAATAGTACAGTGAAATTTATTAAAAGAAAATGAAACTTGAAATTAAAGATTAAAAGCAAGAAAATTTACATTTTATTTCATTCTCAAGGATAAAAAACCACTCAAACCATTTTTATTCCTGTCCTATTTTTACTTTTCTTTAATTTTTATTAGATTGTTTTTTTTTCCTCTTATACAATTTTTTTTTTTCATTTAAATTAGTCGAGATTTCTCATTTCAGTAGTAATTTATTGTAATACTGGGGAGCCGCGAATGATTATTATTTTTACTTTGTCTTTATTTTTATTTTATTTAAAACTCATTTACAATACAAATACACACACACACACACACACACACACACACACATAGATAGACAAACACATATTTGCATATATCAGAGACAAAGAATAATCTCAAATTAAGACGGAAAACAGTGAAGTATAAGATGAAAATTAATATGCAGATTAGTTTTGTGATGCTTGTTTAAATACCTTTATTTCTTACTTAAATGAATGAAACTTAGGGAAACTGTATTATAAAATGGAAAAAATTGTTCACAAAAAAGTAAAATGAAAAATTGGAATGAAATTGCTTGTTTTCTTAATCTTAAAGTACGACGACGAGGAATTGAAATTAAAGGAAAAAAAATACAATTTCAAAGTTTTTTGTTAATTATGTGGTTTTAAATTAAAGTTTTAATTTTATGTGTGTGTGTGTTTTCTTTTAATCTTTAACCTTTGACTTATTTCATGGCGAAAAACAAATTCATCTGAATCACGTCTCTTTCTATTCCAGTGACAAAGTGATGAGAATTAAAGTATGGCTCCCATGATCGATAAAATGCTCCTTGAAAACAGTTGGGCACTTTGCTTAAATGAAATTTTGAAGTGATTTTTTTACAGCTGCCATTTTTTTATCAAATCAATTTTCATAAAACATCAAAAATATTAATTAACTTAAAATAAAATAATTTATTGCAATTTTTTTCTTTCTCATCACCAGAAATAAAAAACATTGAAGCTTTAACATGAAAATTGTTTATGCAAATATTTGCTCTTTTCACATACACTTGCGTTGTCTATAAAATATTCATTAATTATTACAGCTAATAGCACTTGCAATGTTTTGTCCTGGTCCAATGTGTGTAATTTGAACACTAACCTGAGGCACTGCAGAGCATCGAAGTGTAATTTTTCTCATGGGCAAAAAAAAAAATGTAAAAGAGTAAACAGAGAATTCAATAGGACGAAAATTACTGTGGTCATTTTTTTTGTTCTTCTTTCAAATTAATTACTCTTTTGTTCACACAAAGTTTATTTTATTCTGATAATTATTTTTATGACACAAAATGAATACAAAATTTTCGTATTTTTTTTTCATTTTAATCTCTGAAATTGTCTCTCCCAAAAGAATTCTATTGATTATTTGTCTCAAATTGGATTCAATTCAATTCAATTCATTTCAATTGAAATTAAACGCACAATCAGCAAACTGAGTAACGATGATTCATGTGTGTGTGTTTGATTGAATAGATATGGGTTTTTCAATGGAAAGTGCTTAGAAATGCAATTTAAGGTAAATTCTCCTTTGATAACGAAACAGATTTAAGACAGAAAATTTAAATGACGCCTATCTCTTAAATGAAATCAATGAAAATTGAAATAAAAATGTCCAATCACTTTCAAAATAACAATAATCATCATCATCATCATTTTATTGACCATTTATAATTCAGGATCAAGAAAACAATATTTTGTAATTTAAATTGAAACACATTGAATTTCAAATGAATTTTTTATTACATTATTTTTCATTTTACTTCTTTCTCGACTATTACTTGCACTTTTTTTTGTCTACAATATTAAAAAGACATTCAATAACAATATTTTTTTTTACTTTAAAAATGTAACACACAAATAAAAAAATTCATTGCCAATAAAATGTATATTTATGTACTAAAAAATGAATATTTTATCTGTTATTTTATGTATAAATTGAACAAATTGCAATTCATTGTGGAATTTGAACAGAATTTCCATGATCATAGAGGGTAACTTTTGTTATTTTGATTATTATTATTATGATAATAGTAAATGGTTGTAGTAAGAGAGTATTTTTTAAGTTATTTTATATCTTCATTTTAGATTTTTCCCATAAATGTAAGAGAAAAAAACATGGCATTTAAGCAAACTAAAGAAGACAAACAAATCGTTAAATAAATCTCCCATAAATAACAATTATGGCTGCATTTAATAGTTGTTCATGGATTTTTAATGGAGTTGTATGACTAATCTTATAATCGTGAATCATGATCTTTGAAAATTTTTTGTTGCAATGATAAAAAAAGAGACAAAAAAATGAAAGTTTGAATATGGTTTTTTTATTTGAATATGAGAATAGTTGAATTGAAAAATTACGAAAATAGTTGTAACAATGAAAAGATGAAAATCATGATGCCCTTGAGGATATTATTTTCACGATTTTTGAATGGAAATGAAAATTTTATTGGAAAATAATTTAAGTTGCTAGTGCTTTTCTTTTGTTTTACCCTCGAGACATAAATTATTATAAGATATTCAATTTTGAATTCTTTTTCTTAATCTGAATTGGGAAAATTCATGTTTGACGTAACGTATTTTATTGAAATTCGAATATTATAATTCCTTTCAGAACCAATAGATGGCACCTTTGATCTTTTCAGATCAGATTATCCAATTTTAGGTAAGCCAAGGTCAAATTTCGATTTTTGACTGCAAGATAAAGCTAACACTCCCTCTGAACCTCCAGAGCACGTTTTAAGGAGTTAAATCAATTTTTTTTCAATTGCGCGCCATCTGGAGTTTGAAATTTCCCAGAGGTATTCACTTCGTATTGAATTAGCTACCACTGAATAAGTTAATAAACTTTAAATCTATGGCAGAATAACGAATTTGTCTTTGGAAATTTTTCATAAAAGTCTAAAAATGAACAAAAATCATCACCAGCGCCATCTAGTGGTTAAATCTGATGGAAAAACTCTCTTAAAACCGATCAAACACCGCAATAAATAAAACACCAACGCCATCTAGCGGCTCCAAATTATAAAACCGTGAGTTATTCATTTCAAATTGAATAAGCTTTCAACCTAAAATGTTAAGACCGACTTTGTTCATAGTAATTTTTCTGAAAAATCTAAGAAACCAGAACCAAAAATCGCCAAAACGCCAAGCAGTGCGATCTCGTGAGTCCGAATAGAAAAAACAACAAAGTTTGCCATTTCAGTAATAAATGAGATCTTTATCTATCCTAGTATCAACGACAATATTAATGGAAAAATTTTCAGGAAAATCTTAAAACTGACCAAGCATCTCGAAATTCATCACTAGCGCCATCTGGGTACAAGATAAAGTCCTGAATAACTTAAACCTGGTTAATTTTCAGCAAAAGATTTCCTCTTTATGAACCAGATTTGTTTTTTTTGACATGAGAAATAGATTTTCTCATTATGAACGCTCGTATTCTTTTTTTGTTTCCTCTTCTTTACTTTTATTAGAGATGGGATGCAATGATATCATTTCAATAAACCATCAAAATAATTCCAATTGATAAAGAAAAAATAAAAGTAAAGTTCACTCAAATGGAAATGAGCCTTTTTTTCTACTTCTTACATTTTCCATATAAAATAAAAACTTTTATTCCTTTTGTTTGTATTATTTTTTTTTTCTTTACACTGTATCAAATTCTCTTATTATATATTATTACCACCTTTTACTTCATATATACAAAAATGTTATCATTTCCTCTTCTTTTATAACATAATCGAAGTTCAGCAAAAAAAAACCTTTCTTTATTCAATGGGTGTGTAATGTGAATCTACTTGAAAAAACAATTGAGACGTATATTAAATGAAAATCATATATTGCATAAATCGTTTTTTTTTATTATTCTTTATTTCAATCCAACGATATACAGAAATTATTTTTAAGGTGGCAACGTTAAAGTGTAATAAGGTGTAAAATAAAAGTAAAGAAATAAAATAAAATCAACAAGACATTTAACTCTGTATCGGAACGCTCAGAACCGTATCCAATGAATGGTGTATCAATCGAAAAAGTAAAGAAAATGAAAATTGGAAGAGTATGAGAAAGATTTTCATTTTATCGGTTGGTATCATCATTATTACTTTCCTTAAATTTTTTTCATCTTATTTCATATCATTTTCATCTTGATAATTCTCTTGTGTGATGTTAAATCAAGACAATGAATAGCATCAAAGGGAAAATGTTTTAAAATAAAATGAAAGAGGTGTGACTTTGATAAAAAAAAATGAGATTTCATCCCATAAAAAGTTATCTATCGTCCATTTCAGAATTCTCTCGTTTCCTTTTCAATTCAATTGACATTTTTATTTACACCAAGAAAATACAAAAAAAAAAAATATATAAAAAAATCAGATGAAAACAAAGCTCTGGCCATTTCTTAGGAAGTTATTAACTTCTAAAATAAACTTTTATAATAGGTAGATGGCTAACTAAAAAGTGAAAAACAAGAAGTTTTCTAACAAAATAAAGTATTTGAGATTAAACACAAATTTGTTAAAAGTTGAATTTTGAGTATTAACTGACACAATTTTTTTAAATAATTACATTTGCCCTCACTCACAAAACTGATAGGTCTTGATAGGTGATTGTGTTTTATCAGCAAAGGAAGACAAAATTCAACTTTTAACAAATTTGTGTTTAATCTCAAATACTTTATTTTGTTAGAAAACTTCTTGTTTTTCACTTTTTAGTTAGCCATCTACCTTTTATAAAAGTTTATTTTAGAAGTTAATAACTTCCTAAGAAATGGCCAGAGCTTTGTTTTCATCTGATTTTTTTATATTTTTTTATTTTTTACTTTTTAGTTTTATTCAATGTTAACATTTGAGTTTCAAGTCAATGTGTTCACATTCTGTTAAGAGAATTCATGTGTATGTAAAAAAAAAAATTTTTTTTCAAGTTCAAGTTAGGTCTTTGGTGTCTTCGGCAAAGTTGTAGCTTAGGTTGAGGGGATTCTGAAAATATATTTTTTTTCCCAATTTTCCGGAAAATTCGTGGAAATTTTTTGAATTTTCACCTAAAGTTGTATGGCAACCCTATTTTTTTATATGGCAACCCTGGTTTTTTATTTCGCGAGCACCTCGGCCGGTAAAAATAAGACGAAGTTTCAGAAAAAACTATAGGTCTGGGATGTCTCAGAAAGGCTATAGCGACGTTTTTCCTTAGTAAGGAATTGTCAATGTAACTAAATATAAAAGTATTATAATAAGAGAATTCATGTGTATGTAAAAAAAAAAATTTTTTTTCAAGTTCAAGTTAGGTCTTTGGTGTCTTCGGCAAAGTTGTAGCTTAGGTTGAGGGGATTCTGAAAATATATTTTTTTTCCCAATTTTCCGGAAAATTCGTGGAAATTTTTTGAATTTTCACCTAAAGTTGTATGGCAACCCTATTTTTTTATATGGCAACCCTGGTTTTTTATTTCGCGAGCACCTCGGCCGGTAAAAATAAGACGAAGTTTCAGAAAAAACTATAGGTCTGGGATGTCTCAGAAAGGCTATAGCGACGTTTTTCCTTAGTAAGGAATTGTCAATGTAACTAAATATAAAAGTATTATAAAAAAAGTTAATATTATAGAAAAAAGGATATGTTTGCAACACCTGTTGTTTAAACAAAGCAATTGACTTCAATTTAAGACGAAAATAATGAAATAAATAAAATAATAATAAAATAAAAATGAAAGTGAAAATATGACGTTATAACACTTGATTTGATGATTTTTTTACACTTTTTTTTCAAGAATTGGTAACATATGTGGTTGACAATGTCAATATTTGAAAAAAAAAACAATGAAACAATCAAGGATTTTATTAAAAAAAATGATGGACTATGAGAAATAAGTGTTAGAAGGGCAAATCAATGTTGTGTGAATGAATAAAAAAAAGGTCTTTGGTCACTTTTTAAATTAAATTCGATTGAGTTCAAAAAAAATGGTATCCTTTGTTTATTGAAATTTAAGGATGCAATTCAATTGCTCATGAATTTTCCATTTTTTATCAATATTTTCAAATTTTTTTAATATTTTGGAAATTTCGGCCACGTGCGGCTTTCGCACAATGGGCGACTTTTTTTGTGATTGGCGATTTTTATGACATTGAAGACTTTTTACATGACGATAACATTGTCACAGACGAACGGACGGGCAAATGGCATAATAAACGCATTTTTCCAAATCGACAGAAATGCACAAAAGAAAACAAAATATTGAAAAAAAAATTGCACTCGATAATTAGCATCGAAATGAATTGTCTTAATGAAAGTTTTGTTTTCTCCGTCTCATTTTCTTGATTATTTGTCTGAGTAAACACAAGGAAAAACGAATATTTTAAGTAGAAGCAAAGAAATTTTAAGTAAATTCAAAACTTTTTTCTTGTGATATTGAGAAGAGAAATGCAGCAATTAAAATAAAGCTTTTATTTGTATTTTTTTGAATAGTTTTAATTGATTTTTATCTTAAAAAAATAAATTGACGATTTTCCTTAAAATAAATCCATGAACAAAGGTTATCAATGGACATTTTGTGACTTATGGCCCTAAAATTGCATGAGTCAAGTTAAAATGTTTCATGTAAGCAAAATTTTCTCTGCTTCATTTCTGATAAGAAATAACAAATGTTATAAATTTGAGTTTCAATTTCAAAATATAAACGACAACCTGTCTCATGTTACCCATATTTTGTCAACTTAAATAAATGACATGGCATACAAAAGATCAATTACAAATGTCTTAAATGTTTAATTAATTAATCTTTGCAATAACCAAACACGCCTCCTTCTTGTTCTATTTATTTTATTATTATTGTTATTTGTGTTTTACATTTTCCTTAAATTGTAAGTGAGTGTGTGTGTTCAATTGATACCTTATGTCCACAAATAAATAATTGATGAAATACAAGGTAAATTTCAGAAATTGACAATTTATTGATTAAAAGGAAAATTACATGCTTTTGAATAAATTATATTCATTTAATTGTAAAAAAAATTCTTCTCACAATGAAATTAACTTATCAAAGTGAAAAAATTCATTTGAGTGGATTTCAAACAGATATTTGTGCTAATTTTAATGCACATTCCTGCACTTTAAAAACAATTTCCTTCCAGCCATTTACTATCAAAATAATGGCTCTTTCTCTCTGTATCTCAATCCAAAATGCATTATTATTATTATTTTTTGATGCCATGATATAAAATAAAATACATACCAAAAGTGCATAAATAAATATTTTGCGTGTGATAGTTCAGTGCCATAATAATATAAAAAGGATACAAGAATAAACAGAATTTATTTCACATATTATTCGGTTCAGTGAAAGCACAAACATAAACATACAAACAACAAAACCGTTTTTGCCCTTTACTGTGTTTGTGCATGTGTGTGTGTGTGTGTCAGTATAACAAATATTTGCATTGCAATCGAGTTGTGTGTGCATAAACTTTTATTTTATAAATTTCTGCTAAAAGTCCCTTTGACACGAATTAGGCTTTTGATTTTTCATGCAAACGTAACAGAGATGCAAAAAGGAAACTTTTAAAATATTAATACGATAAAAGTAATTTTTCTCAGGTATATCACATTCATATATATCTCAAAAGTGCACTTTTATAGTAAGAAGGCGGAAATAACAAACCATAAGGCATTTATTTTAACTTAAAATATTCAGTTCAAAGAAGAAAATTCTTAAAAACATCGGTTAATTCAGGTTCAGTTGCGTTGAAACCACACATGACATGAAGTCAAATGACCTAACCAAATATCTGTCCTTCTGCTTTGCATATGCGTGTGTCTGTACCCTTAAAACTATTTGGGTGGCTTTGTTATGTTATGCTTTCTGTATGCTTTGGTTTTCCTGATAATAAAATATAAATCGAATGTCGAATATTCTATAAAGATGTAGAACGTGATCGTGAACGATATACACGAGCGCATAGACGTCTTTTTCTATCATTAGGGACGTTTTCTGACTTTGATGACTTTTTTCTTCATTGATGACTTTTTTCGTCATTGATGACTTTTTTCTTCATTGATGACTTTTTCCGTCATTGATGACTTTTTTCGTCATTGACGACTTTTTTCTTCATTGATGACTTTTTTCTTCATTGATGACTTTTTTCGTCATTGATGACTTTTTTCGTCATTGATGACTTTTTTCGTCATTGATGACTTTTTTCGTCATTGATGACTTTTTTCGTCATTGATGACTTTTTTCTTCATTGATGACTTTTTTCTTCATTGATGACTTTTTCCATCATTGATGACTTTTTTCGTCATTGATGACTTTTTCCGTCTTTGATGACTTTTTTCTTCATTGATGACTTTTTTCTTCATTGACGACTTTTTTCGTCATTGATGACTTTTTTCGTCATTGACGACTTTTTTCGTCATTGATGACTTTTTTCTTCATTGATGACTTTTTTCATCATTGATGACTTTTTTCGTCATTGATGACTTTTTTCTTCATTGATGACTTTTTTCATCATTGATGACTTTTTTCGTCATTGATGACTTTTTCCGTCATTGATGACTTTTTTCTTCATTGATGACTTTTTTCTTCATTGATGACTTTTTTCTTCATTGATGACTTTTTTCTTCATTGATGACTTTTTTCTTCATTGATGACTTTTTCCGTCATTGATGACTTTTTTCGTTATTGATGACTTTTTTCTTCATTGATGACTTTTTTCTTCATTGATGACTTTTTGCGTCATTGACGACGTTTATTACTTGTATGAAACAGACGGACAGTCCGGATGGAGCGCGATTTTTTTCCAAATCGACAGAAAAACACTAAGAACATATCAATATATAGGGTGATACAACGACTTTAATGCAGTCATTGTACCATTTTGATATGGACCTAATTTGTTTGAAAATCTTTTCTTAGGGTGTTTTGAATTCGTATCACCATTTCAAATCTCTTCAATTCATTTTCAATTTCAATTTAAATACAATTATTTTTTGAATAATTTTTTTCAATTTCATTTTCATTATTTTTTTCTGCAAATAATAACCTGTGTCATCCTATTATTAAATTTATTTGTGTTGGAATACATTTTACTATAAACTAAGTAGGTAAATAAATGGAATTGACAGTTTCGATATGTTGCACCATATATTATTATTTTTGTGTGTCTGTTTAACATACTCGAACACACCTGTAACATATAAGCAATGAATTGTCCGTATTTCTGGCATTTTATAGAATTCATTTTAAATGAAACCAGACATTTGAATATAATAAGAGGAAAAGTTCAAATATTTGGTTTTTCTTAAATTTTGTAGATTTAAGAGAAGGCAAATACACTACACCTTGAATGTTGAATGTGATTTGGATTTTCTATTTTCATTTTAATATCTGAGTGCTTTTCTTTATGTATTATAAATAGATTTTGAAATGAGGAATGAAGTGTCTTCTTATTATTATTATAATAATAATAATAAATTTGATTTAAAAATATTTTTTATATATATTTTTTTTTATAGAAATTTAATAAAATGTGTTTGACTTGACATTAAAATTTGAAATTGAATTAGGCTTCAGAGTTTCGATCACTAACAAGAGCCTAAGAGTATTAAAAAAATATATATATTTAAATTAATATTAAAATTCAAGTCCACACAAAAACAATTCAAAATATATTTCTCAAAAGACTCTAGTCAAGAAACTCAAAACCACACAAAATACCAATATTCAAACAGAAGCTGTAATAGTATTATACTAAATCTCTCATATAATTCAAATTGTAAAATGCATTAATTATCTGAATAAACTATTATTATTATTATTATTATTATTATTAAAATTCAATGCATTAGAATAGTTTTAATGCAAAAAAAAATACATATTGAATCATTCAAATACTTTTATTAATCTCATCAAAATATAAAACTTTTTCTTTTGGTAAAAATTCAAAGAAATGTAATAATTTGATTACATAATCAAAAAAAAAAGTTTTCAAACATATTTTTTTTTGTTATTTCTGGTTTATTCCACTATCAAATTTCATACTTAAGGCTATTTTTCAACGCAACAATTTTCAATTTTTTTATTCGACAAAGTTTTGGGAATTTTTTCTTCAAGGAAGAAGTTTTGCCTTAATTTCTTAAAAGTTTCTTTTTATATTATTATTAAATATTTGATCATATTTTGTAATACTATAAAATTTATATTGAAAAAAATTTAGACGAAATTTGAATTTATTCATTTCAATAAGCGCATTCATGTGAATTATTTAAAAAAGTTTTATTTTAAAATGAAATTTTGGTTTAATAAGTTTGCCAGTCATTTCACTTCTAAGGTGCATTGCTTAGCGTGTTTGACGATCAATCTTCAGATCAGCAGCTCGATTCAGGTTTTCTTCTAACTCAAATCTTTTTTTCTGACTAACCCGAGGTGATTTGCACCCTCTGAGAAATAAAAGCGTACTTTTTACGCTTTAAAGTATAAAAATTACGCTTCAGTATAAAAATTACGCTTTAAAGCGTAAAAATTACGCTTTAAAGCGTAAAAAGTACGCTTTCATATTTTATAACAAAGAATTTTCATTTTAGAATTGTGAAAAAAGTCAAAAGCTTAAAATATTCAAAAAAACCCAAAAATTTCTACGCTCAAAATTTTCAAAATAGTCTAAAAATTCAAAATTTTAAGAAAAAACCCAAAAATTTTAAAAATTCAAAATAGTCAAAAACTCAAAACACCTAAAAACTGCAGAAAACTCAAAACTTTCAAAAAACCCAAGAATTTAAAAAAACTCAAAATATTCAAAAAACTAAGAAAACTCTAAAACTCAAAATTTTCAATGAACTCAAAATTTTCAAAAAAATTTTATATTCAAAAAGTTCAAAAAGAGTTTTTTTTAATTTTTGAGTTTTTTGAAATTATTGGGTTTTTTGAAAATCTGAGTTTTTTGGGTTTTTTGATTATTTTGAGTTTTTTGAAAATTTTGAGTTTTTTGGGTTTTTTGACCTTTTTGACAATTTAAAAATGATAATTCTTTGTTAAAAAAATATGAAAGCGTACTTTTAACGCTTTAAAGCGTAATTTTTATACTGAAGCGTAATTTTTATACTTTAAAGCGTAAAAAAATCACTGTAAAGCTTAAAAAGTACGCTTTTACTTCTCAGAGGGCAGGGTTTATTTTTTAATTTTTTGAATGTTATTTTAAGCGGTTTTTTGCTGGTATTGTGTTCGGTCGTGCTGTCCGTGCGTGACGAATCGCAAAAAACCACGAATCGTTAAAAAACGCGAATCGTGAAAAAACAACCCAAATTGATAAAAAAAAGAACCGCTAAAGATCCGCAAATCGCTTTAAACCTGCGAACCGCTAAAAAAACGCGTTTCGCCAAAAAAACGAAAATTTCTAAAAACCGTGGATCGTGGGAAAAACCACGAATCGTAAAAAACCAACAAATTCATAAAAAAACTCAAAACGCGAATCGCCAAAAATCAACTAAACGCGAAACAACCGTGAATTGGGCAAAGAACCATGAATCGCGAATTAACCTCGAATCGTGAAAAAAGGCGGATACGCGGCGTTTTCAACTTAGAATGCATACTCATCAATGTCTGGCACCCTACTAAAAGACTGACACTTTTCCACATTTTACCTGAATAAGAATTCACAAAATTTTGCTAAACTTTTCCGAAAAAGTAAGAGATTGATAATAAATTTAATAATTTCATTTAATTTTTTTTTTGTATAACAATCAAATTATGCAAAACTTTTAATTCAATAATCATTCTTTGTTCAATTTGAATAGTTTTGAACTTTTATTCATTATTCCTTTCAATTTTTTTTCTTTACAGGTCACAACTGATTCAATTTATTGATGTTAAAACTTTAGTAGAAAAAAAAATATAAAATTACAACAACAACAACAAAATGAGTTACTCTCAAGGTATGTAAATATTGAATTAATTTAATTATTCCACTTAAATAAATAATAATAAAAATTAAAATATTGAATTGCATCCTCATTCATCACAATAAAAATTTTATTTAAATTACCTGGAAATTGTAATGAATATTAAAAAATTTTACTTTATGAAAAAATTAAAAAAAAACAAAAGTTTAATTTGCGTTACGTTTTTTGTTCGAAAAAAATTGTACAAAAAATTTTCCGATGCAATGATTTCATTGCACAAATGATGAAACTGAAATGAAAATACAAAAAGAACAAAATTTTATGTAAAATTGATTGAATGTTGTGCAAAAATTTTTCATCACGTGCAATTTCTCTCATCATAAATAATAAATTTGTGTTCTGTTGTCTAGTGCACATATTTAAAGTAAAAAAAAAAAATGGAAAATGTAAATATCGTACCATTTCGACACAATATTATTTACTTTTTATGTTGAATCTGTTCACCTGCCTTTTTTGTTCGTACTTAACGTTATACCTATAAATATCTAAAAAATTTATTTGAAATGCCACAATCGTACACAAAAAGAGAGCTTTTTAAAATTTTTATTGCACAATTCATTCATTTTCAGTAAATCTGTACATTTTTTTTGTATTGTCATATTGTTGTTGTTATGATGCTTACAATTTGTCGAGAGAGAGAACAATACAAAATGGTTAAAAAGGTGAATAATGTGAATTTAATACTGCAGTATGAGTACATACATGACTGGAAAATTTTTAAAACCAAGGTAGACAAGTTTTCTGTTCAACTTTTTACAAGCCTTTAAATAATAAATTGATGATAAATAGTTTTATTATAAATTGCTTCTCTGTATGGCTGTTTATGTAAAATGTGTATGTGAAACTTTAAAAAGTAAGTAGATTTTAGTAAAATGTATGCTAAATTGAGTTTGAGACAAAATGAAAATATGGTTTAATGAATTGAGTGAATTTAATTTGATATGAAAAATGGGTTTTGGATTGAAAATGTTCTGCTTTAACATGAAAAAAAGGAAACTTATTCCTTTTAGCTTTCAAAGAAAAAAAATCTTGAAAGATGAGCCAATCTTGTGTTTAAGCATAAAATGAAAAAAAAGAAAGAGAAAGTTTTGAATAAATTAAATAAATACTTGGAAAAGAAATTGTTTTGTGTCTATGTTGACTTTTGTTGTTCGAAACATCGAAATATTTGGATATGGGTATGTTTTACTTGAAACTGTCTGGAAATGTGCGTTAAATGGATCGGTCCGCTAGAATTTTGAGTTTGAAGGTTCAAAAAATATTCCTTATCCTCTGAGAAATAAAAGCGTACTTTTTGCGCTTTAAAGCGTTATTTTTACGGTTTTAAACGTTATTTTTGTGCTTTAGTACAAAATTCTCTTAAGATAAATCAATGAACGATTGTAGAATTTTTCCTTATTCTTTCAGGATTAAAATGAGCAAAATAATACTTTTTTTCTTCAGAAGATTGCCTCCTTCGAGAATTTATTGCCAAAGAGGTGAAAAGTAATGATTCCTACATAAAAAAGGTGCCCTCTAGCGTCAAAACAGTTAAAAGAAGTACCGAACGTTGGACACTTACTGCAATCAACACAGAAGTAGAATGTTAATCATGAAAATATTCAAAAAATAATATCATCTTCACGAACATCTTCAACTTTGCTAAAAACAACTTTATCATGGTTTAGTGTACAATTGAGTGTCACCTGATCTGGCAGCACTGTACAAGCTCCAAAGATTTCTTCCCCGTGAGGTCTTACTGATGACAAATTTGGCTACGTCAGGCCTTTACAAACGCTTCAGAATAGGGCACTAAAAATTGTTTATGGTCTTCCCCCACTTACCTCAACTGTTTCATTATATAGTGAACATATACGAAATGTACTCCCCATTATGAGTATTCACGAACTTCAAATAGTCAAGATTGTGCCCCAAATCATTCATCATACAAACTTCATTTATTGAAATGCTCATTTGAATTTGAGGGATGTTTTCAAGGGTGGGTCACCGCATGTCAGAACTGACTTGGTCAGCAAACAGATCTCATATACAGGCCCATTACTCTTTAACAAATTACCGTATGAAGTGAGAAGTATTTCAGTCACAACGAGATTCATTGGTCTTGTGAAACGCCACCTATCGGAAAATTTTCTCTATTTATTTTGTACGTGTTTGTCATACATCATTTGTGTGGTTTTCTAGCAAGAAAAAATGGAGTTTCGCACGAAGAACTGACTGCATGTAACTATGATGACGAACACTTACAAATATCTGAAATACACTTTAAGGATATTCAGCAAAGTTGTAGGAAATGAACGTTTATCTTAAATTCGATAATGCGTTTTCCACAATAAATTTTATTAGATTTATTGAAAAAAAATCTTCAGGTGAGGTCGATAAATATCAAAAATAGCCCCTTAAGGTTTTGTAACATTTCTGTAATTTTATGCGCTTACGTTTCATATTCGATTCATATTTTGAGCTTTTTCTCATTTTCTTAATCTTTTGTTCTTTTCCTTTCATATCCAAGTTAAACCAACAAAGTAAAAAAGTATCATTTTTTCTTTTTGAATCAATACCAATAAAATACTATAAAATATTTCAAATAAGTTCACATAAACTAATAATACGTGCTTTTGATATCTATCACATTGAATATCATACACACAAAATGATACATAAAAATACAAAATTGGCACAATAATCACAAAAATTTGTCAAAAAACAAAACTTTTTTATTCTAACTCATTACGAGTCACAAATAATAAAAAAGGGACTCATCCCAAAAATTATTGTTTGTTCGATTGGTTTGTTTGTTTTATTTCAACCCAAAATAAAGAACAGAAAAAAAACGTGAGTCGATTTGTAATTGCTTGTAATTTTTTTTCTTGGTTACAACATTTAAATTATTGGTTTTTCTTCTTTTCTTATCACTTTGTCGCATCAAAAATACTTCTTTTTATTATTAAATAAATGGTCTTTTGGGAGATAAATTTTAATTTTATTATTGTAAATTAGTTGAATTTTTCCATATTGGCATGCCAACCACAATTCAAATGAAATATCATCTTAAAGGGGATCAAAAAAGTTTTAAAATAAAAAAAAAAAATAGTAATACGTTTAAAGCTAATCAAAAATAAAGAAAAAGAGGGACGAAGGACAAAGTTCAAATACCATAAATGTCATTTCAATTCAAATTTAAATCAAATTGACATATTATTATGTTTTTAAAGCAATTGATATTTCTTTCTCATTTTTTTCTTCCTTTTATTTGATTTGATTTGAATACAATACAATGCAAAAAAAATGAGGAAAATAAAAGGTAAAAAGTATTATAATAAAATTTGAGACAAGATTTTTTTTCTTTCTTGCCTTCTTATTTAAAATGATTAGATGGATTTATCCGTCTGTCGGTTTTGTTCTGCAACAACTTTTTTTTCACTGCAATCCGTTTATGAGGTTACTTTTAATATTTTTTACACTTTTCTTTACTTTTATGCTACGATTGTGGTTTATTTCCTTCTCTTCTCTCATTTTTTTATTCAGATTATAATATTGAATTGTACAAAAGAACGAGATTTTTGTGTTGGAAAATTTAAATTTTTCGTTTTCTTCCCTGAATTTAAATAAAAAAAAGAAAAGTAAATGAAATTACATTCAATACAAAATTAATGAACCTTGAAATGAATACTTGAAGAAAAATGGAAGTTAAATTTCATTAGAAAGATTTTTTTCTAATTGATTCAATGCTGGTCAAAGTTTTTATTTCATTTGACTGGATATTAAAGCTCTGATGGAAGTGAAGAACTCGTCTCTACTTTTCTTTACTATAAACACAGTTCATGCTCAATTTTTCGTCTCTAAGTTTTTCTGGGTGTTCCACGACGTTTGTGCCCTTGAGAATTCCAGAAAAGAGATCTTCTGCTTATGTGATCGACATCGCGACGAAATTTGTGTCCAACTCATCTCCATTTTCCTCTCTTGATTTTGATTTCGATTGGCATCTATCCCAATCTTTCATACAACTCACGGTTAGAGATTATATAAGGCCAGAATATTCGTAGAATCCTTCTCAAGTATCGGTTGATGAATACCTGATATTTGTTCGTTATGTCTCTGACAACTAACCACGTTTCACAGCCATAGAAGAGGACTGATTTGATGTTCAAGTTGAAGATGCGTGATATGGTTTTCAGGGAGAGTTGGCCAGAGCACCATATGGGCCTTAGCTATGCAAAAGCTCCCTGAGCCTTCCTGATGCATTGCTAAAGGTGCTCTTTGATTCCGGGTTTCCTGAAGTAAAGCTGTAGAGAATATTTCAAGCTTCAACTTTGCTCAACTGACCAAGTCAATATTTCATATATAAAGTTGCTAGAAATGGCAAAATACACGATTTTTATAACCTAGACTTGGTTAGATTTTACAAGGACACCACCGCGGTCTCAAAGAGTCCTATTGTGGTCTCAAATAGTCCTATTATGACTTATAAAATTCCATCCATGTCTTATCCTTCTCAATATCATGCATCACAGATTTAATCATCATCTTATTCCTTTACGATTACAATTTCACTTCTCACTTACACACTCCTTTAATTAAACAACGAAAATATTTTCTCAATTTAATTTTTAATTACTCATTTGCAACAAAAATATAATTTACCCATAAAATTCATATTATTTAAAAAATCTTTTTCTCTCTCTCTGTATCTGCATAATGAAGGAATCTTATTAAATTTTCGCAATAAAAAACATCCAAATTAAACCTATTTTACTTTCATTTGTACCAAATTATAACAATGCTCTTACTATTACATTACATTTTCTGTATTTTTTTTCTGAAGCTGAAGTGTGTTAAAGGTGTGTAAAACAAGAAAGGTGAAACATTTTTCAATTTTCCTATTTATTTTATATTAGTGTGTGCGTTCTATTCTCATTGTAACAGTTAAAAAATACGGAAGTGAACAATTTCGCAGCGTATTTTCTCTTATCTTCTTCTCATTTTTTATATCGCATGTACGAATTATAAAAGAAAAGTTATTATTACGCTAAAATTTCATTGTCTATTTTATATTGTTTTCCTTTGCGTTTGTGTGTGTGTGTGTTAAAATAATAAGATACAATGGAATAATAATAGACAGAGTGTGTGTGTGTGACAAAAAATAAAACATATGTATCACATATATGAATTTTATCTCGACTCCCGAGAAAATGAAATGAAAAAGTTTATTATACAAAAAATAACACATCCTGTCGGGAGTAAACTCCTGAATTTCAGGAGCTAAACTCCTGAAGAATAGGAGTTAACTCCTGAAATTCAGGAGTTAACTCCTGATGATTAGGAGTTAACTCCTATTTGTCAGGAGTTAACTCCTACTTTTCAGGAGTTAACTCCTAATATTCAGGAGTTGAGCTCCTGAAATTCAGGAGTTATAAAAAATTGTTTTATAAAATTTAAAACGTAGAAATTAAACATAAACAAAATATAAATCAACAAATTAATTTATGGAAATAAAAAATCTAAAAACTTAAAATTTTCAAAAAATACTCAAAATTTTCAAAAAAGTCAAAATTTTCAAAAAAAATCAAAATACTCAAAATTTCAAAAATGTCCAAAAACTCAAAAAACTAAAAATGTTCAAAAAACTCAAAATTTTCAAAAAAGTCAAAATTTAATAATAAATGTCAAAAAAATTAATATTTTCAAAAAACCCTAAATTTTTAAAAAACTCAAAAAACTTAAAATTTTGAGTTTTTTGAAAGTTTTAACTTTTCTGAAAATCATAACTTTTTTGATATTTTTGAAAATTATGACTTTTTTGAAAATTTTCAAAATAATGACTTTTTTAAAAAATTAGGGTTTTTTGAAATTTTTGAGTTTTTTTTGAAATGTTTGACTTTGTTTGAAATTTTTGATTTTTCTGAGTTTTTTTGAAAATTTTGAGTTTTTTTGAAATTTTTGAGTTTTTAATTTTTTTTGAAAATTTTGAGTTTTTTGAACATTTTTAGTTTTTTGAGTTTTTGAACATTTTTGAAATTTTGAGTATTTTGACTTTTTTTTTGAAAATTTTGACTTTTTTGAAAATTTTGAGTATTTTTTGAAAATTTTAAGTTTTTAGATTTTTTATTTCCATAAATTATTTTGTTGATTTATATTTTGTTTATGTTGAATTTCTACGTTTTAAATTTTATAAAACCATTTTTTATAACTCCTGAATTTCAGGAGCTAAACTCCTGAATATTAGGAGTTAACTCCTGAAAAGTAGGAGTTAACTCCTGACAAATAGGAGTTAACTCCTAATCATCAGGAGTTAACTCCTGAATTTCAGGAGTTAACTCCTATTCTTCAGGAGTTTAGCTCCTGAAATTCAGGAGTTTACTCCCGACAGGGCAATATTACAAGAAGATAAAATTATGAAAGAAAATTTATTTGTTGTTCTTCGCTTCGCATATGATTGTCTATGTAAATTGCCAAAAATAATAAAAGGAAACGGAAAAGGGTTTCTCTTAATTTATCATGTGAGTGCGATTTATTTTTTAGATTACCTCAGCAAGGAAATTCATTGATAAAATTCATTTTACTTGAAAAAAATATAAAAATATCGCGTTCAAAATTTCACAACTAATTCAAAAAAAAAAATAGAGATAATCCGGTTTTCAGTATTTAAATTCAATCTCATGCTAAATGATTTCAATAAAATAAAAAAAAATATTAAATAATGACAGTCAAGAGGAAAATTATAAGCTGATTTAAAGTTATTAATTCAAGGAATAAAACGGATATTTAAATGGAAAATTAAGTGAAACAATGAAAAATCACAGTACAGAGAAAAAAAAAATAAAATATGAAATCCACCATGCATGAAATATGCCGTAGAACACTTTTGTAAATTAATTTGCTGTAATGAAAATATCAAATGGAAAAAGTAAAAAGTAAAAAAGGGGAGCAATGACAATAGAACATGAAATTTGAAGAGAGTAACCAGTTAAATATGAAATTAAATTTTCTACTTAAATATTTTACTTTATGAAATTTTTTTTTGGTTTTTTTTTTGTTTGTACTCAAAGTAAAATGAAAAGGGCAATATTATTTGAGTGGGTTGTTAATGTCGATGGAATTCATTTGAATTTTAACGAAGTGAGTAAATGATTATGTTGTTAAAACGAAGAATGATTTTTGGAATACGGTTAATTTTTCTGTGATCAAATCACCACGTTTTTGTTGTGATTGTTTAAATTAAATTTAAATGAGCGAATCATTTGCATATCAAATATTATTATGAAGAGGAAAAGAAGAAGATGGAAATAAATATTGGAAATTTTTAATTAAATGTTTTGTCTTTTTAACGGTGATTGAAATTTTGTGAATCGCTCATCGCTTTGAAAGAGTGTGAATATTTTAACAAAGGCATTTGATTTTTGCTGGACTATCGATCTTGGCAGTTTAACTCTCGCTTTGGCTATGTAACTACTCAATTTTAGTTAAAGGCTAGATAAAGGTGGTGACTACTTGGGATAACATAATAAAAGATAAGGCCCTCTGATGATGATAAGGGGTATGCACAATGGTCCCCATTGATGTCCTTTGTGCAGGCTCGATAGCCGCTCTAAAAGTCTGATCGGATAGCTCTGAGACCGCTTTCCATGACTCTAGAACAGTAAATTGAGGCTGATTTGATTCGACAGCATTTCATGATGATTTGACACCACTTTTTAGCTAGTAATCGGGATATTAAGCAATTTTCAAGGCTAAGCCCCAAAAAACCATGTTCACGTCCAGACCCAGAGCCCCTTGGAGCCGCTGGGCGAGACTGAGAGGTACTGGCAAGATCCAGCCAATAAGCATCCTACGATGCGAATCAGCCATCCTTAGGCAGTACACCGAAGACCTGAATGGAATATTATCAAGACCAACGTCTAATAACATTTTGTCCAATAGGTTTAGGGGACTAACTCTATCCAAAAAGAAACACACCTGTTTGATTCTGGATTCTGACAGAGCCTTTTGAAAACTTCACACCTTAAACTATTTAGAAATACCAATAGAACTAAAGTAGGGCCAATTGGGCCCTTTAGCTCTCGTCTTGAAAGCCCAAAAATGACCCATGAAAAAGAGTTTCAACTTTGTAGAACATTGTTTAAGTGATTTTGAACAAAAAAAGCTTTTTGAAGGAAAATCATCAAAAATGGTGATTTTTTATCCATTTCATCATTTTAATCCATTCTGTAATAAACTCAATGTAATGCATGGATCTATCACTTTAAAGTTTTTAATTCATAAACCTTTTACAAATGAAACATTTACATGAAAAGTATATTCAGCAAAGTTGAAGGAAATGAACTCTTTACTGCTTTTGACTTGAATGTCTTTGTTAGTAAAAAATGTAAAACCTGAAATTTCACATAACAAAATGGGCTTTATTTGAGCCCCTTCAGGCTAAAGGATTCAGGTCCTCAATTCGATTTGGAAAATCAAATTTTTCTGTATATTTGCTGTATTTAAATAGGAATTAAACTCCAAAAACTTTTAAAAAAAAGTCAGTTCACCTCTTAACATGAACTGTCATGAGATCTCAAGTAGCAATACACTTAAATAAATTCTAGCATTTTTTTTTCAAGTAGCGTTTCGCTTAAATAAATCTCATATTTTTTTAGTTTTTTTTGCATTTAAATAACACGAGCTCTTGACATAATTTCTTCAATACAATAATATTCATGATAAGTAAATGTAAAATCATTTTAATTTTTTTAATAATAATAATAAATTTTGCGCGTTATTAACGCAAAGCTCAAGCACCCATTAAATATTTTAAAAGCCAAAACAAAAACATATAAAATTTGTTGTTTCAAGCATATTTCATGTAATTTTTAAATTATAACAAGACTTAAATAGTTTTTACAAGTATGTTTTCATTTTATTTTATTTTATTTTTGCAATTTTTTTTAAAGTAAAAAATACTTAAAATGACGCAAAAAAACTTCAGACACAACATTTTCTTGGTCACGTACATTTCCTATTCACACATTTCATTCATTTATGTAATTTGTGTCTCATTCTTTCATTTAGACGTCTTTTTTACGGTGAAAATACACACACATACAAAAACTCTGTTAAAAATATTTTTAATGATATGTTACATTTGCGTCTTGGCATGCATGGTGATAACTTTGATTATATGAAAATGTTTTTCAAGTGTCTCTGTTAAAAAATACAGAAAATGAACATAATTTGTTAGATAAACATGCCACATCGCAGGTAACTACATTACTCTTTTGAAACGTTTTTCTTCTTTTTTATACATATATGAAAAGTTATCTTTGACACAAATTATGATGTTACATGTACCACTCTTTTCCGGCTTGCTTTTCGTTAGAAAGAAAAACTTTTCTCTAATATCACAAAAGAGTGTGTGTGTGAGTTACAAGAAGTTTTTTTCCTTTTAAAAAAATTTTATGGTGATTAGAGCACTGATGCTGTCGTCATATCACCGGACTATTAAATTATAATTTTCTTTGAATTTTTTTTCTACATTAAAAATGCATTTCATGAGGTGAATGCATTTTGAAAAGTGCATAAATAAGAGAAAAACAGGTCGAGTTGATTTGAATTTAAAGTGCTTTTTTCTTGGTTGTCTCCTGAAACTTTACAAGTTACTGTCACAATTTAAAGATTTTCTAACCAAATAATTTCAAATTTAACTTTTCATTAAACACAAGACAAATTTTAAATGAGACCCGAAGATATCTAGTCCAAAATTGAATATAATAAAATATGATTGCATAATTTTAGTGGTTTTGTGTTTATGGTCTCTCTCTCTCTCTCTCTCTTGCTATTTAAACCACATTTTATGTATTTTCACATAATTTATTGAATAAAATGTGCACAGAGACAACCATTAGTAGTTAATAAAGTAAAATATTGAAGCATAACTCTGTTAATGTCAAACCTTTTGTGGGTTTACGAGCATTTACTTGCACACATAAACCTGGATTACCATCATCTGTAAATTAGAACTTTATTGTTACTCTAAAATGAAATATTAAATGGTTTGTAAGTTGTGTCGTTAAATGTCAAATTTTTTGAATGGCTTTTAAGTTTTATGACAAATAACCACAAAAATTGATGGTATTAAATGAGGACTAGTGATATGTCAAGGGATTGATGTAAATTTTTCATTAAATTCATATATTTTTATTTATAAACAGAATTCATCTTTCTCTCATCTTCATTTTTTATTGAGAAAAAATCACTAATAGTTTTTATGTCTTAAAAGTTTAATATTTCAAAAGATTTGACAGCTTATTTCCGCTGTCTGTCATCGACACATGTTCCTGACTTTAAATAAAAGAAGTGGAATAAGCTGTAAATAGTTACTCACATTGAAGAGTTAGAGTGATTTTAATAAAGAATTTTAATACATCATGAAATTTGACAGTTTTGGGAATGTTCACTTATGACGCGTCATTTTCAATGAAATTTTCTAGAAAAAATGAAAAGTGGTTTGTTTTTGGCAGAAACTTAATTGGGTCTATTCAAAGCAACTCAAGTAAGTATTTTTTTTTTAATTTAGCAAATTTTTTTAGTTGAGCTGAATTTTTTTTTTGTCATGACCTGCTGCTGCTAAATTTCTTAAGAATCACCCAAATCAGTAGCATTTTTTACACTTGCTGCCAATTTTTCGTCAGTCAAGGTTAGATCATGTTCCAACGAATCCAATAAACTGTCCTGAGCTTCATTTTGATCCTCATAGGATTTTGTTTTAATATAACTTTTTAACGAACTTCAGTGGTTTTGTATTCTATTTTTTACATCTTTTAATCGGTTTTATCGATACATAAATGGCTCTTGCCAACAAATCTTCAAGATAGGTCCTCTAAAGATCATTAATTTATGATTTCATTACACTCTAAGTTGAAAACGCCCCGCAAAGAACCCCGCAAAATATGCATAGACTAAAAAAGTGCTCTTATGAAATGCGTTAAAAATGGCATTCATCAAGAACCCTGTAAGCGCTAATCAAAGATCTCCGTCTCCGGACCAAGACAGTTACAAACTGTGGGGCGTTTTCAACTTACAGTGTACACGTGGCTTGGATATTATCTCTTATTTAACTTATTTTATCCTAGTTCCAAGCTTATCTCTCTTATTTTTCCTGGCAAATTTAATTTAAAACTATCATTTAATTTAAAATGCTTCTAGTCTGACATTTAATACATTTACTTGATTCTTGATTTTAAGATTGACCTTTGAACTCTTTGACAATCGTAATATTATTTTTCCCAACCATTATCTCAACCATTTCAACTCAAGCATCATGTGAAAGCGAAGGTCTTGGATTAATTGATGAGCAACATTTAAGCGGTTTTGAGCAGAAAGGAGCAATGGACGATTTGGCATTCGAATGCGAAAATGTTCAGAAATTCCATTGGGAGGTAATTGCAACTCATGTTCTCTAGGATTTGAGGATGTAGTTGGCGCATATTTTCCATGCAACCAGTAATTCTTCTAAATGAATATGAGTTGCTTCAAGTCTTTTGGCCAACGAACAACATTAACTACATTTAAAGACACCGCTCCAGATCTATCACATTTCAGTGGAGTTAATAAACGGCATTTGACTATTTCAGAGAGCTAGAGCTCACTGATAAGGAGTGAACATGAACCCCAATTTGTTTGTTTTTCTTTACAGTTTAGTCGTAAGTTCATTCCAGCAATCTGCCTCTTTAACATGTTTATTAGGACATCCATTAGACTATAACCAAAAATTTCTTTTTCAAACATTAAAGGTCCTGAAGTTTGGCCTTTAAATTCACGTAGTCTCACTCAAGTAGACAAACCTTTCTTAAAAGACCAGTTTTCTTACAAATTGCATTAGAATCTAAAAGACATCAATGAACAACCCCAATTATAATCGAAATCTCATAATTCCTTCTTCATATTATTACGTTCCTTTCATTTTGTGCTAATGAGACTAAAATACCCACATTTATAATTTGAATCACTTTCTTTCAACGTCAATTGTCAAAATCATGTACAAAAAACTTCATTGTAATAAAGAGACAAAACGTGACAATGAAATTTTGGTCCATCCCTCTAACTGACAATTTTCTACAACACCCTCTCATTATTATTTTTCTATCTAATTATTTGGATTATCCTTCTAAATTCTTGAAGGCGAATATGTTCGGTTCATTATTTGTCTGAGTCAATGTGTTTGTGTGTGTGTGCCTTAAATATAAAATAATAATAATAAAACAGAAATTAATATATGAAATGAACTAAAATAAGAAGTAGTAGAAGGAGAATATAATCAAAATCATATAAAAACATGCAAAATGTCCCCATGGGCTATTATTTCAAATATTATTTAACTCTGTAGACATAAATTTGAACATGATTGTCTCAACATTTTCTCTCTCTGTTATATGCAGTTAAATAACAATCAAATAGCTCGTTTTCATTCAATGAATTCTTACACCTTGCAGCAAAATAGTTTATTTTTCCATGAAAATTTTGTGTGTGAATGTTTGGAATTTTTGTTCCCTATAACATTAAATTGAAAGTGTTGAAAACTATTTTGAGTTATAATTTTTTTTTTTAAATATTAAATAATATTATATTTAAATGATTTTAACAGTATTTTAATGAATTGAACCCTCTCCGAATGGAAATTATTGTATTTCAATGTTAAAATTGAAATTTCGAGAAACCATTTGTTCGAAGTCAGTTTCAGTTTGAATCCGACTCCTTGCACTTCAATTCAATCAAACACTGTATTCTATTATAATAATAAGACGAAGGAAGAAAATCTAAATAGCTAATGGCAAAATAACTATAATAATACAGAGAACATTCTGCATTTATGATATTACCTTTCTAAGAAGGAAGAAGCAAAATATGCACGTGTACAGTACAATTTTAAGGTGAGAAAACAAATTTTGTCACGTAAATTGTGTATAAGTACATATTATCATTATTATTTTATCATATATTATAAAGTGTTGAGATAATATTATTATGTTTTTGTTTTGTAAATTAAACATAAACTATTTTATTTATTTTGTCCTGTCATGCCACAGCACACTGGTTTTCTTGTTTTTGGTTGAATGTTTCAATGAAAACGGGAAGTTTCATGGTTTAACGACTTTTTCATTGAATTTAAGGAATTCAAAATTAGACACTACATCATCGAATACTGGAGCTGACTTGAATTTTTTAAAGTTAGTAATTTTTTTTAAACCGTTTTTGAAATTTCGACGGTGGTGCTTTAAATAAATTTACTTTTTCAATGAACTGCATCGTTTTGAATTGTCGTATCAATGTAAATCGAAAAAGCTCTCGAGATAAATCGATTTTCTAGCGATTTCAATGATTTATACGAAAAAATAGTGAAAATCAAGGATACAGGACTTTACAACGGTATTAGGGTAGTAATGAAATTTTTTAAAAAAATTCATCATTCAACTTTTTTAATTCCTGGGAAATTTCAGCACGGTACTTTTTCATGGACTGTACTCCATTGCTAATGAACTCTCATTTAAAGTACTCTCTTTAATCAAAACGTAAACTGCATTAAATGACTAATTTATAAACGAAACATGTATCGCCTTGTAAAAAAACATACCATTTAACGTCAATTTCGATCCCTATGGAATATGGAATTTTTTCATCCCTTCAACGAAAAAATTGAATTCCAAAAATAATACAATTCAACAAATTTTTGTGCAGAAAATCAGAACAAAAGCCAAATTTAATCCTTGTATCAACAACTGGCGATAATGTTATGACTCTATTATATTATTAATAATAAATATACAACATGCTGGACTTAACTGAATTGTGTCAATATTGGCACAAAATTATGTGTATTGTATTGATTGGGAAATTTGTTACAATGCAATCTTCTCATTTTTTTCTCCTTTTTTTTCTTGTAGTTGTGCAAACAAGAAACATGTCACATCATGATGTTTTTTTTGTAATACAGTAGTCAAACATGCATTAATATGGTGTTTCAATTTGTGTAATCAATTACTGAGGATAATGTTACAATAACCTCTGATGACCCTTGTTTTTTATTTTGGAATTTTTTATTGAGATGTTGGTTTATTTTGGTTGGAAAATTTCATTGTGAATAAGTGATTCAGGAAATTAGGTCCTAGGAGCTCTTCTTACTCGTGAAAATTTTGAACACGGTGACCATGAGTTTTCTGAGGACAAAATCTATGATAACTTGAAGAAATATCAAAATTTGCTCTGTAACGATTTTAAATCGATCAAGTAGCTTTCCTTTCACCTTCATAAAAACATGTCTGGAAAATATTCTATTTTACCAGTTTTTACCTCTCTTAATATTATGATCAGTCATAACAATAAATATTTGTCAACATTAAATGTAAATTTAAATTTAAATGAATTCAATTCACTTTAATCGAAATTCAAAATACAACTAAAAGACACACAAATTCATTTGAATAATGAAAATATTGGGGTTGAAAATGCAATGAAATAAATTGAATGTCCTCTATTTTGTCTATCAAATCAACAACAACTCGTTTATTCAATTTTTTTTTCTTTTGTATTAAATTTGAAAGAAATCGCTTTGAAAGAAAAAAAGAAAATTTCTGGAAAATATCCTCGTATTTAAAAGGTATAAATTACTTTGAAAAACAAACTCATAGGGTACTAAAGTTTTCTAAACCAGAAAAAAGGAATGATACATTTAAATTTCTCTTTTTTTGAATGGGAAAAGTGAACTCATGGAATATTCAAAACAAAAATAATATCAACAAGAAAGTGAAAAAAAGACAAATAAAACAAATAGCAGAGAGTTTTGCTTGTCGAAATGCATTTTCAGTATTTGATAGGATTAAAAAGGTGCTTTTATTGTGAAATGGTTATTTTTTGTTTGTGTATTTTGAGGTTAGTGCTATTGGCCTACAGGGATGTGGAATAAGGGGGCTCAAAATATTTTGATTAACAAACAAAAAATTACTTGGATGGTTAAAAATTTTAACTTCAAATCAGCACATGACTCAGAAAGCATTTAAATGAGCCTAAATAGCTTTTTAAGAAGGTGTGGTCACTTTCCTGAATTGAGCCAGATGGAGCCAGAGACGGATTGGAAATTATTAACGGCCCTGGCATTCTGTATGATTTCCTTTAAAATTTACGCTAAACCTTACTTTTACAAGACGATCGACTGCGGCCTTTCTGGCATTTGCCTGATTGCCCATATGGGTAATCCGCCACTGGATGGAGATTTGGCACGCTCTATGGAAAATTTGGTGAAAAGTTATGAGCGCAAAAGGAAGGAGCCTTATAAGCCAGTCTGGGCATGCATTCCTTTGAAAGCTTAGGTCCTTTGCCTTTATTTTGCCCCTTATCCAAGAAAAACTCATATCCATCCCTGACCAACGTTCAAAATTTAATGTATTTTTTTTCTTTATTATTATTATGCATTTATTCACTCTATAACATTAATATTTAGATACAAACACACACACACACAAAACGAAAAGAAATTCGTGAAGCAATAAAGCTTTTCTTACATTTTTAATGTATGTCACATTTTCTTGAATACACTTTTTTTTGTCTAAGTCTAAATGAAAAGAGTGCATATTTAAAAAGAGCATTCAGTCACATTTCTCATGGTGCACATAATTTGAAAATACATGAAAACTACTTTGCTTGTTTTATTTTATTTTCAAACAAAAAAAGTCCTAACAACCTGCTTATTTTTGTTTCAATAAAACATTTAAACTTTAAAAACAAAAAAATTGAATACACACGTGTGTGCTTTTCATCTTTTCTTGTTTTTTTTTGAATCGTGTATGTTTGCAGTTCAACAAATTCTTTTTTCATTTGTCTTTGAATGCGATCGTTTGTTTTTCATATAAAATACTATTCAATAAATGAATGAATGGATTTTTTTCTTTTTATTTTCATTTTAACATCGCGCGCGCGAGAAATATTTGAAATTTAATTGTCTGCAGTAGTACGTTTGTTGTCGGCAAATGTTATTTGTATGCATGTCTGCTATATTTGCTTTCATAGGAGGAAAAAAATTGCAATTTTAATGCAAAATTATGCCTTGTTCTTGTATTTAAAAGCACATTGCAAAAAAAAAACAAGGAATAATGAAAGTTTATGGTAGTTCAAACAAAAAAAAGAACAAGAAGAAAAATAACAATGCAACGCAGACAAATAAATATCAAAAACATATGTAATTCTTGTATCATTAGGATAGGGCGCGACTCGAACATCGTCAATAAAATGGTCACGTTTCAAATTAAAACTATTAAATTTCTGCCTTAATTTTTCCTTTCTTTTTTGGAATGAAACACCTTGAAATTGCAAAACCTTGTAACTCGTAGTCTTTTAGCATCATTTTAAAGCTAAACCCAAAAAACTTCAAACCAAGAATGTCAAAAAAATTTAATTATTGCATTGACATTCAATGAAAATATTTTTTTTTTTATTTTAAACTCTTCTTTTCGTTATCTGAATATTAATTTTAATATGAATTGATAATAATAATAATTTCAATTGATTTATTCAAAGTCAATTCATGCATGATGATAAATTTTATTATGCAGACATATGTTTTGCTCAACTATTTCCATACAAATTATGGATATTGCTCAATTTAAAGTTTTTCATGTGAAATGAGGAAAATAATAATGAATGAGTCAATGAATGAATGAATGCAAAAAAATGAAAAATAGAGGAAGCAATTTTCTTTATGAATTTATTTGAAATTTTTATTTATTGAGAAAGAAATATTGGTTTGAATAATGAAAATATTGAGAAATTGCATTTTGATGGTAAAAAGCTTGACCTAAAGAAACTTGGAATATAAAAAAAATGGGTTTTTTAAAGGTATTGTAGTCACTAATGCTGCTTGACGATCTGAGTTATATTAACGAAAGTCTTCAAAAGTTTTCGAAACGCTTGTAAAACTTTACAAAACCCTTCCAAAATTTATGAAACGCTTCAAAAACTTTTCGAAACGCTTGAAAAACTTTTCGAAAGTTTTCAACAATTTTCGAAACGCTTCAAAAATGTTACGAAAGCTTTCAACAATTTTCGAAACGCTTCGAAAATTTTACGCAAGTTTTTAACAATTTTCGAAACGCTTCAAAAACTTTGCAAAAGTCTTCCAAAATTTTTGAAACGCTTCGAAAACTTTACGCAAGTTTTTAACAATTTTTGAAACGCTTTAAAAACTTTACGAAAGTTTTTAACAATTTTCGAAACGCTTCAAAAACTTTACGAAAGTTTTCAACAATTTTCGTAACTCTTCAAAAACTTTACGAAAGTTTTCAACAATTTTCGAAACGCTTCAAAAACTTTACGAAAATTTTTAACAATTTTCGAAACTCTTTAAAAACTTTACGAAAGTCTTCCAAAATTTTGGAAAATCTTCTTAAAAAAATCAATGAAGTCTTAAAATTTTTAAAAAACTGATGTTAAACAAAATGAAAACCGTAACAATTTTCAATATTCTTCTATATTTATTCTTGGTGTCCTAATTTTTAGTTTTCCTCTACATAAAGACCAACAACCTACTAATAGATTTTTTTTATGTTTATTTTCATTTTTATTTATTTTATATCTTCATACACTTTCAATTGCCCCATAATAAATCTATTTTTTAGTGCATTTCGTAAGAAAAAATGCACTATTACAGACGGTTTGTCCGCCGTCACTCTGACACTGATACCTATCCATAACTCCGGAATGGTCCATCGGAGCAAGGTCGGGTTTTTTTTATTAGATAGAGGAGGTCTTAAGGATGATTTAAAACTCATTAGTTTTGAGATTGGGCTCATGGATTGGGCTCCAGAGCCTCCAAAGCCTGAAAAACCGTTAAAAACGGTTAAAATTTTAAAAATATTTAAAATTTGTTTTGTTGGGTGGAGAAGTTTACTAAAATGAATTTTAACTTAATGGCTCTGAGATTAGGTTCAGAAATTGGGCTCAGAAGTTGGGCTCAAGAATTAGGCTCCAGAGCCTGAAAATGGTCAAAAGCCCAAAATGTCCGATTTTTTCAAATATTTTTTTTTTAAATTTTCAAAATGGCGAAAATTTTTCAAAATCGCGGAAAATTTTTAAAATGGCCGTTATTTTCAAAATGATCGTTATTTTCAAAATCACCGTTATTTTCAAAATGGCAGTTATTTTCAAATTTTATTTAAATTAAAACTTAATTATATTCAATGAAACGAGTCCCATCGAAATGCACTTTTCTAAACCGCCCAGTGGTTAGAATTTCCCATTTTTTAAATGTTCACAACGACAAAAAAAAATTTTAAAATTCAAAATGTGTTCCCGCATCCGTTTTTTTTCCTCTGCATGTATATTGAAAAGCTATATTTATTGGTATACTAGTGAAAAAACATACTCAATATGGTAGTTGTCGGGTCGTTTCATCATCAGCAAAAATTATATATGTGGACCATTTTGTACGAATAATGAATATCAAAACTAACAAAAAAAAAATACAATCGAAAAAATTTGGAAACACAAACAGACAAACAAATAGAGAATATAAAAAAAAAAAGAAAATGAATCGAATTCAGAATTGTACCTAATTTTATTAAGCATATTTTTTTATTTTATTATTTTATTTTCATTTCATGATAAATAAATTGTTATTTTTATTATTTATTTATTTTGTTATTGTCTTCCGTATATCTGAATGTTCATAAAAAAATTTGAGGGAAATTCAAATAAAAAAAAATTCTGAATATTAACAACACAATTATATTGATTATGATGAATTTTTTTTTTGTCCCATTTTTATTTTCATTTCTATTTGCAATTGAATTGCATTTTAACATATAAAAAAATATGAATTTTAGATAACGATGCCGGTTTTCCATCTAAAATTTTGTATCAATTTCATCAACGCACATTTCGCCCCACAATAAATTTGAATAATCACATTAACTTAAATAAGCACCATGTCCTTTAATGAATAATAATAAAAAAAATAAAGTTGAACGAATTTACATAAAATATAATGATAAATTTTAATGTAAACACAATTTGAATTGAATGCTGAACACGTCATTAACGCATCAAATTATTTTTGGCTTGAGGATGATATGGAAAATTTGTATTTAAATGCCAGCAGGTTTATTTTATAACAATTAAGATTCAAATGATGCTTTTGACTCAATTATTGTTATTATTATTATCGTCATTATTATTGTTATTATTTTATCATATATTCAATTGGACACACAATTTGCCCTTATTCTAATTTAAAATGCATTTTGCAGACCCTTATGCAATTTTGAAATGGAGATGCGCTGTAATTTGGTGAAATTGTGACATTTTGAAATCTAGTGAAAAGCTTTTCAGAATCTTTGGACACGTTTGACATGGTTCAGAAGTCAGCAACGACTTTTTCTTTGAAAAAACAAATTCAGGAGCCTTTAAATTGTGAGTAAAAGTAGTTGAAAACCTCTGCAGCGTATGGGGGAGGGTTTGGAGGCCTTTTAAAAACATATCCTTAAGGCTTCTAAGATCGTTAATGTGCTCTTTGATGACTTCAGTCTAACTCACTTAATAGGATTCATTCATATTAGTTTAGATTGAATCCCGATCTCTTCAAAAATTTTCACGTCGGGGTCACCAATGCAAATTTTTATAGCACACCCCTATTAAAATGAAATGATGTCTAAATTCACTCTTTTATTCTAATTCAGTATAATAAATTAAATCAACTCAACTGTGACTAACCTATAAAATTGTACTTTGATCACCAATTTTGCCCATTAATGACCAATAAAGAATTGATGTAACCAGGATACGAATGTAAACTACTCATAAATGCAACAATATTGCAAATTTGCATCAATAATGACCATGGTGATTATGATAATTGTATAATTTTAAAATTAATTCAGCGAATTATCGTCATTTTCATTAAATTTTATTATTATTTTAGAGGTAGAAAGAAAAATTTTAATGTGAGCCTCATCTGAAACAAGCAGAGAACGTTTTGAGCCTCCCCTTGTCTCTTCGAAATCCATTTCATGAGACCTCGTACACTAAAATGACCCCAAAATTTATTTTAAAAATCATGTTAAAAAATTTTCAATTCCATTTAAAAGTAAAAAAATATAAATATTAAATTTGACTGTTTCCATCACACACTTTTTTTGCCTTTAAATCCACACATTCAAAGCATTTAACAGGGCATTATATTTATGATGATGTCTGGCAAATCATAACAAACACACACATTTATTCCATCTCTTTACTATTCATTCATATTAAAAAAGCTGTTTTCATTCATTGCTTAATTTGTTTTTAGCTCACTCATCATCAGCATCATCATCATCATCATCCACCATCACACACAACGATATAAGATACTTATATCGGCTTATATGATTTTTCCGTATGTGCATCGAGTTTAATTAAAGTTATGAGAATTGAAAATTATTGCCTAGATCGGCAATATGACGAGATAAGTGGATGCATGTGTGTGTATGTGTAAATTGAATATTTATGGGAAAAAGGTGAATTGTTGTGGCTTCATTTTTTGCTTCCTTTTAAAGTTGAGCCACTTATTGTACATGAAAATAATTGGCCTGGATCAATAAACGGTAAAAGTGTGTCTCAGATGAAATTGAAGTGAAGATATTTTGATTAAATTAAAATTTTCCTAAACCGGTTTTGATAAAAAGTGTACAAACAAGTCCCATTTTAAATCAAAAAACACAATACAAGAGATTTTATTAAATTTAATTATACACACGCACATAAATGAATACAATAGAAGGAGAAGCAGAAGCCAATTCTCCAGAAAAATCATTTAATTTAATCATAATTTTAAATTTAAAACAAAAACAAAAGAGATAAATATGAAAATTGAAATGTTTTTTGTTCTGGCATATTGTTTAATAAAAATCACAAAATTGTTAAAATTGAATGTAAGATAAAAAGGTAATATTTGAGTACGTACTTTCGGCATTTATCTGTCGAAATGTATCAAAAAGCAACACATTGAGAGCATATAATCACCCCTTTCTATGCTTTTATTTGTGTTATTATTATTATTATTATAAGTCTTTCATTCAGTTATGATTTCTAAAATTTCTCTCATCATGGTCTTATAAGAGAAATTTTAATATAGATATTCTTAAATTTATTCATGAAAATTTTAATTTGACAAAATATTTGAATTTGGGTGTTTATGTGTGTGTGGGTTGATGTTTTTTTTAGTTATATTAAGATAGTATTGAAAAAAACAAGGGTAAATTTGTTGAGAGTAACCTAGTGAAAATTTTTGATGGGAAATTCAGCAATCTAGTGAATCAGGACGTTAGTCTCTCAAACTGGAAGAATCCCTCTTTTATAATAACAATCTCAAGTTTAATCGAGCGAGAGAGCGAAATAAATGTAGCGATAGTGATAGAGAAAGGAAGAGAAAATTATAGAGGGAGAGAGAGACAGAAACAAAGAGTTAGAGGGAGACCAAAATACAGAGCAAAAAGAGAGTTAGAGAACGATAAAGAGCAAGAGAGAGAGAAAGAGAAAGAGAAAAGAGAGGGGAAAAGAAATATAAGGAGAAATATAAAGAGAGAGAGATCGACAAAAAATATAGAACGAGCGAGAGAAACATTTAATGGCAGAGAGAGACAATGAGCCTTACAAAGCGAGAAATAAAGAAAGAGAAAGAGAGAGAGGGTATAAATCGAGTAAAAGAGAAGTCAACATTAAATTCCTATTTTAAACTTTGTAAAGGCCCCACAGTACAAGTTGATTTCGTCCGCAGACGGAGATGTTTGTAGAGAAATTTTTCTTCCATTTTCTGTTAATTCGTAAAAAAAAAACAGTTATTACTGAGCACTCTTGTAGTCTACGCTTGTTGTGTATTTTTTCATGTAAGCTCAGTTTTTTTGATATTTCATGCATAAATTACATTTCAAAGTAACTCACTTGACACAGTTCCTCGAAATTTTCTTTTCAAGCGTTCTTAATTAAAAAAAATCACAAAAACAAAAAAAAAATGCAATGTTTATGCGTTTATTTTATTTCAATTCTCAACAATCTTCAACATTCTGATGCAGTTTTAATATTTTCTAGCAATGAAAAAAAACCTCACAATAGAATTTTTCATTAGAAGACTTCACACAACATTTATTCAACAATTCATGACTGTAATAAAATAATAAGAGAATTAAACGAGAAAATAACGTACTCTCATTACAACGCTCTGTGCATGTGTTTGTGTGTGTGCACTTATTATTAAATTTATTTCAAAGTTAAGGGTGTTTTAATTAAAATAAGTCTTGTATACGTTTTGGAATTGAATTGAAGATAAATGTTGAATACCTTCACATAAAATGTTGAAAAAAAAATTAAAATTTCAGTGAAAAAAGATCAGTTCACATCAAACGAAACCAAAATTCTAATTTTAAATCAAGGAAGCTCCAAAAACTTTTGAACATAGAAAAAAATTGAAAAAAAATTTAAAGCTAAAGAGAAACTTTATACCTTTCATTATAATACTTTACTCTTTTGATTATAATTCCATATAATTTATAAAAAAAAACTTTTTTTCCAAAACACACTCACACACACATGCATTCCCGACACTCAATTTAATTTGTAATCTGACTGGAAACTTTTTTTCTGCTGCAATTACAGCAGTAAAATAAAATACACAAAATAAAACAACAAAACCATAATATTTAGGCTTGTAATTACATGCACAATAACTTGTGTTTCAAAAATTTTACTCTGTGTGTGATGTGAGAACTTTACGATTTAAATACAAGGAAAAACATAGAAAATCAGTTAAGTGTTTGGAAAATCACAGTATAGTTAGAATTTCAATGTAATAAATTGTAAGTTGAGCTTTGTGGTTAATCAAGACATTTTTCCGTTTTTCTTTAATTTTTTCCAAAATTTAAAAAAATTTTCAAGGAAATCCTAAATCGGTTGATTGCATCTCATCAGGTACACCCCAAACCACCTCGAACCACTTCGACCCAACCTAGAATATTCTTAGATCAGCCAAAAATATGATTTTTGAAATTTGGAGATAGGCCTTACCTTCATCGATTTTTTGCATATTTCCATGCTTCAATTTCCGAGTACCAAAATTCAAAAATTTTTCAAGGAAATCCGAAATCGGTTGATTGCATCTCATCAGGTAGACCTCAAATCATCTCGAACCACTTCGACCCCACCTAGAATATTTTTAAATCAGCCAAAAATATGAATTTTGAAATTTGGAGAAAGGCCTTACCTTCACCGATTTTTTGCATATTTCCATGCTTCAACTTCCGAGTACCAAAATTCAAAAAATTTTCAAAGAAATCCAAAATCGGTTGATTGCATCTCATCAGGTATACCTCAAACCATCTTGAACCACTTCGACCCAACCTAAAATATTTTTAAATCAGCCAAAAATATGAATTTTGAAATTTGGAGAAAGGCCTTACCTTCACCGATTTTTTGCATATTTCCATGCTTCAACTTCCGAGTACCAAAATTCAAAAAATTTTCAAGGAAATCCGAAATCGGTTGATTGCATCTCATCAGGTAGACTTCAAATCATCTCGAACCACATCGACCCCACCTAGAATATTTTTAAATCAGCCAAAAATATGAATTTTGAAATTTGGAGAAAGGCCTTACCTTCACCGATTTTTTGCATATTTCCATGCTTGAACTTCCGAGTACCAAAATTCAAAAATTTTTCAAGGAAATCCGAAATCGGTTGATTGCGTCTCATCAGGTAGACCTCAAATCATCTCGAACCACTTCGACCCCACCTAGAATATTTTTAAATCAGCCAAAAATATGAATTTTGAAATTTGGAGAAAGGCCTAACCTTCACCGATTTTTTGCATATTTCCATGCTTCAACTTCCGAGTACCAAAATTCAAAAAATTTTCAAGGAAATCCAAAATCGGTTGATTGCATCTCATCAGGTATACCTCAAACCATCTTGAACCACTTCGACCCAACCTAGAATATTTTTAAATCAGCCAAAAATATGAATTTTGAAATTTGGAGAAAGGCCTTACCTTCACCGATTTTTTGCATATTTCCATGCTTCAACTTCCGAGTACCAAAATTCAAAAATTTTTCAAGGAAATCCGAAATCGGTTGATTGCATCTCATCAGGTAGACCTCAAATCATCTCGAACCACTTCGACCCCACCTAGAATATTTTTAAATCAGCCAAAAATATGAATTTTGAAATTTGGAGAAAGGCCTTACCTTCACCGATTTTTTGCATATTTCCATGCTTCAACTTCCGAGTACCAAAATTCAAAAATTTTTCAAGGAAATCCGAAATCGGTTGATTGCATCTCATCAGGTAGACCTCAAACTATCTCGAACCACTTCGACCCAACCTAGAATATTCTTTAATCAGAAAAAAATATGATTTTTGAAATTTGGAGAAAGGCCTTACCTTCACCGATTTTTTGCATATTTCCATGCTTCAACTTCAAGTACCAAAATTCAAAATTTTTTCAAGGAAATCCAAAATCGGTTGATTGCATCTCATCAGGTAGACCTCAAACCATCTTGAACCACTTCGACCCAACCTAGAATATTTTTAAATCAGCCAAAAATATGAATTTTGAAATTTGGAGAAAGGCCTTACCTTCACCGATTTTTTGCATATTTCCATGCTTCAACTTCCGAGTACCAAAATTCAAAAATTTTTCAAGGAAATCCAAAATCGGTTGATTGCATCTCATCAGGTAGACCGCAAACCGTCTCGAACCACTTCGTCCCAACCTAAATTTAATTTTTTTTGCACTTCAAAGCAAATTAAAAGCGAGTTAACATTATATCCGGTCACCACACAAAAACAAGGCGGTCCTTCAAGTAAGCTACGAGCCATATAGCGTAAATACATTCATAGCTCATGTACATTCTACAATAATAGCACAAAAACCCGACAGCTATTATTACATCATGTAATAGAATTAAATGCTCGCTAAAGCAAGCAACCACAAAGAAAAGAGAGAAATTGAGGCTTTAATTTGTATTTTCCGTTTAAAAGAGTTGTCTCTCATTTAAAAATGTCAAAGTAAAATCATAATATAAATAAGGACATGATACAAGTGGCCACTTCACTTTTATATTATTACCTTTAAATTACACTATGATACTTTAATCCTGTCATATTTATAATAACAAAATGTATAAATGAAAATTGTCTTTTGTGTTGTAAAATATGACACTATTTTTTTCCTCTTTATACTTTTTCTTCTTTTTTGTTGTTGTTGTAATTTCATGACTTTGATATAATAATAATAAATATATTAAAAATATATTGTGTCTGTGTGGGACCGATGGTGTTGTAAACGTAAAATGTTTTTTCCCCCTTACACGGTGATTTTCGTGCGTAGATGACTTGTAAAAAGAAATATAAATAAAAAAAGATCTTTTTAGAGGTGAGATTTTTCTGTACCATGAAGTAAAAAATAAGAAAAAAAAGATTTAGTTGAAAATGTGAACAATTAGGTTAAGATTAGTGCCTTGGGAATCATTGTCGTCATTATCGTTGATGGCGATGACGACACAACGTACTTTATTTTGTTATTGTTACAACTTTACTCTTATAAATTGTATAAATAATAATGATTATTGCCATCGTTTCAACATTGTATTTATATAAATTTATTTTTTTTCCTGCTCTTATCTTTCTTTATTCTTATTTTTTTGGCTGTGAACATTTTCTTACACTTTTAAAAGGAAGAAAGTGCTTTAAAAAGATTGAATAAATGAAAATTGAAGTAGGTAACATTTTTTCCTTACATTTCAAGGTGCTCATCTCAAAACATAGACAAAATGATGGCCAACTAGAGAATAAACAATTATAAAAAGATATTATATTTTTTTTTATAACGAGGTAGGGCTTTTATCGTGAGAGAGGCGATGATGATGATAAATATTATCACTATAAACGGCTTTTTTGTCTCAGTGAGGAACAGATCAGATCAGATTTCTAGAAGAGAACCAGCACTCAGACCTACAGACGGGTCCATTGTGCATACCCATTATCATCATATCTGATGAAGAAGGAACCAAATCTAGAGAAACAACTAAAGAAAGAAGTCCACTAGATCTGGTTCAGTTCAGGAAAGTGACCACACCTTCTCAGAAAGCTAAGCAGGGCAGTGAGGAATATTTATGTTGAAGGACTTTTCGTTGAATTAAATTCGTTCAATGAAATTCTCAGACACCATCCTATGGTGGCTCTTTATGATGATTAAAGATTTCCCTATCCTGGAAGCTTGATTTTTAGCCTGAGGCTAGTTTGGATTAGATATGAAAAGGCGTCCACCTCAGACCGAAGCCCTATTGTGTACGTACCTAACTATACAGCACAGATGTGCCAAAGTCAGTGTACATGCCTGTTTCAACGACCAGTTCTACTTGATCGACTTATCCATTTTTTGGATATTCTACTTTTTAATGTAAGTTGAGTCCATATTTTGATGCGGAGATCTGTTAAGACTTCGTGATCCGGTTGTGCCACCACTTGTTTTGTTCTGTTTCAACGTTCTTCCTACGAAAATTTTTTGATTTGGAGAAAACTAATTTTAGAGTCAGTTCATGGGAATCGATACCGTGACCATCGAGTTGCAAAGCCGATGACTTTACCACTAGACTATAGAGACAGACAGATTTGGTCAATTGATTGCAACCTTGAACATTTCACAAGAATTTAGATTTGATCAATTGCCAAGTCGTAGTGATTGGTTTGAAGTTCCTGGTTTCTAACTACCAGTTTATTTTGGAGATTCGAAAATCATCCTCATGCACGGATCACGTATGGACGACATTGCTTTCAACTGGTCACTGTGCTCTAGATTGTCACCTGAGTTATTTTGATACTAGAAATGTGAATGAGAAGTTCTGGTCACTTACCTGAACTGAACCTGAAAATGAATGCGTTTGTAGCATTGAGTGCTGCTCCTCACTTATGGGGACTGTCCAAAAAATCTGATTTGCTTTGTTAGCTCACTCTCAGTCGCCTAGTAGAATAATCCTACTGAGAACTAAGCTCTCAAGATGATTCGTAATTCCTGTTTCTGCAATTTTAAGATCCATTACCTGCCGTTAACTTTTGACTGCCGTTTGAAGCGCAAAAATCCCTCATTTCACAAATATTTTCACAGAAATTTCCTTCTTTGTATTTTCCTTCATAATGATTTTCATTTTTTCATCTTACACAAAATATAAATTGCTTACCTGACATTTATTATTAAAAGTTTAGATGACTTTCATTAAAAAAAGTACACAATTTTCCGGATAAGAAGACTGATAAAAGTACACATAAAAGGATTTATGACGTGATTATCAAGAACGATTATTCTTTTTCTTCATAATATTAAAGAAAATCTTATTATTATCATCATTTTCACTGTTATTCTTATTAAATTCATCAAGAACAACAACAAAGATATTAAATCACAAAATGAAATTTCTTCAAATTAATATTCTAATAAATTACCATTTAAAGCGTTAAGTGCACCTCTATAACTTAAAGACGTAATTAAGTGTGTCAAAGAAGAATATGCGAGACTTTAATTTATTACCTTTTGTTATTTTCATTTTTTGTAATGAACGTGTAATGAACCAGGCACCGGAAAACACATCACATCATTCCGAAAATATATTTTATGTTATCTTCACCCTTGTCGATGTTCATTTAAGCCATACATGACGAGAGAAAATAATAATTTCTGGTTTTCACAAATTACACATAAATTTAACGTCACATATTCAAATTAAAATAAATATCATATGAATTTACAAAATTTCTGCTTTAATCAACATAAACTGAATAATAACTAAAAATACATGAACAATCATCTTCACATATACCCGTGTACGTGTGTGTGTGTGCGTGTGTATGTTTAAATTGTTTTATAAAACACAATACCTCTAATTAGAACATTACCATATATTTTCATATTTATTCATTAAATTTAACATTCATGGCAAAGGAAATAATGAAAAAGGGGAGAGTTTATCCAATGGAATTTAATTGACACGTGTTTCTCTTTTGTAAAATGTTTGATTTTAATTTACGAGATTTTTGTACCAAAAGTTGGAAGTTAAAAAGTGTGATTGTGGATGGCTATTAATTATGCCTTTATCATAAAACGTTTAGCTAATTTTTTTTGTTGCTTGTGTTATCATCATGTTAAAGTGACCTGAAACAAGGTTAAATGTTTCAATTAATTTTATGGTGCTGTTTTTCTTTTATACCTGCTTTTTTGAACAAAAATGGTAATTTTTTCACTTAACGAAAACAAAATTGTAATGATGAGCACACAATTTTTAAGTGTAATAATAACAATAACCATAACAGTTAAGATTCACATTTTTGTTGCTTTTAATACAGAAAAAAACAATTCACAAGTTCTTTGAAATTGAGATTTTAATTATCAATTAAGCATCAACATTTAAAATTGAAAACAATTCTTTTAACATCGATTCAATGACCTTTGATTCTGTTTCATTGAAAAAAATTGCCCAAAAGTATGCAATGTTTACCAATTTTAATATATTTTTTCAATTTAAATGCCTTTTACTAGGCTTGTCACTTGATTTCATTGCAACGACCCACAATCTTTGAAAACAAAACCATATTCATTGAATTTTTGTGATTTTTTATTCATATTCTTAAAGTGAAATCAAAAGTATGCAATGTATTTTACATTTTAAATCAATTGAATAATCAATTTACCTTTAAAACTTATTTCAATAAGATAAAATTCAAAATTGAAGAATCAATGAAACAAAGAAATCCAAGAATCAATTCAAAAAAGAGGTGAAACGATAACAAATAACACTGCAATTAAATTAGCATAAATTGAAGCTAAATTTAATTAAATTTTTCAATGTGTCCTCTTCGTTTTTCTTTCGCATCGCTATTAATTTTTCTACATGGCTGATTGTAAAAACGTATCGAGTTAAATTGATTAAATTGGCTTGTGCAAATTAAATTTAAAAAAAAAATGTGATAAATAAATTAAATATTGATTTTCTGTTCGACTTCATGTCATTGCAATTATTTTTTTAACAAATTCCTTTAATTTTATTTTTATCATTTTTTATACGGAATTTACTTGAATTGACCACAAAATAACTCATGAGTGTCAAGAAATTATTCAACCATTTCATATCCGATTAATTTAATAAAAAAAATGATAAAAATTGGAAACATGAAGACCTTTTGATCTACCTGAAATTTTCCCCTAAATTTATATCATATAAATAAAATGGGTTTTGATACATTGATAAGGATTCACTGAGGAAAGTCCATCATAAAAAGGACATCGTCTAATACCTTCAAGTAGATTATCATCAAAAACTAACATTTTCTCTTCACTTTTTCCATTTAAACCATTGAATAAATTCATCAAATTTACTTTAAAAAAATAAAAATAAATAAAAGAGGGCCTAAAACGTTATTATTATTATCATTTTATATTACGACTTTTTGTGTTATTATTGAATAAACTAAAATGAAAATTTTGCATAAATTTTGTAATCTATTGTGATAAGAGAAAGGAAGAGAAAAGTGAAGTGAGCTCCCCTTTTTTTGCATAAATGAAAGGCATGAATTGAAAGGGTGGATTATTATTCCATTTTTTATTATAGGAAAATGATGTGGAAGGGTCAAAATGTGAAGATGATTGTCAATTTCTTTCATAAAAAAAGAAAAGATTTCTTCAAACATAATCAAATAAGGAGCATGAAATGAAAAAAAAACGTATTAAAATTTTGATTATTATTCTTCTTTTGAAAAGAAAAATTTTGTCAATTTAAACCCAAATTTAAACAAAAGAAAGTGCATCCCTTTACTTTTTTTTATTTGTCTTGATTGCAATTCCTTTACGTCTCATAAGACACACAAAAAAAATATACGAGATGTAAACTTTCTTTTTTTTTTAATTTCAATTTTTTGTTTCCTTTCAAAAAACTTTTCACAATTGAAGGTTTTCTTATATGAAATTGAATATGAAGAAGAAGAAGGAGTTAGACAAATCATTACAGCACATGTGAGATTTATGTGAGACTGATATGAGGATGTGAATTTATCAAACAGAACAAATGAAATGTAAAGGAAATGAAAGCAAATTGTTTAACAATTCGTATTCAGACACAAATGAGACGATGATGAAATCAGTGTGTGTGTGAGTGAAGTTGAAAGGGTATTCAATTGAGGAAAATTCAAGTAAATCATTTTTTATGAGTAGTTTGAACTCAAGTCTCAGGGATATAAAACTAAATAAAAGTAATGATACTAAGGGAAAGTTAAGGCCCTCTGAAGATTCTAACAATTATGTTAAGAAAAAAAGTTTAATTGACGTCTCAGAACACTCATAGGCGTCTTATTCAGTTTTTAGGATGAAACTTGTAAAGGATATTAGTTTCTCACTAGGATTTTGTTGGGAAGCGTTGAAGCGAAAGCAATCAGTGGCCAGATTCATGGACCTAGCATTACGGACGTTTCTAGACGTTCGATTTGCCAGCTTTAAAGGAAGTTTTCCTTTTTATTGCTTCTACTATCAAATATAGATATTGTTGGTCTTTTGACAAGCCCTTAACACCTTTAACATGTTTTTACCAATATCTGCCAAGTAATTGCTATAAAGTTGGCTACCTCAAGTGACCGAAGAATATCTGGGTATTTTATTTGTTTGAAAATCTCTCCTTAAAAGGAATTGGGCTTTGTTGTTGCTCCATCTTTCGTTACAAAATATCTTTAAGAAGCAAATAAACATCCCAATGCATAGCAGGCCAGTGTGAAAGGGTGTTCCCACTGGTGCCCCACTGGTTTTGGGTTGAGAGTGTGATCTAAATCCTCTTTAAGCATTCTGATTATTCCTATCTGGATTCTTGTATTTAGATTTGTTCAGCTCGCATCACATATATATATTTCTTTCGTTTTTAAACATCTCTTTTCAAAAACAGTTTTTAAAAATGTTGAAAGTTTTATTGCCATCTTCTCCACGTAAATCTTAAGGTCTTTTTGGTACAAAAACGTTGTCATAAATATTTTCATTTATTTTACCAGTTTATCCATTGGCTTTTCTTTAGCTTATATTTCGTCTCGTAAGTTAACGAACCTGTCCTTTAACGTTTAGCAGGGAGAAAAAAATTTTATAAAAAACTTTACTTACGTCTTTTATTTATAAGCTTAGCACCGAAACTTCAATTTTGAGCACAGTCAAGTCTCTATATGGTGAAAAATAAGCTGTACGCAATGATTCTATAAAGTGACAAATCAGTATCTATAGAAACGGTAGATCCATAGAATCTGACGTGTCATTACATAGAATCTTTACGTACAGCTTATTTTTCACTATATGGAGACTTGACTTTACGCGCTTCATTTCGTTTTCTGAAAAACATTTTCCTGATCATCAAAAACTTCTTCAACCCATTGAATTGAATATCCACTCTTCATCCTCTTCATTCAATGTCACGGACAAAATAGTTACATAAACATGGATTTTGATTACTCGTTTTCATCACATCACAACAACAACAACAACAAAAATCCTACAATTGATGAAAGAGAAAATGAAAACGACAAAATTTACATTTTTGATATGATGTTGATGATGATGTGCATGAAAATATATGTATTTTAACATTTATATTGACGCATTATTTGCATTTATTTATCATACCACAAGATAAGTTTAAAACTTTGTTTTCCCTCAATGCTTGTCACAAAATAATCTGTCATATTTTTCCATGTGAATCGTTGCTCGTAACAAATTGAAAATGATTGTGTGATGAAATGAAATGATTTTTTTGGAAAAAGAAACACAATTATTGAATTTAGTTACAAAACAGATGGGATCGATATGTATATAAAGTATATGAAAGAGAAAAAAAATAGCGCAATGCTATCTTTACGGCAATTAAATGAACTAACACAATGTTTTGCATTACATTAATGATTAGTTTCGATAATGACCACTTAAAGCGCCAATCTGACATTTTATACTGATTTTTTTGCATGTCTGGAATGTCATATACGTGGTTTAAGCGAAATAATGTTGATGGGACACCTTCACAAGTAATAAAAGGTGCAAGAATTTTAAATAATTTATTATATATTTATTTATTTATTTAACATTTAGATCTTTATTATTAATCATTTATTTTTTTGCACAGAATATAATATAGAGTATTTTTGTTATTCATTATTATTTAACAATTGTTGGTATTTGTCATATAAATTAGCTAATAAAAGCAATTGGTCGTGTCGTTGTTACAATTGATGTTGCGTTCATGTAAAAGTGTATTCATTTATGTCATTGCGTATCTGATTTTTTTTGATGTTCTCATGAAAAAATTGTAATGTATTGTAAAAGGATATAAAAAAATTTAATAGCCAGCCAATTCTGCGAATGTTGAATCCATCTCGTCGGCAAGAGACTTGTATCTGTCCTTGTTGATGCCCAACTCGTCTAAAAATGTGAAATGGCACATATGGGAAATAGTAATGTATAGTATGAAAAATTTTAAGTTATATGATTTAAGAGTCGTTTAAATGATCTTGGAATACTTTTAAGAGCATGGGTGTAAAATTTCATATACAATTTACAGCGCCACAGCCGATATGTGGCAGAAAAGTGAACTAAAAATTGCGTTTAATTGAAAATATGAAACGTTACACCCGTGCTAACAGAGTTGCCCAAAAAAAAAATCTCCTTGATTCGTAGGTAGAGTAATCAAAAATCATATAAACAACATTTGATTTATAAAATTTTGTATATTTTTCTATATAAAATTTCTAATTCAAGCAGCAAACAAAAACACAAACATTTAAGTTTAAAAATAAATTTAATTATACCTTTAAAATGTTAATGTTATAAAAGCGCTCAAATTTCCAATCTCATAAATTTGTGCCAATTCAGTGTTTTTTTTTTTTTATTTATGTCATTAGTGTGCTCTCACGTTAATTTTAGATTTTTTTTTTAATTTAATATATTAAATTGTGTTATATTTTGTTTTATTTATAGATTTTTCTTTCTTCAAGCATTCATATTATGAGTGTGTTACGTGGCAGTTTTTTTGTATGATTTAAATAAATGTGATAATAATAAAAAAATAGTAAGCTTTAAAAGAGAAGAAGAACAAGAAACTACAACTAAGAGAATTCTAAAAGATTAATTTTCCTGATTAATTTTATTTATTTTTTTTATTCATTGTCTTTTCATAAGGCTTTTTTTCAATTTGCAACGAAATTCTTGTCCAGTGTAATTTAATCAAATTGGACATCCACAGTCTAAAATAATATTTTTTTTTTGTATCTCACTGTTTGCTGTAATTTTTTTTTTTTAAATGGGTGTAAAAATTGTTTGAAATGAAATAAAATCATATTAAATTAAAAATAAAACACTTCTACTTCTAATTCAGGTAAAAAATAATAATAAAAAAAAGTAAATTAAAAAAGCATTGAAATATTTGCCATGAAAATGGAAAATTTTGTATATATTTGAAAGTAATCATGAGAAAAACAGTCACAAATATCGTTTTTATGTTTCATATCAAGTATAAAAAAAATTGGGAACAGGGAAAAGTGTTTTTTTGAATTGGTTTGACCTTGTGTGAAAATTTGAATTTAGATTTTTCATAATTTTTTTTTTGCAAAAAGTGTATTAAAGTGAAATTTATTGAAGTGAAAATTTTCTGTGTTTTAAGTTTTTTTTTTCATTTAAATCGAATTAATATCCTGTAAGTTCAGCAAATGTGGTATCCAAATCGTCGCAAATCGCCTTGTACTTGTCTTTTTCATTTAACAATTTGTCTGTAATTAATAGAAGAGTAGAACGTAGTAATAAAAAGATAGATTTTTTGTTTTAGTTCTAATAGCAACATAATAAGAAAAAAAAGTACATAGAAATTGATGAATTTACGATTAATTACGGTTGTGATATGACTATCTAACTGCGATAAAAAAATTTCATTATTGACATTTATATTAAAAAAATTGTAAAATTATCGTGATAACAAAAAAACACAAAAAATTCAGCATTACCTATAAAAAAATGCAGTTAATATCAAAAATTTAACTGATTCGATAAAATGTTTCATTTTCGCATCACCAAATAATAAAAGTTAGATACAATGTTTCGTTTTAATTTTATGTTAGAGTTAAGAAATCGTTAGCAGTTTCGTAAGCGACATGTCAAATTTTTTAAGATCATCATTGTATCATAAAATTACTCAGTTATTGATTAAAGACAATTTGTTTGTAACGCATCAGCAGTGGCCAAGTTCAAAATTATTGTTATTAATTATTATTATTATTTTTATTATTATTTTATCTGTTTTAATTTTGATTATTATTAATAAGGCAATTATTTTTATTATTATCAGAATTGTGATAACAATAATGACGAAATTAAGGGTTATTGTGATTAGAATGTTAGTTAAAATACCTTCTAGTCTGTCGACTTCCTTTTGTAGTTTCTTGACTTGTTTCTCAGCTTGTTCAGCACGGGCTTCGGCTTCCTTCAATTTGCCAGTGAGAGTTTTCAATTGACGTTTGAATTCTTCTACTCTCTGGTTGGCCTTCTCTTCGGATACTTCAAGTGATTTAAGTGAGTTTCCTACAACCTGAAAATGGAATTTAATTTATTTCAATTTCAGATGTGACGTGAAATGTGAATAAAAACCTTCAATTCTTCTTCAAGTTCCATGATCTTGGCTTCTCCAGACTTGACACGATCTTCAGCAACTTCAAGTTCATCTTCAACGAAGGCGAGCTTGCGTGACACTTCATCAGATTTGCCGTCAGCATCTTCAGCGAGGAGACGAGCTTCCTTCAATTGATTTGAAAGTTGGTCCATGCGCTCTTCATCTTGTTGAGCACGATTTTCCAATACTTTGCACATACTATAAATTAACATAAATTGAATTAATACCATGCTAAGATTAAATGTATAAAATTTATGTTTACCGGTTGTTTTCATCAGCCATTGTTGTGGCTTCGAGCAACTTTTGTGTAGCGCTGTTAGAACGTTCCTCAGACTTTTCCAAATCTTCCTCAATCTGTTGGACTTTACGATTCATGGCAGCAACTTCGGCCTCAGTAGCGGTCAATTGCTTCTCCTTCTCTTCCAAGTCTTTGTTGGCTTGTTCCAATTGTTGCTTGGATGTCTCCAAATCAGCTTCAACTTGGACAAGTTTCTTTTGGAGCTCACCAACTTCCTCCATAATTTTGTCGGCACGGAGATTGGCATCTTTGTATTGGTTCTCACAGGTGTCGGCCTTGTCCATGGCATTGTCCTTCTCAAGCTTCATGGCTTGCATCTTCTTTTTGATTGCGTCCATAGTGGCGGTTCTTTTGTGTTAACTCCGGGCCGAAAAAAATTAACTCTATATAATAAGGATCTGAAATGAAATTCACAAAATAAAATCCAGAAAGACTTGGAACTTGCAAAATCGTCTTACAACTGAGATTTAACTTTACATAAAATATGTGTAGTAGCAAGAAAATTATTCACAATAATAATCATAATGACAGATACATTAAAAAAAAGAAAAACGTATTCATGAAAGATACGCACAAGCGCATATGCATATGACACAAATTCACTATTTACAAGATAAAACGAGTTGCGTTTAATGATTTCAATCCCGGCAAATAACCAAAAGCGATGTAGAAATGCTTTTGGTATTTGAACACAGAGTTTCGAAGATCATGTGTGTCACAACGCAAGAGGGAAACAATTGGGAATTAAATAGTAGCTTTTATCCACAACAGGACCCATAGGGACCGCAGTGGAGCCTTTTTCATATCTATCTAATTGGTAGCTATTCAGAAGTTAAAAAGCACGAATGGATCAAAACTGTGTCCGTAAACCTTTTGGCAACGATTCTGAAATTCGTCCAGATGTAAGCCGACCTAGAGTGAGATGAATTGATGACATCAACGCTGATTTTAGGGTATTACAAGTAGAAAACTTGTAAGAAAAAGGATAGAAAATACAACTGGAATTCAATTCTTGACCAAGATAAGACAAAAAATGGTTCTGGATCCACTTTAGTCATAAAAAGTTGTGTTCAAAAATTGTCTTTTTTTATTTTTTAAGAGTCTTGCATAAAATTTTTTAGTTAATTATCCAAAATGACACACACAGACGGACAACAGACGTCATAAGGGCCCACCATACTCGGTATTTTCTTTTAAAATCGACGAGAAATTCGCTAAAAATACAATCAGCCAACACAATTTCATCATATTTTTATTTCAGTTCACACTCATCCAATTTTTTTCAAAAAAAAATTATGATGACTCAATGTGTTTTTTGTACCAATAACACATACTTAGTTAAAAAATCTCTTTAGACATCCTCATTGAGATAGTCAAGGTGGTATTTTTTTTTATTTATTTTTAGTATATTTCACAAAAAGATCTAAATATAATGTTTTTTCTCAATAGATTTTATGTAACATATGAGGAAAGAGAGGAAAAGAGAGAAAAGAAAATTCATGATCGCAAATATTTTTCCTTTATATGTGTGGATCGAATACATATGAAAATGTACTCTACAAATTATTTAGATGTCGACACCTATCGCAACACCTCTTCACATCATGAAATTTTAGAAAAATAAGAAAGGTAAACAGCTGATGATAAAATTAAAAAGACGAAAAACGTAAAAATCTGTGAATTTCTTATAAAAGTTAGGCATTCATTTCAAAAAAAAATCTACAAGGGAATTGTTTGGATGCCTAATTTTTATACATCAGATGCCTTTTTTTAACGGTCATGAGTGCTTAAATTTAAGGCATTTACGCGTAACAGATAAGGTCTTTCGTGTCTTCATCAAAATTGTAGCTCTTCTGGAAAGGATTTAAGTTTAATTTTGCTGAAAATTCTTGGAAAATTTCTATATTAAAACCCTTGTCTAGATTCAATGCAGCCCTGCACATATATTTTGAGAACAATTCATTCGTCTGAACTGTCCTTGAAAGGCCGCTGGGACACATTTTCAGCATTTTATCAAATTAATTCAATTTAAAAAACAAACAAATTTTATTTTCATAAATTTGGTGTCGCAAAATTAAGTCACAGTAGGTGTCGAAATAAATTTATAGTGTACAAATAATAAAAAAAATACTCTTTAATGGTGAGATGAGATCATCTTCGGGTTAGAAGAATGAGTAGGCAGACTCTAAATTGTTTATTTTTTGTATGCATATTAAAAGAAAAACTCACATAGAATCATACAATAAACACCCAACACATTAATGTGTGTTTGTATGTGAGTAAATTTTGGTATGTGAAAATCTAAAAATAAATGCACACATCATGACAGCGACTATGCTAATGTTACAAAATCCAAATGTAGAAATGTTTGTTGGAAAAAATTTCATTTAATACAAAAAAAAAAAATTATTGAAAAATATTTTCGGACTTTTCACACATTTTTTCAAACATTTCACCATTAATCAGTATCAAATTGCAGAAAATTTCTCTATGACAAAAATTTTCTTTGTATTTCGATCTTCGTTCTGTTTGAATTTAAAATTGAATATCAATGAAGAAAAGCTGAAAGGATGATCCTTGAATTGAATTGAAAAAGTTTAACTTCACTAATCACAAATCCACATAAAAAAACTATGAAATGAAATATTAGTTTTAATATTTTTCTTCTCATGTACACACAGTGAATTTTCTTCATATTTCTTTCGGTTTGAACTGAATTTTATTTCAGGTGATTTTTTTACATAACTTTATTACTATTTTTATTCACTTATGAATTTCATCTTTTTTTTTCATTGATTGCATAGAAACTAAATCAGCATTTTATTGCAATTATCGATAAATTTGAATTGGCTTTGTATTTATTTTCAATTAATTTTGAATGATTTTTTTTTGCCACACACAAATATTTTTGAATTTTCTTTCAAATTTCTTTGAATTTTCTTAATAAGGTAAATATTTTATAGTATATTTTTATTTAAAGGAAAAACCAACCTGTGCGCTTAGATTAATCTTCGCGAGAGCAAATACACAATAGCACTGAGGATCGC